>VZTI01003344.1:210760-260541 GCA_013397865.1 Struthidea cinerea
TAGTGACATCAAGAAAGCTCTGCCATCCCTGAACTGTTTAATTATTGAAATGAACTGTAACAGTACACTGGATTGTTGCCGAGGTCACCGAGTAGTACTGGATGTCAAGAGGAAAGCAGCAGCTCCAAGAGCCCTGCAACGCCCCAGGCTCCGGGTGAAATCCCACACACTTTTTCTCAAGCATTCAGGCTCCGATAGGTAGCCTGATAGCACGGCCGATTTGCTGCTATTACAGAGGTCCGACGGTGCTTGCTTGTTTTAAGACGAGCCAAACTATGCTCTGGTGACCACCGTGACGCTGTGATTCCCATGCCCTATCGCATTCCTCCTTCTCAGATCCCAGGCATTTTTTTTTTCCCCTACGTGCAGTTCAGGATGTAGACAAATGAATTCCAAGTGACCTATGTGGGGGTGGACTCTTTGGAAACAAACAACAAAAATAAGATATCTCCTGTCCTCACTTTTTCATTTGCTTGTTCCCTGGATACAGTTTGTTCGTGGCAATGAAATACACATTGTGTCTCTGGAGTTAGGTCCAGCAGCAACATCTTTACCACCCCCTAACCTTGGCGTCTTTTTTTTTTTCTCCTCCTTTTTTTTTTTTTTTTTTTTCCCTTTTCTTTTCCTGATTTCCTATTTGAGCTTTTACAAAAGACGTCTTGTTTAACATTATCTGCTCCTTTGGAAGTCAGGCTGCCCTTTAAAACCTATCATATCAAGGCTTGCTATTGATTTAAACAATGTTTTTTTTACAGGAAAAAGTTTAGGAAACTGGAAGTTTTGTAAAAAATTCTTGTACGTATCTGCACTGGCAGGAGGGTCTGCTGGACAAATAATCACTCTGTTTGCAGGGAAAGGGAAAAACTTCTTTTGAAACTTTCACAGTGAAGAAAATCCTGTAGCTACAAAAACTGCTAAAAAGAAATAAAACTGCAGTTGAGGAACAGACAATAAACATTTCAGATTGCTTTACGGCACACTATTACAGGCAACTATCTTGCTTAAGTAGGCATAACATTTTTCACCGTATATATTTAAGTTTTTTTTATGGGGTGGATTAACAGCAGGGAAACATAGGTCTTAAAGGGAGGGGAGAAATAATTTCTGCCACTCCAGTGGCCTGATAGGCCGCAAAAAAATCTTTTAAAAATGGCCAGAGAAATGCACTGCGTGGTCAAGCAGGAGCAGCCTCCAGCCTACCCTGATGCCCATGTTGTGGACTGCACACAGAGCCCACGAACAACAAAACCCAGGAGCGAGCCCTGGGATCAATTCTGGCCCCACAGGCACTGGGGAGGCTGCACTGGTTTCCAAGGGTGTTGCTGGGACACCTGTGGAGGATGCAGCTCTGCAATCTGGTGAGAGCAGCACTGGAAAGAGGTTCCTGCTGCGAGACACCGCTCCTCTCCCATCACTGATGCTCTTGGAGCATCCACGAGATCACTGGCAGCAGCCCCTTGTTCCTGCTGTCAGAGCCAGCCCGCCTTCCTCACCGCAGGCCAGATATCAGGCTGTTTGGGCCACCACAGGCCAGATATCAGGCTGTTTGGGCTACCACAGCCCCCCCACGGACCTCAGCCGTGCTGCAGAGTGGCTCTCAAGGACAGCGAGCTATGCAGTGACATCCCCGTCCAGGCTGCCAGCTGCTGCTAGCTTGAAACAATGAGACAAAGAATAATGGGGAAAGAGCAGTATCGTGCTGGATTCCCTTTGGCTTCGTTAAAATTAGTGACGTCCTTCAGATCTGGGTGCTCCAGAGCTCTCCTGGCTGTGCACAGAGCAGAGCCCAGAGTGGCAGGATCCTGCCTGGCAGAGGGTTCTCAGCACTTCTCTGCCCCTGCCTCCACGGGCTGATGGGCTGGGTTTGCCAGTTCACAGAATCCCAGAAAGGTTTGGGTTGGAAGAGACCTTAAAATCCATCCCATTCCATCCCCTGCCATGGGCAGGGACACCTTTCACTATCCCAGGGTGCTCCAAGCCCTGTTGAACCTGGCCCTGGGCACTTCCAGGGTTCCAGGGGCAGCCACAGCTTCTCTGGGCACCCTGTGCCAGGGCCTCCCCACCCACACAGGCAGTAATTCCTTTCTAACATCTAATCTAACCCTGCCCCCTGTCAGTTTAAGACCATTCCCCCTTGTCCTATCACTCCATGCCCATGTGAAAAGTCGTTCTCCAAATATTTAGCTAATTTTTTAGCAGTCGAAAGGAAATGAGAGAAAACTGATTTTCATTATTCCCCATGGAGTAACAACTTGCCCTGTTCCCCAGTTTACTTTTACCTCCTTGGAAACAAACACTTTTTACTCCAGATGCTCCCACCAGTGGCTGAGTTCCCATGGGACCTCCTTCACCTTCCCTGGAATATGCAGAACTGCCACAGAGGCAGAGGAGCTGATCTCTTTGTAAATTATGTGCACTGAACTAAGCAATTTAACAGTTCATTCCCCTAGGTAGCCAGTGACCACGGTGTGTCTATCTGCTTAATTTGACAATTAATCTCTGGAAGGCTGGTAGTCATTTTAGATTAACTTTTTCATCTTAAAAATTGGTAAGCAACTTCCTTCTGGTTAATTTTTCTTTTTATTTGTTAGTTTTTCCTCATATTTCCAGTGGTCATCTCATCTACTAAATTCGTTCATCCTTTTCAATGCAGCACTTTGGGAATCAGAGGTGGGGGGAGGAGGGAGAGTTGCTAAGAAATTGGAAAACATTTTACATTTTTTAAGTAGGTAAGATTAAGTGTTTGTGCCATAGTTTACAATTATAATAAAATAAATCTAGAAACTATTTCATGTATGAGAGCATGTGCATTAGAAAACATATTTCTGTAACAGATAACCATCTTCTGAACATTAGAATGTTGGTAATTTGTCAGTTTTTCTTTTAATTAAAACTGTGAGTATAGTTCATGCTCTGTTTGATTCAGTGTCAACATTTTGGATGGGGGCTAAAACTGATTTCCTCTTAAATCTCTGCGTTTCTCAGGACAACTGATGAAGTGTGCCTTAACATTAAGCTCATGAACCCATGAGGTTTGCCTCTTTCAAGATCAGTAAATCAAGAGATATTAGAGCAACAGTCCTCATAAGACTCAAGACTTCTAACACTTCTGTAAATGCTCTCTTTACCAAAACTGCATCCATTTTTCCTCTCAATCTGTTTTAATTCATTGCATCATTACCAAGCTGGTCCACTGTAAAATGAATTAAAATTATGCTAGTTAGGAATTCAGTTCTGAATATTTTTCTCAATGCAAACCATGAAACTTTTACACTGTTTAATATTTTTTTTTCTTAACAACAGAAAAATCTGCCTGGTGTTTCTCTAAACAATTTCTAAAAATATTTTGTTTTTTAAATTTTCAGTCTTCCTTTCTGAAAATATGAAAACTTGCATGGTCTGGGTTGGAAGGGACCTTAAAGCTCATCCAGTTCCACCTCATTCCATGGGCAGGGACACCTTCCACTATCCCAGGTTGTTCCAAGCCTCGTCCAGCCTGGCCTTGGACACTTCCAGGGATCCAGGGCCAGCCACAGCTTCTCTGGGCACCCTGTGCCAGGGCCTCCCCACACTCACAGGGAAGGATTTTTTCCATAAAATTTCTCCTCTTTCAGTTTGAACCCAGCACTCCTTTTCCTGTCACTACATTCCTGATGCAAAGTCCCAGATCTGGGTGAGTTTGGAGCCCCAGACCTCATTTCTGTTACACAGAGAGTGGAAACAACCACCACATTTCTTTAAAACACTCACATCTCACCATATTTAGCTCCAAGGCCCGGTTCCTTCTACCATGCCTATTTTAATAAATACTCATGGCACTCAATAAAATTAAAACATCAGTGAACAAAACAGATCCACAGGAATTTTTCCCCAGGGATTAAGAATGCAGAGGAAGCACATCTGGTGCAGGAGAGTCGTGTTGCTAACTGTGCTCAACTGCCCCACTGATAGGTGAGTACAGCGATAATCTCATTTATCTGCAGCGTACCTGAATGCTTCTTGGACCAAAGCCTGGGGAAGGCAAAGGCAAAGAATGAAAATTGAGAAAGCCCACTCAAAAAAGATGGCAACTTTCAGATGCAATCACCATGGCAGTGAGGTACTCGATTCCCTGGGAATTACCTCCAGACAAACACGGTGAGAATTACTTTGGAGAGGATGTGAGGAAAAGCACACCACGAGAAAGAGGAGCAGATGCATCTTTCGAGCTCAGCATTCCTCATGCCTCTAACTTCACATGCCCTTTACACAGCCTTCTACTAATTTTTCTACATTGATAATCTATAGAACCTAATTACACAAAGTCTAAAAAAGCTCCTTCTACGAAAGGCATAATGCTGATATCTGAGTCACGAGCACAGTTAATGTAATCTAACACATATTGCGGGAACCTACTGCACACAGATATTACCAATTAGCACATGATTTTAACAATCAACATTCATGCAATTAATAGAACACTTCATATTCCTTCTAATTTTGAGCTCTGCATGAGCATATGTTATCATGACGGAATGTGGGATCATTTATTTATACTGGAAGCAAGGCACCACATAGAAATCAGAGATGCTGAAAGTTAGCCTGAAAGAGAAACAGGCTCAGCTTTGCATTGAGGAGACAATATTATTAGGCTGACTTCTAAAAGTTGAACCTTTACCTTACCTTCTTGTTGATCCTTGCTGTTGGGGAACTTCTGGAGAGGAAACTGCATCCTGATTACGACAATCAGTTCGTCAACAAGCACTGCTCTCTAAAATTGAAAATTATAACATAAACATCACTCCAAAAAAAAAGTAAACATATACTGCTTAGATATTTATATATATATTCTTTTCTTTCAAAGATAACAGTAGCTAAGCACCTTGTTTTCCATAATATATTTATTATTTTACTTTGCTGTGAACTGGGAAGAATTACTATACTTATAGGGCAGAGGAAGGTTTGAGGCATGCAGAGAATAAACCCAGATCCCCACAGCGTTTAGCCACTCACTTACTTTGAATTCCATAGGATTTAGGCATTTGATACCTTTAGGATCCAGTCCTGTCTATTTTTGTGGCAGCAGAGGAAGCAGGGAGGCAAATACCTGTTTCCCAGAGTGGTTGCCAGCCTACCTTACCTGTCTCTCTCTTCTTCCTCCTTGGTGCTGATATCAGTGAGAAGCAACGAAACCTTACTTTCATTACTGAAGTCATAGATGTGTTACTGGCTCATTAAGGAGACGAGACGCTCAGTGAAGAAGGTGTTTTTTACACTTAGACTGCACTGCTGCAGTGGCTGGAGCCGCTACATTCCCTGTCTGGCTCTGAGAAGGATAATGTCAAAACGTTGGGACTGTGCGAGCCTTCGCTCCAGAGCCTTCTCACGTCTCCAGCTGCCTGGTTGCAGACATGTCCCATGCGTGGTTCCTGCCACCGAGGACATTCCTGCAGGCCTTCCCAGCCAAACACTCCCTTCAGGAGCTCCTCCTGGTAGCCTGAGTACATATATGTGCCATGCCAGCATCCCACCGTACCCACCTTCCCTTCCGTTCAGGAAGATCTCTCCTCTGATCCCGCTCTCAATACATTTTGGAGAATGTGACAAGAGTTGCTGTCACCAGGGAATCTCTTTCCAATTGCAGTGGAAGGTGGTGGCTGTCCCCTCTTTGCCTTTCTGGTGGATTAGGAACAGCATCAGATTCCCTGGGGCTTCTGCTTTGGGAAGAGCTCTAAGCCCAGCATGAGGAGGCTGTAGGTGCAGGGAATTCTCTCCAGCAGCAGGTACCAAAGCAGCTTAGACTGCATATGTAGACTCTAAATCATTGTGTCTTTCCCTCTTTCAGGACAAGCTCCTGAGAGAATTTGGTTTACCACACATCTGATGTGTACTCATGGACAGCAGGAAAGCAGCCACTCTCTGGGTATAGCTGTATTTCTAAAAAATGTCACAGGAGTGTTTATGTCTCCCATTGCTGTTCCCCCCCTCCATCGAGGGAGCCTTCACAGAAACATCACCTTTTGGGCTGCTGCTGTTTCCAACAAGGACAGATTACAGCAATCTACAGGTTGTTAAAGAGAAGAGAGGTTTCACCTGTGACTGCACTGCTCACGTTTATCTCAAGGGCACTCCAACCTGGTATTGGTAAAAAAAGGTGGTGTACCCCCTCTGAAAGTCAGTGTCTGGTTGTGCAACAGGCACACTCGGAAAGAAGGATGCAGTTCAGTCAGTCCGGATTTCCATGACGACCGGGGAGATGCGCAGCTATAGACAAAGCAGAGGGGGGAAAAGAGGAAGGTCCCGAATTCAGTTTGCCCAAGGTAACTTCAGTGAAGGTAACAGAGCAGCACGAGTGTCACTGACAGGGAGGAAAACTAAGCATAAAGGTTTTTACACCGACTATATCTATTAGCAGCGGCCCTTCCTGCCAAAAAGAAAAAAACAAGAGACATTTTTTGCACCAATATCTTCAGCAAACTTCCATTTTTCTTAACCATTATTTTTATTGAAGGCTTTGCTGCACAAAGAGTCCAGGGGGAACAGGAAATCACATAATGGTGCAGGTTGGGGAATTCTCTAAAAATACGTAACCATGGCACCCTTGTCATTACCAATCAAGTATTCTTGATAAAAAGTAAAGTAATTAGCCTTTGAGAGGAGCATAAAGCTAATTAAAAATGACAACTTAGTCATCTCAACAAACAACAGCACAGAAGCAGTCCAGAGTTCTAACTATAGCAGCAACGTGATAACCTGACCTGCCACAACCACTTGCCTTCAACCCCTTAAAAGAAACCAGTTTGTGAGAGTGAAACTTTGATAACTCTTCCTTTGTTGTAAAATTTAGATTTGTCTCACCTACCATCCAATATTTCTGGTTGTTCTCTGAGTTTCTGCATCTTTTTCTAAGACAGTTTTGCCCAGCTATCAGAAATTTTTGTAACTGAAATGATGGAAAGTTGTGTAGTCTCCCAAAAGGAGATGACAAAATGTGAAGCACGAACATATGCATTGTCAAAAAAATTCACAAGTTGCGAATGAGTTTAGTCTCATAACAAAGTTGCTTGCTCAGAATTTATAAATAATAACCAGGAACAAAAAGAAACCACTGGTCTCTCACAGAGCAACTGGGGTTCTGTCCTGTCACAGGTGGTAATGACAAGGTTTTAATTAATTTCTATGGAGCAAGAATGAATCTTTCTTCTTTTCTTGCTCTGAAAAATTCTTGAGGAGGACACATTAACAGAAAACGATTAAAATTACCACCATTTCCTCAGCAGGTGTGTTTACTCATGTTGCAGGTACATAAGGTAACAAGTTGCTGTATTTTCATGGAATCATGGAATGATTTGGGCTGGAAGGAACCATGAAGATCATCCAGTCCCACCCTCTGCCATGGGCAGGGACAACTTCCACTATCCCAGGTTGCTCCAAGCCTCATCCAACCTGGCCTTGGACACTTCCAGGGATCCAGGGGCAGCCACAGCTTCTCTGGGCAACTTGTGTCAGGGCCTCACCACCCTCATACAGAAGGATTTCTTCTCAGTATCCCATCCAACCCCACCTTCTGGCAGTGGGAAGCCATTTCCTATGTCCTGTCCCTCCATCCCTTGTCCCAAGCCCCTCTCCAGCTGTCTTGGAGCCCCTTTAGGCCCTGGAAGGGGCTCTGAGGTTTCCCTTTTCAAATCACCAGATTCTACTAAATATTTCCTAACACAAACATTTATATTTTATATCTATATAATTAAATACATTAATTGCAGCCAGCACCCATGGCACTACATTCCTTAGAGCTGAGAGCTCGTTCTCTTTACTAATTAGAGTTATGGAATCACAGAGTCATTAAGGTTAGAAACAGCCTCTGAGTTCATCGAGTCCAACCACTACCCTAACAATGCTGAAGTGTCCTGACCTAAGGTGTGTGCACACAACAGAGTCTCCACCAAGTTCTGATGCAGCTCCCGAGCTCACACTCACAGGGTTAGATTTTAAAAGGATAAACCAGTGTTGCAGTGAGCCGTGATCAGCAGAACCAAGGGGACCATAAGGTACTCTGGTTTGAGGCTCCCAAAGTTGCAGAACCCCTGTAAGTACAGAGAACATCCCAAAAGCTGTAAACCATGCGCCACCATTGGCTTCTGTTCTCCCCACCTATCCCTTGTCCCATTTGCTGTGATCCCTGCTCCCCGCCCTTGTTACACCCTTACTGGCTGCTCTGTGTTTTCCACGCCCGTGCTGTGGGGGTACAAAACGGCCCTCACTCCACGTGGCTGCGGGATTGCTCCTTGGTTTCTACCAGGCCAATAAACTCTTTGACCCCACGGAGACCCCCTCTGCCTTTTCCTTTCCTCTTCAGCGCGTTATAGCTACCGGGGGTCGAGGCGAACCCCGTCTGGGAATTCGCCCGTTCCTCCCGCGCCGGATCGGTCCCATCCAGCCTCCTCCCGGGGCAGGCAGAGAATGCTTGGTGCCAGGACACCGAGCTAGCCAGAACGGCACCCAGAAGCAAACCAGTACTGTAGTGGGCCAAGCCCAAACACTGGCTCCTCAACAGGTCCTGCTGAGCGATGCTGATACTTCTTCACGCTGACAGACTTTCCTCAAGCACGCAGGAAACAGAGATTTGATCCTCCAAATACGGATTGACTGGAATAGGAAAAGAGGTAGAAGAGATTATGGTTAGGTTTTGAGTATCCCACGCTAATCTTTGACTATAGTTTCAGTTCCTGCTTGCTGGGAAGGTCAGAACAGTGATTTAGAGAAGGCCTGAGGCTGCTGGGACACGAGGCAGAAGAAGCACCCCGTGAAACAGAATGATTGCAATGCAGTGCAAGAAGTGAAAACTTAAGCTCCTTTGACTTACAGTATATATGAATATATGAGAGGGTAAAATACTCACAGATGTGTATCTAGACCAAATAAAAAGGCCTTGTAGAGACAGGAAAATAGGTATCTTGTGCTGCACCGCTTCCAGTCCTAGGAAAGCTTGAAGCAGAAATAAAATGTTTGCTTATATTCTGAATAAACGTTGGATGAAAAGAAATTCCGAGCAGCCGTGAACTAGATAAAGACCTTGATCCTGCTCTGTAATGCTTGGTAAGACATAGCTCAGGAAGGCCAGCTCTGGCTTAGGAAGGAGAGTCTCCCTAAGCCTCCTCTGCAGCCGATGGAGAGAGGGATCATCCATTCCCGGCTGGAGTAAGCAGGCATCGTTCCGCTCCAATCCGTGGAAGCAGACCAACATATACAGGCTGAACATCTTAGGCCAGGATCCCAAATCTACAGATCTGCACCTCTTAATAATTATTCATACGCCAAACGTAACAACATTGGACAACCTTCCTGAGCCCTGATTTACAAGCTTTTCATTGAAAACATTTTCAGGGTCAAATTTTACTCCAGCTGAATTCTGTATCATGAATTCGGTGCAATTTTGGGTTATTCCAGTTTGCTTTTTCAATTCTTTGAAGTGTTTTCTCAAACGTCTTTGTAAAGACTTGTGTCTAAAAGAGTTTTAAAGGCCCTAAAGGAAATGCAGTTTCTTTTCATACGCCTACAGGACAAGCAGGTGTTCTGGGCTCAGACTCTTACACGTTATAGGACATCAGGGAAGATAAGAGAAGTGCTGCTTTTCTCTTCCTTTTCTGCTTTCCCCAAGCAAAAATTAAAGTTTTACGGGGATGAGGTAGTAATCTGCAACACCTGCAAGGAGCATGCATCTACTTGATCTTTTGACATTCCATTTCCTTGTGCAGGGATGGTGGAGATGAAAATGAGGTATTTTTCTAGTAAGGAAAGGAGAAAAGAGTGAAATCTCCACTTACTCTTGTACCTCTCTCTAGACCTACAGACTCTAAACTTAAATCCAACTTTAACCTGGAGAAAGAAATGGAAAAAATACTCTGTAAGGAACAAGACTGTGTTGGCAGAGGAGTGGATTCAGTGATCTGACAGTTCTTTTTCCAGCTCTGATTTCTTTGATACTATTTATAAAAAGGAAAGAGAAATGATGGACCACTCCAAACAAATTGTTACCATAAACCAACAGCAAACATCAGAATTGGCCCTTTAAGAGTTGTGTGGAGAGAGGGAGAGGACTAATAACGTACCTTCCCTGGTCCTGGGCTATGTTTATCCCCCATATCTATTTAAAAGCAAATCAAAATACTTTTAAGCAAGTCGGCTGGTTCCAAATTTAGGAACAATTGAACAAAGAGGAATCTGCTAATTCCAGATGGAGTGCATATAGTCCCTTGGCACTTATTACTTACCAAATGTTTCAGAAAGCAAACACATGACCTAAAAGATTTCGTGAGTGTGGGGTCCTCAAAAAGCTTTTAACAAGTCATGTATTTCCAACCGTATTTACTTTACCCACACACAAAACCCCACTTCGTTTTCCTTTCGTTTTCCTTTTGGTTTTTTTGGTTTTTTTTTTAAGGCAGGCAATGCTGCCTTTAAAGACTATTTATGGATGATTCAGTTATCCCACAAGGGCAGGAGCTCCAAAGGTGTCTCCTTTGAAAGGCTTCAGCTGTGGAGCATCTGCTGTCTGCGAGGGCCACCTTGCCTGGCAGGCGCAGGTGTTTTGTTAAAGTGGGATCCTCCTGCCCAGCGCTGCAGGAAATGGGCACCCACAGATGGTTCCTCATCTCAAAGAGACGCAAGATATTTCCCTGTTGTGGCTTTTTTTTTTTTTTCTTTTCTTTTCAATCTGCTCCTTTGCACACCAAGGTTGTCCTCCAGCATCCTGCAAGGGAGTGCCGAGCCACGGTCATGGCGCACCTCTAGGCAAATTAATTGAGATTTTTTTTTTGTGTGCATTTCATATTCGTTACTGAGGTGTTTAAAATTAATTTCGTAGGAAAACGGGTCTAATGAATGCAACTTGGAATTTTTTAGGGAGTATTGTATTCCATTATTATAATTGTTTCCTCCCCAACTTAAATACTTTGGGGGAAGAATAAAGTAGAAATTCTTGATTTTTGAGGCAGTTTGGTGAAAGTCAGTGATTTTTCAGCTGCTCTCCCACCCTAGGAGCACAGAGGTGGCAGTGATATTGCTATTTGTGCCTTTCCCAAGCCTCTGGAGACATCAGCATGTAGGTCCTTGTAGGCACAAATCCCACCTGGGTGACTGCTTTGGGAGATCTTCACTAAAGCCCTGCAGTCTGAGAGGGTGAAGAGGTTTCACTTCTCTTCTAGGTGACAATTTTCATAACACAGACTACAAAAACTTCAATATTTCTGCTGTTCATACTTTTCTGCTGGAGGGATGAGCTCGGTCCTGCAAGAGGGTCAAAATCAAAGACAGCAGAGAAAAACATTTAATAAATATTTAATTCTCAATTGAGGTGATTTTTTTTCTATTCTTGCTTTCAACATTCTAACATGTCCTTTCTTAAAAATCAAGCCCCTTCCATGGTTCTCAAAGGAAAAAAAAAAATCTTAAGGCAGTGAATTGTGACTAAGAGCTTGAAAAGAGAAATAACTTTTCATGAACAGGTAAATGTAATTTAGTCTTGAGTTTTCAACGAGTTATGCCTCTTCCCTTTAAGCTTTTTCATCTTATTTTTTTTCCCCTCTAGCTCTTATTTTAATAACCTTCCTTCCAGTTATGCTGCAACCCTTTCCTTTGGGCTTCTATGGTTGTCATTTTTTCATAGCCACAGACTCAGCCCAGAAAGAAACTGAGGGCAAACATTGTTATTTTGATTTGAGTATCTACAAGGTGAAATTTATCTGCTGACAAAGACTCTCTTTGTTCAGGAACTCTTCTCTAACTGTGTGCAGTGTGATAGTCCCTGAAGTTTTCCTACTGCCGGCATTTCCCTGCAAATCCTTAAGCTGCACCAGCAAACCCAGCCGAACACGTTAGTTTACATTTTTAACTGAAATGCTTTTTGTTTTTATTTTAATGAATCCCCTAACTCCAAATTTAATTAAACTCATGTTTTTTAATTAATTACCAACAAATGCAAATAAGGCAAACTACACAAACTTGTATTCACAGTTCCCCGATAGATACGTGGGTGGGTTTTTTTAATCCTGAAGCGTCAGGATTTAAAAATCTGAAAGTCTTGAGGGTTACAACCCAAAATTCTTTTCATTTGGGGCTTTCTGAGAATATCTTAGTAGTGGATGACAGGGAGTTCGTCTGCTTAAAGGAGCAGAAAGCAAACTGCTGGTTCTTTAGCATCACCAGTGTTAACCTTGCTAATCAACAACGACATTCAGCAGATTTGGGCCTGTGCATGCATTACTGTATGAAAAAAAGTAGAATAAAATAATTTCATAGAATCCCAGTTACGTTCAACTTCCCTAAATGCTGACAAATGTGGATCCATGAAATGCCCTCTCTGGTTATTTAAGTGCAGCTAAACCAGAAATTCTAAATGAAACACGTAAGAGTTCAAGCATCAAACTCAAATGCTCTGAAGCTCAGGAACCCCAAATTTAAGACATGTAATATAATCATGCCTAAAAATTAGAAACTCTTTCCTGTGAGGACAATATACAATTGAATTACTTTTTTTAACTACATAAATATTATTCTCAGGAGCAAGTATTTCAAGATCTAATGAAATATTACTCTGAAGAGTTGCTTAGAAATTTCTTAGCTTCTCTGATCACTTTTTTCAACCCAAAACCCGCAAAAGCAGCCTGTCCCTAATACGTGGGATTATTTAAATCATTAAAGCAAGAAGGAATATTTGTTTCTGCTCCCTGCCTAGGCTTGACATGGATGAATTTGGCTGTGTTCACATGTCTAGTTCAGCTCGATCTCATAGTCTCAGGATGACCTGAATCCACACACAGAGATCTCGAGTTTGCTTACAGCCTGAGTGCAGTGCTTGAGCTCTGGCCCTCCTGGATCCCAGCCCAGAGTGCTGGCCTGCTACACCCTGGACACAAAACAAAGCCAGCACTGGAGTGCTCAGAAAGTCCCCTGGATGCTGTATTTTCCCATCAGTCAGCAGGTAAATGCTGTTTTTCCTGCTTGGCAAAGGTTTTTCTTACTTGCAGCAGCACTACACACCTATGGAAAACACATTCTGCAAGTGTTTGCAAGCATTCTTGTTTCCACTTCTCTTTATGGTCCCGTTGAGATGATATTTGGAATTTCATACATCTCTATATTTATATATTTTATATATTTTCATAAACTTTGGGTTTTTTATACACATACACAACTCTCGATGTACACATCCATAGAACCTCTTCTACTTCTCCCCATCCAAAAAAGCAGACAGATTTCTGCATCACTTACCACGGGCTGGAAAGAAGAGGTCAAAGGACAGACACTAAGCCACTTTTATCTCCATAAAGTATTTCTCTGCCCCAAAAGATGCAAAATGTGGATGCACAAATCTGTGGTGCCTCTTTTCCCACCAAAAGGGCAAATAAACAATATAAACGGGAAATTAACAGCTTTGAGACCTGCCCATATAGATAACTTTTGGGCTAGTGGGAGTTTTTCCAGCTCTCTCCCTCCGTTTGCCCAGATGAAAAATGGGAATAAGCTGCCCCAAATGTTCCTGTGCAAAAGTTTAATTATGTTTAGCTTATCTAATTGATGCATTTTGAGGAGCTTGGCTAAAAGATGTCATATGTGCAAAGATATTTGTTGTGTTTAAAGATATTTGTGCTCCCATCCTTGGGAAAATTCCTCATGTTCCCTGTGCTGCTGCACTTAGAAATGATCCTGTCTTGATTATGTTCCGGCTACCCAGTGTCACAAATAATCAGCAATAGGCAAGATACAGCACGAGAGTGTTCTGTGGAAGGCTGTGAGTCCAGTGGCTCCTCCTTCCCCTCCTCGCCCAGTCTAAACACATGCAATCCTTTGGAAATGATAAATAAATAATTAAACCAGCAGGGCAACGTCCCCTCGTCTCCTGAACAGTTCCTGTAACACGATAGTCCATCGGCAGACGCGCAAGATTTATCATCAGAATTTCAAGGCTTGAGAAAGTCCTTAAAATATCCCACATCCCCCCAGACAGCTCTTCCAAAAAAATAAGGAAATAGAGATATTCCCTCGTTTGCTTTTTCCCCGGTTTCCTTCCAGCCCACAGGTTGGCGAGAGGCGCGGGGACCGTCAAAACCATCCTCGGCAAAAAGGGGTTTTCCTCCCTTAAGAAATATTGCAAACAGAAGATTCCCATGTTTGAAAGGTCAGAGGAAAAAAACATAATGCACTCATGAAGAGACAACCTCATTAATCCTGTTGTTCTTGGCCCAGTCAATAGAAGAAACATAAATGCTGTCAACACTGCGCTGCTAGATAAAGGATAAAAAGTGGGAATGAAATGTTTTACTGCAAGGACTGCTCTTATGGTTTGAGAACATTTCTGGAAATAACCTGAGCTGAGAAAATGTTCCCTAGGAGGAATACATTCTGTGGGAAACTGTGTGGAAGATAAAGTTTGGTCAGTGACCTTCTCACTATCCTCTAATCACACAGCACACACTGCTCCAAACAGAAAAAAAAAGGGATACTGTGCAGCTAGAGACACTTTACCTTCCCCACATTGCATGAATTGAAGTGGAAAACACTAGAGTATCATAAATCTCTATTTCATGCTTCCAGGTACTGTAGTGAAGTAATAATCTACCGTAACTCACCGGGAAAAAAAATGTGACTTTTGGTTTAGGGCGCTGCAATAACACCAGCCGTGATCCACCTTCAGTGAGCATAAAAACAAATGACTGGAAGTTGCTAAAAGGGGAACTTGCCTTTTCGTCTGCGCAACACTAGAAATGGAGAGAGAGCCTCACATTTCTCATCCAAAAGCAGGAATGACAGAGAGGGGGAGGGCGCGAGGCGAGACCTCTCCTGTGCAGGCAGCTCCCAGGGATGAGACAGAAAAGCTCAGTTTAAATACTCACACGTTAATGCAGCAGCAGCAGCAGCATTCAGATACTGTATCTGCACAGACAGGGAGAGTAAATATTGGCTTATGTGGTTACTCCTGGGAAGATTAGGGAGACATCAAATATGGATGTCCCTAGCGCTCCACACACAGGGAGGGCATTGGAAAACTCCCACCTTTAGATATCTGTGGGGAATATCGCTTTTCCCCTTCTTTTTTATTTTTTATTTGTCCTTTGAAACCAGAATTACTGTAATTACTGTCTCTAAAAGGTGGTGATTTGAAGACTGGTGTTACACGCACGGAAATGTCAAAGCTTTTTTGGTTTCTGCAGCACGAATCTCGGGAATGCGGTGTGATCTTCCTGAAATGGCATTACCGGGGTAATGCCACAGCACAGGAGTTGGGTAAATATTTTCCTTGTGCTCATCAGTTGCTGGCTGTTGACAAATACACTACCTAGAGCAGTAATGCAGGGTAATGATGTCATTACTGGGGGATAAACATCGCTGCTGCCGTGCGTGCTTGCAGTTCTTGCAAAATAGAGCTGGGGGTGAATTAGTTTGTGTACTCCACATCTTTCAAATATTTCACTAATCGCCATAGAAATAATTGCAGGAGCAATTGGTGAGCTAATTCAGACAGGCGAATCTGAACTGCTCGAGTTCAAAATTACCTTTTTTTTTTGAAGAATCTCTAAAGATAAAGAGAGTGGATAGAATGAAATATGTTTGTGTTTTCGTCCCTTGCTGGTTTCCAATGGGACATGAAACAGCGAGGGTGCAAGAAGATATTCTCTGATTTTACTTCCATCTGGAAACAAGAACTACCGGAAGTCTGACAAGACAGCCTGATCTCCAGCCAGATTTCTAGAAATGTTAAGAAGAGTTCCTTTTTCAAAAAGCACCTTCAAAACTACTTAACTACCAGAAAGAGAACCTCGGGTGTCTCATCAGCTACCACAATTACTCCTGGAAAAAGACCCAGAAGTGCCCTACAGAATTCTCCTGCTACCAAACCTGTGTATGTATGTTTGTAACCAAACCTACATATATCAAATAATAGAGATGCATCATCCATACACCAGATAATGCTGTAACTACAGATCAGGAATAAAACCTTCTGGAAAACCTTCAAGAGGTGGGCAGAAAGGAACAGCATTGTAAAAGATATTCTCTTGAGGGCTTTATTCAAAATAAACTTTTGTATTTAAGTGTATTAATTTATATATTAAGGAGATTCTTCCCTTTGCTTAGAGCTTTCCAAGTGTAAGCCAGGAACGTCTCGGAGACTTGCAGAGAATGGAGGAGCATTTCCAGTGCTTTGGTCAGATACATATCAGCTGCAAAACGAGCTCAGGACCACACAGGACCTGCAGAGGCTTTGGGGGGTGGCTTATGGCAATAGCAGAGAGTCACCAGCAGAATTTTCTTGCTCCATTTTGTGCAGTGTAACTTAATGGCATTATCGACATCTTCTGTGATATACATCCTGTGATCAGTGCAATTACTGCATGTCATCACCACTGTAAATTTACCCAGCCTGAAACCATTTTAAACTTAAACTGCATACTTAAGAACTACTATCCACCTCCTCTTTGTAAATTAGCTGTATGATTTATCTGTGGGAACCATTTCAAAAAGTATACATTCAGAAATACATATACCACATGATGTCTTTTCCATATGGCATCTCATAATTATTTTGCTGTGTGTGAACATGATGAAAACAGTTTCATAATTCTCTAAGGGTTAGGGTAAATTATTTCAATTAGACATATTTCAGAGCAAACATTACCTTAGGGTTTATTAATAATAGTACCTGAGAAGGAACAGCTGCCTTTTAAGCAGCGAGAGCTGTCAACTTCTCACTGCCCCCCTGTAGCACCCCTTTTGTGACTCTAAAAAAGTGGTAGATTTTCTCATGCTTTACCTAAACAGAGAACTTGGCAGCAGAGACCTGGTTGTAATCCTCAGCAAGGGAGCTGGTGGGTGGATTTTTTTTCTCTATAAACTCTTGTATAAACCACACCAGTCTCCTGGTATTTATTTTGTGTAATGTTGGAAATCATACACAGATCCAACAGGCCATGTAAAGGAGTTTTGTAACTTCCTGAAACCCTTTCAGGCAAAATTTTTTCACCAACAGCAGTCCCAGGTTGTCAGGATAATATCATTTTTTAAGGGCAAGGTTCCTCAACTATTTGCAATAGGATAGCTTTGAAAAGACAAAATGCAAATCTAAATTAGATCAGCTAATTATTAGGAATTGCTGTTGGAATTATTAAAAAGAAAATTAGCTCCATTGTCAGATCACATGGACTGCTTTTGCAAGCACAGGGCTAACAGGCAGCTCGCCCTGCAGTTTTCTGTGCTGCGCTCCTCATTTAGCTGGTTTTATATATTAAAACTGTAAAATGATGTGCATCGATTTTGAATGATCGACTGTGTGCGGATACCCCTCTGCTCAGCTCAGCCCACCTGCTTCGATGCTCCACACAAGTGCATCTCCTTCTTTGCAAGGAATACTTTAATTTAACTCACAAATGCCTAAGAATCCACGTAAACCCCGGAATCTGAAGGGCAAGTGTGCTGAGAGCCAGCCAAGGAGCAGGCATGGAAAATCCCTGCCTCTCCTCACCCTCCACAGCATGCAGAGAGATGAGTGAATTGACCCTGAATGCACAGTCACTAAAGCTGGGTTGAAAAAAGGGACAGAGTTGCGACTGTTGGCTGATAAATAATGCAGGTACAATCTCACAGAGGGTTGGTGTCACTGAACACTTGTTACAACCTGTGGGCTGGAGGAAAATTCTGTGGAGCTGCAACTCTCAGTTGAAGAGTAGGAGGTGAGGGCATCAGCCCTCCCCCCAGTCCTGCTTGTCCCAGCCTCATGCATGGAAGAGGGATGGAAGCACCCAGTATGGGAAAAGCAGAAATGTGACCTGAAATACCTCTAGTAAGAGTTAAACTTACTGAGTTTTAGAATCAGTGTGTTGAGAAATCAATTCTCACCTTGGCTGCCAGTCTTTGATCCAGCAATGCCTGTGTGCCTATGGGGAGCGGGATTCTCAGTCATTTAGTTTATCAATTCCACCACAACTATACACACACACACAAAAATAGCACAAAAAGAGAGAAAGAGGATGGACTGACATGCAGAACTGTAGGTATTACACACAGAACCACAGAATGGTTTGGGTTGGAAGGGACATCAAAGACCATCCAGTCCCACCTCCTGCCACAGGAGAGGACACCTTCCGCTAGACCAGGTTGCTCCAAGCCCCATCCAGCCTGGCCTTGAACACTTCCAGGGATGTGCAAACCCATGAAAGCCAATATCCAGGCTATCCAAAATGCTCAGTTATCACCTGGCCAAGCCTGACTCCTCCACGACATCATTATCATACTTCAATCTTTTCTTCTCAACCACAAGAGGAAAAAAGCATTTCCAAACAGAAGAGAAAAATTGATAGGTAAAATAGCATCCAAGCTATAAAATATTTCCTTTTGATTCAGGTCCTAGTATTTTTGCCTGGCTCAAGTTCAGGAAGCTCTATGACTTTGTTGAGCAATTTCCAAAGGCCCCTTGCCTGTTTCTTTGCTCAGGAACACGTTTAGCTTTGGAATTGCCACTTTAAATATGGCAGAAGGTTTTTGCTCCGCCGCTGTCATCTCTGGTGCAGTGAAGCCTGTGGATTCCTGCTGAGATTTTTGCCTGTCCTTTCTCCAGCAGGTCCCAGCCCCACAAGTACCTTCCACCCTGGGCGCTCCCTACTCAAAGGTTCTGGGGCAGACTCTCTGTGTCCTGCTCCAGCGTGTACAAACCCGTAAGAAATGAAGGAATGGGACCCTTAAGCCTGAGACCTCTTTAATAAATTGAATAACCAAGCCTTTGTCTAATGTTTGGACTTTGAAACTGTCATTTAATTTTGGGAAAATTATATTCCCAATCATGGAAACTTCTAATCTCTTTCTCCATGTCATCCTAGGAGGGGACTGACCTCTGTCCTTTGCTTTCCTCTCCATTTAATTCCTTTATTTCTTCTCCTTCACTCACTCCATAACCAGAAAATCTGTGTTACAGTTCAAATGCTGCTATACTTTTCAAAATCCCACACTTTCCTGAGTTCAGTTCTTTTTGGGCAACTCTCCTGAAGCAATGAAGCTTTCACGCTGGCCCTGCCTGCCAGACCTTTTCTTCCTTAACCGTTTGGCAATTCATTGGCTTATTTCAATCCAATTTAATAGAGAGGTAGAAGCCCTGAAGATAATTAAATTCCTGTAACTTCTGCAAACATTGGCAGCTGGAGACAGGTAGGGGATTGAAAAGCAAGCCTCTGCCACAGCAAAAACTGCAGTCATAGGTTTAGCTTGGATATTAGAAAAAATTTCTTCACCAGAAGGGTTGTTCAGGACAGTGGTGGAGTCCCCATCCCCTGAAGGATTTAACAGCCATGTGGATGTGGCACTTGGGGACATGGCCGCATGGTGGCAGGGCCGGGGAATGGTTGGGCTCGATCATCTCAGAGAGATCTTCCAACCTAAGAATTTCTAGGAGGTTCTACAGGAACATTTCTGCTGGCCTGGGCTCAGCCAAGAGACAAATGCGAGACACAGCACCTGGGGGGAAACTGAGGCACTATGGCAAAGGATGGCCATATTCAGATCCATCATATCTAAAGGTGAAGGATACAAGTACTGAATCTGCAGTGGCAATGAGAGCTCAGGAATTCTGCATCTCAGGGTACAATGTTAACTTTGCTCCTCCTTTCCACAAGGGCTGATACTGAAGTCCTTGTTTCACCTAATTTCTACAGAAGTGTACAAGAACTGATGTGATACCTGGTACCCAGGGAGGAGAATCTTATTCCAGATTCAGCATCTGTGCACAAAATATTGTCCTCAGCCTGTAGTTTTTGAATCTGAAAGCTAATGACAGCAGCACAGTGAGTATTTATGTTGTTATTTGTCTTTACAGCCACTTCTGGCATACAACAGGGCTTGTGCTACTCTCATACCTGTTCACACCACCATTGCACGAGTGACTTGGGTATAAACTTGTGCTCAACAGTTGCACAATATCCTTTATTGGCAATGGGTCTCGGCTGGGAGTCGGGAGACAGACTTCCATCTGTTAGCAAAAGGTTGTGGGACTGTGGAAACTTATCTTTTTTTTTTTTCCTTCTCTGTCCTTTTTTTTCTCTCCCACACTTTGCCTTTTTCATTAGTTCGAGCTAAAAGTCCTTGAGCAGAAAGGCCTCTTTTTGCACCAGATGTTTGCATGAGCCTAACACGTTGGGAATATTTCTTAGTTCAGGTCCAGATGGGCTATTGCAAAGAAGATAACAACAAGGCTAGCAAATACTGATGTTCTTATATCTGTATGACAACATCACCTTTGAAATGGGAACACTTGTCTGGTATACGTTATGAGAAAACATTTTTACTTGCATATTTAGCTGTAACAGCCCCACTGAAGTGCAAACATAAGATCTTAAAAGTACCTCCACCAAAATTAATGGACAGCCTGACAGAGATCAAACTTGTTTTCTGCAAAGAGATTAATAATCTTACGGCATCTGAGATTTTGCCATGCCTGTCTTGTTTCTCTTTCTCTTGCTCTGGGAGAAAGGTTGGACCTCTCCTGAATGTTGTCTACCACCCACGAGCCTGGCTCAAGACCCATCTATAAATTTCATTTGCCTTTTGAAGAGATGAAATTTTCCTTGACGAAGGTGATTATCAGGTATTAAAGGCTAATCTTATAATAAATTTGTGAATTAGTAAGCTTATTTCTTAACTAGTCAAAAGCAAATCCCTCTTGCTCATACCTTGTTACGCTGGCATCGCGCGCTATCGTATCGCTGGAATTTAATCATTTGTCAGGGTAAAAAAATCCCAAGCAGAGATATTTGCTCACTGAAATGAGCCAGGGTGGCCAGGTTATTCCCCATAATGTGGGGTTTTTTTTCAGATTTTTAAAAAAATTTAATCCCAAGGGGCTTTTATTTTGTGTCAATTCGTACAATAAAGTTCTCTTTTATGAGACTGACTTTGTTCATGTGTTGTTAGCGCACTTAATTAAACTCTGAAATGCTTAATTCTTTCTGGGGCCCGAATTCTCTTCTATACAAACATTGCTGCGTGCCCTCAACGAGGGAAAGTCGGTGTAATTCGACACAAATTTCAAAGACCTCCCCAAAGCGTTTGTTTGTGTGTTGGGCAAAGGAGAGGGGAGGGAAAGAGTTGGATCCTGGCTTTGGAACTGCCCCGTTTTGAAGGTGAGGACCATCTGAAACGCTTGGACCCACTTCTAATACCCCCGCAGCCTGGAAGTGCAGCTTGACTCAGGCCCAGCTGTACCCAAAAGCAGGGATAAACTATGCACGTGGGGGGCTGCAGCAGCCTTCACATTAAATATTGATCTGCTGGTCCTGTGCCACGCTGCGAGCCCGAGCATCTCCAGATCCACCTGTCTGCTCCGCGGTGACGGCCGCTCCCCCAGGACCGGCTCCGGCGCGGCACACAAAGCCTCGCGTCTAAAATAGGTGGGTCCAGAGCAAATTTCCTGAGCGTAATTTATTCCACACCCTTGCTAGCATGACAAGTGTTCCTCAGCCTCTGTGGATATGTATTCGAGAGGGAGCTGTCTGTCTACATTTGGTTTTACATTTCCTTCAGCTGTTTCAGAGATCCATGAGCAAAACCTGGCACCCGGGGACGTCCAAGAGGATTGTGAATTCATAAACAATAAATGGATTACAATCAGACATACCTTAGCATTTTAATCTCTGGCAGATAGGGTTTGGATAAGTGCTTATGGGCTGCTCTGCGTAATAGATTTATTCACCTGTGTACGAATTTTACCTGACCATTTCTGAGCAGAAGGATTGCATGGGGGTGAGGAAACAAAAATCTCCTCCAAGGGTGTCCACATACACTCTCCCATTGCCGGCCTGGCAGGCAGAGCTACCTTTCAGCCAGCTGGGGCACTGGAGCACAGGCAACACCCTTTTCAAAGGAGGCACTGGGCACGCAATCCAACAAGACTGAGGAAAAACCTCTTACCCACTTGCAGCACTTTTTGACCTCAGCCTCCTGCAATGGGGGCCCTATCTTGGAAAAGCACTGTAGCCTAGGAGACAGATCACGCCCTTGCAAGCCTTCCTTCCTACATCTTTCCCCCAGCCTCTGATCTAAAATAGCCATTCTTGATCTGGAGGAATTTCTGAAGCCACAAGCCACCTCAGACCTCTACGGGTACTGCTGCCCCAAGAGATCGGCAAACTGCACCCAATGTGACCCAGGTTTCAGGCACCAAAAGAAATATCCTTCCTGAGCTCTCCCTCCCATCCTGCAGCAGTTCTCCTACCTCCAGACGCAGGTCCTCGAGGTACATCAGAAGTCTGGAAGCAGATGTCTTCTCCAGCCCACTTGCTTGTCTCATCCACTTGTCAATGTGCTCCTTGTAAAGGTGCTGACGTTTGCTTGAGACATCAAAACTGTAAGACTGAATCAGACCTGTGAAGTATACAAATAACTGTGAGTGTTAAGTAATTTCCCCAGCATGAAATAACTGTAAGCAGTTTTCCCAGCTTTCCAGCATTACATCCAAATTTCTAAGTTCTAGTGAGTCATCAAAACCCTTTCCAATTTTTTTATTAGACATTCCAAACAAGAATCTGACCAGCCTGATCATGTAAGAAAGGCTGGAAGAGTTAAATTCGGGAATTTAATAGCCCACTTCAGTTAAACATTCCCAGTTAAGTCACGTATTGAAGTTTTTCCACACCTGAGAACATAGAATCTCTTTGAAAATTGCTTAGCAAAGGTTTAGTGTGGCATGCCCATTGACTTGGTATTCCAACCAGATGGAAAACTCTTACAAGCTCAGCCTTTACTATACTTTCTTTTTATTTTATTTTTCCTAATTGCAACAAAGCCAAGAAGGCAAAAAGTTGGAGAAAACAATGCAATTAATAAAAACAGGAGAATCACCACTTCTTCCTATTTTCACAGGAAGATTGGGGTTTAACTCTTGGGAGGAGACTCAGCTCAAATGACATTTTCACACAACCAGTACATCCTCTCCTATCTGCTGCACCGAGCTGGGTTCAAAATAGCTGAATAGCAATAACTACCAGGCCAGTTGTGGATCTGACATTCAGAATTAAGCAGATGGCAAGCACAAAAATACAGTCTGGGTTAAGTACTGACCGCACTTGCCAGGAGCACAGACAGAGAAACCCCAGCCACATCCAGATCACAGGCAGAGCACATCCAGATCTACCAAAACAGTAAGAGCAGAATTCAGTATAAATTATTCTGTGCTAATAGTACATGGACATCTGACAGTATTTTTCTTTTTATGCTCTTCTTTTTTTTTTTTTTCCCTTTAAAAAGGATGGAATTTCACTCTGTACCGGACACTTTGGCCAAGAGCTTTTCCCAAATGGATGCAGTCCCCTTTCTGATGTGAGTGCCTAACACCAGTCTCCTACCATTCCACCCAGACACGCTGCCCCCGCGGCGTTGCCGGGTAGGAGGTGATATTTAAAGCCATGCCAATGGAACACAACAGGGGATAGGCAGAGCACAGGCAACAGAAGGAGGATTTTGCAAGAGCTCGCTAGGTCACGTTAAACTCCTTCTCTGGCCACATCCAATGTCCAGCCCGTATGTCTGAAGATCTTTGCTGGAAAGCCTTTGTTATTTATTTGGAAATTTACTGTGGCTGTGGCTTAACTCTGTGTTTTGGAGCTGTTCTTTAATGGATATTGTGCATTCATCCTTCATAAACAGCAGTCAAAGGAGGACAGGGAGGCAGGTGATCAATACCAGTGGATGACCTGGGCTCTGTAGGAATGTTACTTATACATCAAAAATTTCTACTGAAGAAGAGAAAGCAAGAGCATAAGAGCTGTATTTATGAGGTTAAGAGACTCCTACCTTTGGCTAAGCATCAGTAAAAGCCTCGTAGAGAAACTTCTTTGTTTCTGGCACAAATAAATATTTATTATTGCACTGGGGAAAAAAGTACTCTCACAAAGCCTAACTATTTTAATAAAAAATTTAATATGTTTGTTTCTTCCAGACAGGAGATAAAAAGCTGTCAGAGAAATAATGGTTTAAATTACAGTGAGATGTTTCCTTGCCTAATCTTTCTCTTTCTTCTTTCCCAAAAAACTACGTGGCATGCTCAGAAATTTTATTTTTAGTAAGAAATGTCAAGGAAACACTTTATGGCAAGTGGCTGCTCTCTATTAATTCTTTTGTTATTAAACGTGGGAACATTAATTACCATTAATCGTTTTGGCTCTAGTATAGATTTCCCACAATAAATTCTTTAAACACATATACAAACCCTATAATCTAATCAAGTAATTTTCTTCTACCTACTTGGAAGGGAGAAAACAGCAAGACTGTTATTGTTATTTCTATTTTTTTAATTCTGAGGAGGAGGAGAAGAAACTGGCAGTGGGACCTCTATAACAACAGAGAAAAAAACCAATAACTATTCCTACAGACAGTGTATGTGCTACTCAATAATAATCACACCTTTTAAGAGGTAAAGTACCTTAAAAAGTGTCTAGAAATTCAGGATTGATAAATAAAGGATTGATTTATGCAGCACTAAGTCATCAAAGAAATACATTGCTCTGCAAAAGCAAAGACAATAATTAAACTTTGTTTTTCCTCAAGAAAATAAAAAGCAACACCCAAATTAATTCTGCAGCAATCAGCACGGTGCTTCCTAATGCAGCTGTGATACAGCCCAAGTTTCCAGTGCTGACAATAAAAGTTCACATTTAGTGACATAAACAGAAGTTTATCGAGATAAAGAAGAAATGTAAAGTTACCAATACTGGTTGCTGCTGTCAAGGTAGTCACGGGAGCTTGTGCTCTGTTGCTTTTCACAGGGTAACGCTGGGCTGCTGAGCTCTTTTTAAACCTGCCATCACCAGATTCCCTGATTTTCATACTGGCAGGTGCATTCTTTAAACCACAGCGGGTAATTCTGCACAATAACGTTGTCATTACTCCTCGGAAGCCCTAATTTGAATAAACATGATGAATGAATACACTGCATTTCTCAGAACAAACAAGCTGCAAGCTCCATCTTAAGCACGGAAACCACTGTGTGACTGATTAAGTATGGATGCTGCTTGCCAAATCTCACTTTCACTTTTAAACTTAAAATTGTTCTCAGAATGAAGTTTCCATAATGAACAGTTAAAGCCATTTACCTCAAATATTGATTTACCACTGGAGGCCTTGCATTAGTATGTGTCCTAGCCGCTTTGGGCCTCTACCACTAATCAAGGTCTGTGCAGGCAGAGGAGAATAACTCTGTGAGGATTCCCTTCACTGTGACATGATCCACAGAGTGCACTTCAAAGTCCAGAGTCATTCGTCCCAAATCCAGCAGCTAAATAATGCAGCCACATTCCAGCAGCTCCTCAAGTTCTCTCCTTTCACCTCATGTTAAACTCTTTAGTCCATCCTCGCGCAAGTTTAACAAACAGCTTTTAATCTCTCCACTTGTGCCTTTCCCCACTCCAGACAGCTCCCACTATTTCTGCCTCGAAGCTTCAGCTTTTCTGCAGCATCTGATCTCCTCCACAAATTTCCTTTTGTTCCCTAGGACTCTGGTGTCCTTTCAGTCTTCTTTCAAGGCATTCTAGACACACGATTGTTTAACATAAAACTCAGACTTCTAAGAAAAGATAGCCAAACATTGCTTCTTTCTTTTTTTTTTTTTTTTTCTCTTCCAGAAACTCCCTGACTGACATAACACTTCACAGCTGGGCCAATTCCTATATCATATCCAATTTCTTCTCCTAAATCTGTTGCCTTTACAGACTGCAAAACACTACTTCCAGCAAGCAGCTCAAAAGTACTTTTAGTTAAGTAAACTGCAGCAGAGGCACCTGCTGAGCTGCTCCAGGGGTGCTAGACCATATATGTGAGATGAGGCATGGATGTTCCCACTCTTTCCTTAATAAAATCCCCTAGAGGGGAAATAATGAGGGTAATCCCAGGTCACATAAATTCCTTCCTGGTGGAAATATGTTCAAGAAGAATAGTTACTCCAGTAGCTCCCAGAGATGCACAGAAGCTTTGGAGAGAGCATCAACAGAGATGCAGCGTGCAATCCTTTTGGACATTGGAACAGGCTGTCCAGGGCAGCAGTGGAGCCCCCACCCCTGGAGGGATCTGAAAGCTGTGCAGATGTGGCACTGGTGACATGGGTTAGTGGTGGCCTTGGCAGTGCTGGGGGAATGGTTGGAGTCGATGACCTTAGAGGGCTTTTCCAACCTCAATATAACAATAAACCCCATGATTTGCCAAAGCATTGCTGGGAAAACGTGACTTCCCATCTGCTCGGTAGAGAAATCACACCAAGGCCTCTCCAGTAACGTGCTAGAGCGCGGATCTAACAAGGCAGGAATGTGAAAACCTCCTCTTCACCCCTTCCATCCACCAGCAGAACTGAGGGTAACCTACTTTCCCCCAGGAGTCCCTGTGCTTGCAAGGAGCGCAGGCACGATGATGCGGAGCACACAGCGCTACCTCGCATACATTATTTGATAACATTTTAGCACCCAAGTACCCGGCATCCCACGGCTTTCCCTCCTCCCAGGATGTCACAGAGTTATTGGCATTGACAGAACCAGGTTAACAGAGACTAAAGGAACACTACAAATTCCTGCCCCTAGCACGAGGGATTGAACGATTGCTTTTTCCCTTTCCGCCTTTTATTTTCTTCCCTGGTGTAAAAGTTCTCAAGCTCTGGACAACAACAGGTTGCAATGCCGGTTGTTGCTCACCATGCTGAAAATGTGCTTTGCGTTTTGCACCCTGATCAGGTTGCCCGGACCTCTCTCAAAATGACTGAATAAAGAGGTAAATTCTGAGATATCATTTTCTTCAGCTGCATAAACCCCAGCATTTTTAGAAAAAAGTAATCTGAGGTCACGTAGCATACCTGTGTGATAAGAAAAAAAAAATCCAGATTTTGAAAAGAAATACAGAGTTTTCTTAATTTATCATTTTATGCCACGGATAGCGAAAACTACCCTTGACTCAATATTATTCACATTAACCATACCCTGAAAAAAAAAAAAGGACCGTGATATTTTCCAGTCCTGCATTTTTAGTAATTTTTAGTCATTTTATTCAATTCTGTTTCACTAGATTATGGTCACTTTCTGGGAAAAAAATAAAATAAAACAGAAAATAGAGGTGAAAAATCCAAACATTTTCAGCTTCTGCTGTAGAAGAGACAAAATGCCTGTGACTTAGAGAACCTGTCACAAGTTATAAGCATAAATAGCACAGTTTTATATCTTCGGGAATAACTTCAAATACACAGCACAGCCCTCTGGTTTTCATCTTATTTTTTCCCTTAATAATTGACCTACATAAGCAACCAAATCCTTGGTACACTTTAGTGGCATAATTTAAATTTCTCTTACGTGTGCTGTAGAGTTGTCATCAAAGTCCCTAACCAATCATTATGGAAGACTGAGGGCTGGAGTGATGCTTTGGTTGCCGCAGCATTTAGGGGAAAGAGGAAAAAAAAAAGAAAGGAGCAAAAAAAAAAAACCCCTCTAGAAATGAACAACCTGGTGGAGGTTTCAATCCATTAGCAGCATCGAGCTTGCCAGTTCTGTACTGCAGCATTTGACAAGGCTCTGAGCCAGAGATTAAGGCACGTCTCCTGAGGAAGGAAAAGAACAGGAGCTTCCACACTTCATTAAGGATATGTTTTATTTGCAAACTGCCAACCCACAGAGTGGCACTGACTTTTGGGTCATGGAAAAGGTTGCAGTTGTGCACTTGAGCCGTGCCAAGCTGAGTTGGATAATACTCTTAAAAAAACAAATCAAAGAAAAATGATAAGAAAAATAGGGAAATCCACGATTGTAAACCGCCTAAAATAGGAGTTGAAATGTAACTTGTGCTCCAGTCAGGATTTTCATCCTCAAAAATCATGCTAAAGAAGGACAAGAGCCCAAAACAACAGGGAGCAGTTAACTACGAAATGCATATTCATGCTGTATTTTTTTTTTATAATTTAAACATACGTTCTCGGATTTATTTCACATTGATGGCTTTAAAAAATGTTAATATCCCTATAGAATCGAGCCTTATCTCTATTTGATCCTTTGCCAAAGACTGTACTAACATTCCACAACTGTACACATTTTTTTTGCTGAGCTATTGTTGTTTTTTCCTGCCTTGTTTTTCAAAATCCAAATAGAAATATGTAGTTTATATAGTTTAGAGCATAAATCATAAATCACTCGTCATAAAGGGCCAATTCTTGGAGTTTTGTTTGTTGTTTGCACTGGCAATTTCCCAATCATTTTCACAAGGAGCAGCATTTGAATAAAGGCATGGTTGCCAGTAAAGGTAAATTTTCTCTATTCCAAGAAAAAGAGATTTAACAATAATATTCTGGGTTAGGTTCCAGATTCTCTACACTGGCATCAACAGGATAGTTTGCAATGAAAGGTGTTCAATGGCAAAAGGTAAGAAAAATGAGTGCCCATGGGACCATCACTGGGAAGCTTGCCCAAGAAGAGGTAAATTATACTGCTGGAATACCCATGACCTCTTTCCTTGGATTTCAAAAGTGCCAATAGCGTTCACCAACGAAGCTGTGAGTTGCTCTGCCTGTGCACCCACCTGGTACAGTTGTAAACACCACTACAGCTGCTGCAAAAGCCAGCAGAGGGGAAAGTGTAGGTCTACCAAGATCGAAGCTTATGGCTCTGTCTCATTTTCAATGCCTAAAGAAACCAGAGAAATTAATTTTATTCCTGATCTGCAGCTGAAAGAAGACCAGATATGGACAGAAAATGCTTCTGCTGTGTGTCCTTCAATACTTAAGAAAATATGAATTTGATAACCTATTGCTGCACAGAACAGCAGGAATTTTTAAAGTACTTCAAGCTCAATCACCTCAGTAGAATTTATCTTTTTTTTTTTCCCCTTTTTTTTAAGTGCATGCTGATCTCAGATTATTTTCATTTCACATGTCTGCACATGGATTTGCCAACCACAGCTGACTGGTGGTTCTCCCCCAATGAACTTCCTGATCTTCCCCATTTCACCACCTTTAATGATATTTTCAGCTGGAACTGGTACTTTCTGTGCAGCCCAAAATGACAAGATGTCATGGGAGCCAAAACTGGTAGCAAAGGTGGCACTCTGGCTCAGCCCAGGCAAAGGCTTTGGGAAGCATCTTTAATAAGATCAATGGAATGTTTGCTTTGCCTCTCTTCTCTGTTAGTCATGCAGAGAAGGGAAAGTCAACAGCTGCAAAGATATTGGTCCTTTTTGGTCTTCTCCATTCAGGATAACCAAATTTGTGACCTTTGAAGGAACTGTCAAGCTATTTGTAAAGCTGAGATGAATAAAGTCATCAGCCAAAATAAATTGTTTATCCAGAGTAGAATCATGGCATCTCCTCGGTCTGAGGAGTTGAAAGAGAACCAGTGATCGGGAAAAATATCAAAAGCTTACAAGAGAGAACTTTTGAACTGTTGGCCAATTTTGCTTTGCTCCTATAAATTTTCTTCACTTGCCATGTTCCCCTCTCATGAAAAAAATAAAAAGAAGAAACAACTAACAACAAAAACACCAAACCTATAACCATCAGTTAGCTCTGTGGTGAGGTGTTTGTCTGCCAGCCTGAGGTCAGAAGCAGAGCTGGGATCCCAGGAACGAGGCTTTGTATTATAGCATTGTATTCTTGATGCGGTAGTTGAGAGTCAATTACTGTTTCCATTATAAACCCTGTTTTCCAAGGGTTTATACCTCAACCATTTTCGTTTTCCTCATGCTGAACTTGGCATACGAGCATTATGGGTTCACAATTTTTAAACAGACCAAATGAGAGTGGCCCATTTTTAGATACAGAGTAGTCAGAAACTCTTTGTCAGTTGGTTTTGATTTTTATTCTTTGAATTTCACATACTAAACATAATTTCACTTTTGAAACTACATTACTTCAGAGAATTAGTCTCTGTGGCTGGGTCTGATACCTCTCAGCACTTCTAAGAAAAATTTAATTGCATTTTTTGTAAATAAAAAAGCCTGTTGACAAAATTCTCCCTTTAAGAGCCAATTTTCTTTGTGTACCTTCAGATGCTGAGGCTGCCAAGCCATATGTCCCTACAGAGGCTGGAGCCCATCAAGCCACTCTTACAGCTCAGAGGTGGATTTTAGCTGAGTAACTTACCTCATTTTGGAAAACTGGGGGCAATGCATCAATTCAGAGGTCAACATCTCCAGTCATAATCTTTCCGGTGACTTCAGAAAGCTTTGGACCTGAGAGACCTGGAGGAATTGTCTCACTGTTTCCCCCCACCAATGACTCAAGGTTGACTGTGCAACGTGGGGCAGAGGGAGGTCTGCCTCCTGGGCCAGGTGAAACCCAGAACAGAGCCTACCCTTGATAAAGACTGAAATCCAGATGGCCACTGGCTGCTGAGCCCTCCATCTGGGGCTGCGTGTCACTCAGTAATTGCACACAGCAGATGCTAATTGCTTAAAAGCTCCTTCAGCTTAGAGAACTCACTTTGCCAAGGCCACAACGAATATTTTTCTTTGACTTCAATTTCCATGCATTCCTTCCACCTGAATTTCCTGCATATTTTTCTATTAATTGAAGATAGCTGGAATCACAGGGCGATGACACAAAAGTTTCACAATTTGGCTGCAGCACTGTTGGACTGACTCACATTCAGTTCATCCCTGTGAACGCCTGTTTCTGGAGAAAAGGTTTGTTTCCTCTGAAGTACCAAGAACTCAAAGTTCATTTTTACTAGAAAGGTTTCTGGTATTTTTCCCCAACAGAACTGCTCTATAGTCTAAAAGCAGAGCAGAGTCTGCTCTCTATGAGCCAGATCTCTACTTTTAAGGTGGCCAGTAAAACCTTTAACTTCTAAAACATAATTCCACTTAACTTTTTTTTTACAAATCATTCTTAGAGTACACCGGTAAGATCTGCAAGTTGGATCATACTAATTTTTCATTAGGAAAATGAATCACAGCAAAGTTGTGACTCACCCAAAACCGCACAGAGGATCAGGGTCAGACACAGGAGGAGAAAAAACATTCCAATTCCCACTACGGTGGATTACTTTCCCAACACAGAAACTGAGCAGAAAGCAATTAGATTCTAATGCAAACTTTGCTATTGGCAATCGATTTCAATAAGTTTTAGGACGAATCCCTATTTCTCACTCATTCTGGAGGAAGTCACCCGATTTTGTCACCTCTCCTTACATCCCCCATTGTGGCAAGGTGAGGCACCAAACCGGTAGACAACGCCAAGCTTCATCACCAGTGCAGTTTCCATCATACTGTCAGGTCAATCCAATTTTTCCCACATGTAATTGACGGGATGTATTTCAGGAATGGAATGCAGAGTTTTGGGCTGCCATCTTCCCTTTCACCGTCTGTGTACGATCACCATGGGCTGTATGCGCAGAGAGTGCTTGCCCAGATCATGTTTTTGTGAGCACCGACAAGAACAACTTTCTTGAAAGCTATCAAAGGCATCCTCATTATCCTTTATGGGCTGTGTAGAAAATGTCTCCACTATTAGACATTTAACTGGAGTGCAGCAGAATGATTTTGCTGGCCCCCTCCAGTTCTTTGGGTAAAAGCTCTGTTCATAATCAGTTTCTGCTTTTTTTTAATGACCCTCAAGAGGTCCCTTCTGGTACACTTCAGTTCCCTTTCTAGTGTCCCATTGATTTTACAGACTTTAGGAACTTGCTCTTAACCTTCTGCTTTTTCCCTGGATCACTGCTGAATGATTAGGCACTACACAGCCTTTTGTTACCCAGTACACTGAGAGTGATATCTAGAGAATTAAAACACCAGTTACAATAACATTTGCTGGGGAAAGAGACTGTTCTTCTCTCAGGGCTATTGACCCCATTTATGTGCATGATTTTCTAAGAGGACAAGAATGACTTCAGACTCGGGGAAAAAATACAGGACGATCTGCTTGAGCACAAGACTGAAATCCACTCAAGAGCCTATGCTCGTACTGTGCATTTTAGCAGCAGAAGTGGAAGCATTTAGTGTAGGGAAGGGTAGGCTAGAGCCTGGAATACGGTGGGCAGTGTGCAAGACTTAGAAATAAGAGATTAAAGAAAAGGATTTTAAAGGATTTTCCAACTAAAGTGTTTCCAGTTATCTGATTTGATTCACATGGAGCCACAGCAGTGCCAAAAATGCATGCTTGTTGGGTTTTTTTGAAGTTGGAGAAGTTTGAGAATTACTTCTTAAGACATGCCAGGTAAATTCAAAGAGAGGGATGCTTGGTGCAAGGACATCCTCCTAACCACAGAATAACAGTGCCACAGGCTGTGATTAAATGTGCTGTTCCTCCCAGAGACTCTGATCCTTCTCAGATGCTCTCATTCCACCCGAATCCTGGTGCAGGAATCATAGAATGGTTTGGGTTGGAAGGGACCTTAAAATCATCTGGTTCCAACCCCCCCCTCACCATGGGCAGTGACTTTCCCATGCAATTTTAGGACTGTTTTTCCTTTGCCGTGTCCTCCCCAAGTACCACATCAAACTTTTCAAGGTAGATCAGTTCCTTGAAAAAGATAAAGGACCGAGCTCTGATATCATCCTGCAAACTTTCCCAATCCCCCCCCAGATTTTCCCAGGAGGGCAAAGTTCAGGAAGCTCCATTTGCATCAAGAGGTTTGAACCAGCCTGCGGAGCCAGCTGCAGCCCAATTACTGCCCACCCTCGGCTGCTGCTGCCTGGCTGAAAGATGCTGGGAGGAGAGGGGGGAAAAAAAACACCCAAGCTTAAAACCAGAGAAAGAAATCGCATCGTTGTTGTGGTTGTTGAGATGCCAGCTGAAAAGGAATCATTATAAAGAGGCTGATAGTTTTGGGGGGGGCAGACAGAGGACTCACCCGAATGATCCCAGTTAAGGGCCTTAACAGAGAGGTGGCTTTAACGGCTCTTTGGAAGTGGTGAGCCTCCCTGCTTGGCTGGGTTTGAATTGTGTGTTACTGCAGTAACATTTCACAAATAGGGACACCCCTCCTCTTAAAAACTCTTTGCTCCCGAAATAGCAACACAATTTAGCAATATTTTGTATCAAGACAATTACATTGTAGTATTATTGTAGTCTTAGTACCTCATTAAAACAAAAAAATGTTAAATCCTTGTTTTGTTGAGCACAAGAGATGAATAGTAAATATTGATTTAGAATGAATGCAAACATTTCCCTAGGAGTGGATAATTACAGCCTTTCTATGCAAAACACTTATATTTGAAGAAGCACTTCACTTACTTTGCCATGTGGTATACATTCTTTAGTACATTTTAAATTATACGTTGTCCTGGACAGTGTCTGCTCTATAATTTCTTGTGTCTCTACACCAGAGTCAGTATGTAATTTTAAACTGCAAACTTTCTGCCAACGAGAAGGGGAGAACAAGCTTAACTCTTTCCCTTAGCTGGGCTCAGAAATCAATTCAGACTGCGCACAGAGTCCCACGACCAGCGAGCTCAGGGCTCGAGCAGCAAGGAAGGAGTTCGGAGTAGCTGGAATTTAACAAAGATGCTGCTCCCAGCAGTCCTCGTTTTCACACGGCATTTTCTGATTACGTCCGAGGCTACATGTGCTCCGGTTTCCAGCCAGAGCACAAGGAGTCCAAAAGTTTGAACAAAAAACTTGACTTCCAGAGAATTCACAAATGAACTGAACATGTGAAAAAGAGCACTGAGGTTGAGCACATTTGAATGTATATCTGAAGGAAGTACTTTATTCTCCTTTTTTTGGCATTCAGATGGGCAGTTCCTTTGCAGACTGATATGGGAGAGACTCGGCTCTTTCCAAGGAGGGTCAGGCATCCATGTGATGCTTCAGGAACGTAGGCGACAGAGTTTATACTCCAAACCCTATAGCCCTTGTCAGCCATTTTAAACTGTGTACATCTATTGGGTTGAAAAACTGGAACATAAATTCATAATCAGGCAATGTGAAAGTGAGCACAATATGCCCCTGTAGTAGCTTGAGAGATTAATCCAAATGGGTTATGAATTTTGTTTTCTTATATAACCACAAGCACCCTCTCTGCGTATATTTTACGGGCCAAGTTTTTCAAACCTGGGACCTTGCACCTAAATGACTTTTTTTTTCATAAATATAGATGCCCTCATCTACCCATCCCGAAACAGAGAAAAGCTTAAATGGATATTTAAACTCATCCTAGTTTAAACAGCATTTAAGGATGCATTTAGAGCCCCTTGACACATCACGCAAGGGTAGGGCTCTGTGTGTTGCTGGATGCAGGAACTTTAGGCCCCACAGAAGATCAGAGACCGTGGTTAATTCGTAGCAGTAATGAGCAGAGCAATGGCACTCAAAGGAAGAGCAAACAGGCGTTGAATGTGATTCCAGACATTGACCACAAATTGCATTGAGTAACCCAGCACTGGATAAAGCACGGCCCTGGCAGGAGGCTCTTACATGTGCCATATACTCTGGATATCTCCAACTTTTCCTGTAAAACTTACAAAGCAGGCTGGAGCTACAGGACAAGAGGAAACGGCCTCAGGCTGTGCCAGGGGAGGTTAAGTTTGGATATTGGGAAGAATTTCTTCACTGAAAGGGTGCTCAAGCTGCCCAGGAGGTGGTGGAGTCACCATCCCTGGAGGTGTCCACGGAATGACTGGATGTGGCACTCAGTGCTCTGGTTTAATTGAAGAGATGGAGATCAGCCAAAGGTTGGATTCGGTGATCCTGGCGGTCTTTTCCAACCTTAATGATTTCATGTTCTATGATTCTACAGGTCTCGCATCCACACATGTACACTGGCACACATGTTTGCTCACAAAGCACATCCCAATGTTACTCCTGCTGGATTTTTAGCCAGGGAATTCATTGAGTACCTACTACTGTAAAAGAGTTAAATATAGGTTTAAGGAAATATTGTTATATTAGGGGGGAGGCGGAGGCAAGGGAAAGAAACTAGATAAATTTGAAATAAAATAGATTTTACTATTTCAAAATAATTCCCCGAACAGGGGAAAAGGGGAGAATGAATAATAAAAAAAAAAAGCTTATCAAAATGCAGCAAGTTCTAACTGAAACAGAAAAAGATTGCTGGGAAAAGCAATGAAATGCTGATGCCCCTTATTTTCTCCAAGATCTTTCTCATGAGCCTCACACTTCACCCACCACCAAACCCTTTCCACACCGTGGTTTTATCCGGCAGCTGATCATAAGGAGATACATTTCCCTAACGTGTGCTTCCTTAGGCACAGCTTTGTACTTCCCGAGAAGCTTAGCAGAGCATTAAGGCAAGAGACTTCAATCCTATGGGCAAAGTTATGTGTCTGCAAGGAAAATATTCAACCTCCCCACTTGGCACCTACCCCTGTGCTATTTGGAGGCAGCCCCATCTCCACAGCAGCACCCAGGATAGTCCTGCTCAGAACAACTGAAGAAATCTTCCACTGGAATTTACTGGCTTTAAAATTACTTCTTCCCTTTGCCCCCTATTCCAAGGATTTGCATAACCATGGGGGAAAAGACGACACGAGATAAAAATAAATGCGGCCGCTGTGGATCCAAAATCAAGGGAAAAGTGTCAGGGCAGTGTTTTGCTTTGGGTTTTAGTGGAGACAAAATAACTGAAACTACTAGGAAAGATAACGTATGACTAAGAAAATTCCCTGAGCAATCAGAGGATGTGTTTTCAGCTTTTTTACATTCTAGTTTTATTTTCTCACAGCAATGAAATAGGATGAGATTGGAGTCCCATGACCAAGCTGGCGCAAACCACGCACCCTACCTGGATAATCACGGACTGTAAATCATCATTTTATAAGAATTTAACTTTTCAGCTTCCAACATAATCAGACGTAGTGGTGAGGGGGCCACTAATCATGACAAAAAATATACTTCAGTTTCTTTCTTGAAGTGCCAACTCCAATAAGTTCTCCGAGTGAAATTAAATGCATGCTCTTATTCCAAACCACAGTTTCCCCCTGGGATGGCCCGATCTCAAGTGGGGGCTGAAAGGCCAGTTGTACCACAGCCCAGGGTTACACCCATTTTTGCAGTTTTTTTTAACTACTGCATGTAGTATAAATTGTATCCCAGCCCACTCAGTGACTGTGCTTTCCAGCATTGGTAATAAAAAAAGATGTCTTCATAGTTTCCACATTCCAGCACTAACGAGTGGGCCAGTCCATATCTTCCCTCGGTTTCTCACAGTTTTGTGTTTGTTTGCTTTAAAGGCTTCTCTGCAAAGCTAAGGGCAGAAAAGAAAGAAAGATCTGGTGTGTGGCGTAAGTGACGGTTGGCGCCGAGTCTGAGAACAGTAACAAAGAGTCATTTTAGAGTAGAAATTAAAGTGGAAAAGACCCATTAGTCCATGCGCTCCGTGCCCCTGCCAATGCAAGGGTGCTCCACGGAGTGATGCTTTTTCGCAGGCTCAGCACCCAGCTCCCTGCTCCTGCCACCAACGCTGAAATCGCGACATTTGAGTGCAAAAGGCAGCCCTCAACATCCCAAACCCTCAAAGAGGGCGTTCCACCTCCTGAAGCCTCCCAGAGACCAAGCATCTCCTCTCCAATGCCACAGGGGGCCAGGGGGACCCTGTGCCGGCCAGTCCTCCAGCAAAGGAGCCGGTTGTGGTGCCGGCGTGCCAGCTGCTGCTCTGCCACCGCACCGGCCAAAGCAAACATCACACCATGCAAATTTATAACAAAAAGTGGAGCAGAGGCCAAACACAATGCCCTCCTGGTGGGAGGAAGTGTGGAGACAAGACTTTTTCCTTTTTTTTCCCCCCCTTTTTTTTCTCCCCCTTCTTCTTGGAAGGGAGGAGAAATGTTTCTTGGCTCCTCGCTGTGAAATACAGCAGTGGCAAGGGAAAGGGAGCAAATCCAGGCACTGGCTTCTGCAGATATCGATCTCTGTGCACTCTGAAGTGGATTGTGACCTTTGTCAACCTCACCTCCAGCCAGAGAGCGGGGTCAGGGAAGATTGGCTGAGATGGAAATAGCCATTTTAGTCACTTTTTAACCTTGCAGTCCCTCACAGGGTATGAAATCCTGGAGATCATACAGGTTCTGCAACACAAGGCAAGTGCTGCAGCGGGGTGGGCAAATTGGAAGGAAAGGGTGGAGTGGGGTCAAGTTTTTCCATCCCAGTTCCCAGATCATCTCCAGAAAGCTGACGGCATAGAGGGGAGTTAGCAAGGGTGAAGTCCTTTGCCTGTGGCATGAGTCAGATATAGAGGCAAAAGAGAACAGTGGAAGCACGAATGGGCTCACACTACTGCAAAAAAAAAGAAAAAGGCAAAAAAAAAATCAGTAATTTTGTGCTTTAACAATACTGGCACTCAGGAAAGATGCAGTTCTTGAAAGCTGTCATGTGTTTGGGACTCCAGTATTCCCCTCCAGACACATCCATCCTCCATTCACAGGACTGATGGCCAACGCATTCAGGGCTAACTCGGCGCATTCCTGATCCCTGGGACCCGCTCTGCGTGTGCAGAAGAACTTCTCACAATGCAGGCAGTTGATCGGCACACACTGCAGGCTTTGTCCAGGACTTCTCCATGTCAGGCATCCAAACTGGAGCTGCCGAAGTCCGGAAACAACCCAGACAAATAGCGAAAACACTATTTCTCTGTATGCAGAATATTTTTAAGCAGAATAAGGGCACATCGATTATCCCCGCTGTGTAGGGGAACAACCTTAAAAGACCACGACGAGAGTGTAAGCACTCAGCAGACAGGCCAGCCAGGGAACAAGCCTCTGCATCAAATGATAACTGTGGCTAGGAGAAGCAAATCCGAATTTCCTAAGCATGGAGAAGGCTCGCAGGACTGGTGGAGACGGTACTTACCATACGAAAGTGTTAACAAGCAGTGAAAGAACTGAAGCGCATCTAATTAAAAATGCATACCAAGGCATAAAGACAGAGTATAAGAGTAAACAAATGGCAGAGACCAGATTTGTTTGCAATAAATGAAGAGGGAAACACCACACAATGCGAACTCATCCAGCACAGAGGATACGGAGGGAGGCGGGCAGGGAAAGGCACCGCTCCGCAAAAACCTCCGAAAGCGAAGTACAAGGCCAGGGAAAAGCATGTGGCACACCCAAGCATGGATGAGCGGGACAAAGAGGTGGAACTGGTTCCAAGACACCGTCCTTGGTAGGAACATTTGCCATTTCCAAACAGGTACCACGCTGCAATATGGTTCGACCAAAAGATGCTGCCAAGCAGAGCTCCAGCTCAGCATACGAACAGGCCACCATGGGACACAAAACAAAACAAGGCCTTCTGGAAAAGAGTAAATTCTAATATTTCTGCTGTAAAATATCTAGAGATAAGCAGGAGGATGCTGAGTTGGGCCACGAGGTTGGGGCTGTCCTGAAAGAGCCACTTCTGCTTTACTGGCTGGATGCACAGAGCCAGGGGCTATTTACATGAGTGACACTACCCCATCTGCACTGGATTTTCAGAAATAAAAAGATCTTCTAATCTTAGAATTATTTGAGTTGGAAGGGACCTCAAAGCTCATCTGTTCTACTCCCTGCCATGGGCAGGGACACCTTCCACTACACCAGGCTGCTCTAAGCCCCATCCAACCTGGCCTTGGACACTTCCAGGGATGGGGCAGCCACAGCTTCTCTGGGCATCCTGTGCCAGCGGCTCACCACCCTCACAGGGAAGATGTGTCATAAGAAAGCTCTTGCATCCAGGAAATACTGACACTCTCCACTGCTGGTGTGTTCATCATTCCTGATTTTGAACAACACTGGAAAACAAAGCCCAGACGCTCTGCCAAGACTTGCTATGTCACACCTTAACCACAAGGAAAACATGGGCTCTCCAGGGCCAGCAGGAACTCAGGCCCATTGGCAGCAGCTTGTCCTGTCTTCCCTCACCCCAGTCATGAGGCCACCTTCTTTTCTTCAATAATTATCTTTCTTTTAGGTCCTCCAGCACTGAACAATGGTGATCACACCATTTCCCAGAAGCAGCGTTTGCTTGATTACTGCAGAGCACTGTCATCTGTTTGTTTTTTCAACACATGATAGGCCACTGCCTTCATCCCCTTGGGATTCCCAGCCAAGCGCAGTTCCCATCCAAATGGGGATAAAAGTTCAATTTTATTTCACGGTTTTGTCTTCCTTGCAACAAATCTTTTCTGACAGTGTTTTCTGACTGCTAAACTGTTCCGTTTTGAGCGATTGATCTAAAACATCTGTCCTTGAGATTAAAAGCAACGTTGAAGGGATACTGCGATGCTGTTCCAAAGGTGTGGAAGTTTTTGAACACCAAACTAGTAAGCAACAGGAGGAAACTTTTAGGAAAACTCATGCACTTCACCACTTGGATTTTGCGGCGTGCATCTTTCCTCAGAAAGTTTTGCCAACTGCCACATAATACAGGAAGTCGTGCTTCAAAATATTTAAGGTTGCATTTCTCACCATTTCCTTCTTATCTTTCATAAGACTCACATTTTAAAATGTCAGCCTACATATGGGAATGTTTAATCTCAAGGATGCTGATCCTTTGGGAAACTTTTTTAATCCTCTCCAAAAGTTGGGGGTTTTGTTGTTTTTTTTCTTCCCCCTTTGCTTCTCTCTTCTCTTAATGGTTTGCTTCTGTTTAGGCTGCACCTCGTTTCTCAGCTGCTTTTAAACCCCCCAGCCTCAAGCTGTTTTCCCCTTAAAGAGGACTTATATACACCTTTTGTAATCCAACTGAAGGCGGGAATATTACATTCCCCTGATATCTCAGTCTTCCAAGAAATACAATAAAATGATAAAATAGCAAATTTAATTCAGAACATTTAAACTGTGAAAGTTTGTGTGCATCTGCAATGGGCCTGAATACCGATCCCAATGTTTGGCACTACATTTTTGTTTAAATTCCATTATTTCCGCTTGCCCATATTACTGCATTTATTTTTAGTGCGAGTGTTCCTTACTGCCAATTTAAATTCATTTAATGTTAGGCCCACAACAGTTTTTCAAAACCTTTCTGTTATTTGGCTGTATAATTAGCTTTCCAAAATATGATTTATTTTAGTTGAGTTAAGTTTTGGCAAGAAAGCAGGGGGCACGGGGGGTTCTTCAAGCACAAATTTACTACTGGCAACACTGCTATGAATGGCATGGAGACCAGCATCAGAAATCCATCTTATTCACAGAAAGGGCAAATCCACTGGGGATTAAGTGTAGCCCCTCTCCACCCTCCCCTTCCCTGTCCCCCTTGGCTACCCTCCATTTACCAGCTCAGACATGGAACTGAGACTTATTCCTTGATTCAGAAAAAGGAGCTATTAGAAGGCAACACCAGTTCCGAGTGTGCTGGACTCCGTCCAGGCAAAATTTGTTCATTTCTTAATAATACCAACATTGCATCCTTCTAGGTCATTAATAAATAAAGGGTTTGGAGGGGCAATAAAAGGATTTTTTCATTTTTCCTTTAGTAAATGAAACTATTGCTATAAAGGCCCTACATAATTCGCAGTAACCTGTGGTATCATAATAAACTGTGTTCTTTGGCCCCAAGCTCATACAGTGCTTAAGAATATGTTTAACTGAGAGAGTGAATGTGACTCCCATTTAGAAAAATAAAAAGAGATATTTCCCTGCCTTTCAGGAAGAACAAAAATATTTAGATGTTTGGGCACCTGTGCACCTTGACTCTTGGAAACAACCACGGTGAGGTCAGTGACAACCAAAAGTACCAGATTCTGCATATTGTAGAAGATGTTTTATGCAAAGCTTTCTTCAGAAAGCTCCTAATCACATCAGGAATGGTTTTGGGATATCTTTCCCCACAACACCAGTTAATCGAAAAGAGCAGCCATCCTCAACAAGTGTTTTAGACTTTCTCCTTCAGGCTCAAGGACCTTTCTGTGTGGATGGGAGCAGTCCTGGACACCAAACAAAAAGCCAGTATCACACAAAAAAACCCCATCAGCTGTTCCAAAAGCTATAATGAAATAAATTCTATTTGCTATAATGAAACTGAAAAATTATATAATGAGGAATATGTGTGTGTGTATATATATATATAAAAAATATATCTGTATAGACTGGGCATCAACAGACACCCATCCCACATACCAACACTGTCTCAAGGGTTATCTCTAGAACAGATCCTTTTGGAATAGATTGTTTTCTGGGAATAGTTTTCTATATCGTCTGAAAGGGACCTTTAAAAGCCATCTAGTCCAAACAAACAGGGACATCTTCAACTAGACCATATTGCTCAGAGCCCCATCCAACCTGACCAGGAACAGGGCAGCCACCGCTTCTCAGGACAACCTGCTTCACTGTTTTACCTCCTTTATTAAAAAACCTCTTCCTTATTGCCAAGCTAAGTCAGCCCTGTTTCAGTTTATCCCTGGTCCTATCACAATAGGCCCTGCTAAAAATTTGCCCCCGTCTTTCTTACGGGGGAAAACATGCACAACCTTGACCCTTTGGTGTCTGGCAGCCTGAGGATATGGTGGACACCACATAGATCCCGGGGTGCCTGCTCTTCCTTCTGTTTCCTCTTGTGATGGAGCACTAATGAATGCAATCACCTATCCTTTGGATTATTAATCTACATGCCAGAATGCAGTCCTGAACCTCCAGAAAAAGTTATCACACTCATCGTTTTAAGAGACAGTATGACCTTGATGAGTCCTGCTCTTCAGACCCTCCAGGAAGAGGTGAGGTTTCATGGTGACAATGTGGCTGTGGAATGGGGGCAGCTGCAGCCTCTCCCAGCCTCACCTTTCCCCTGTGGAAAACAGGATGTCACTCAGTGATGTCTCATGCCTTTCCCCCAGTCAGACTGAGAAATGGGGACATTGCACATCCTCTTACACCACTCAGCTGCAAAACTGGTGTGGGGCTTTGAATAATTAACAGGAACGACCAGCCGTGGCTGCTTACAGGACTCATCAAGAGAGATTAGCTGGAAGCAAGTACTGATGCTCTTAAACTTCTTATGTCTACAGCTGGCCTTGTTTTTTCCCCCCTGTTTCATTTAGCACCAAATCCTCCAGGTGCTTACAGGGCAGAGCTGTACTGGGGGCTGGTCCCTGCTGCCACCCCAGAGCTCAGTCCTGCTCAGGGGCTGCCCCACTGCAGGTCTGCTCCCCACGCTGGCGCAACTCCCCCAGCTCGATGGTATCAAGTTCAAATTCCCTGGATTTTGTTTGTCGTGCCATAAAAAGAACATGGTAGCTGCAGTCCATCATGCTAAATCATTTTAGCACCTCCTTTACCCTACACAGACTTACGGTGCTGAGAGCACATTTGTATTTTCCTCCTGCTGCTTTGGATTTATACAAAAAAATGCCCCAATTTCCATTTATTTGTGACAGAATATTGCCTGTCTTCTTGTTTTATCTTTTCAGCTTAAGAAAAATAACATAGGACATGATCACCACTAACAAGACAGCACGTTCTATATAACTTCTCCCGCTGTGTTGTTTTATTTACCAGCTTTCAAATCCCTAACCTTCCCCTCTCCAACTTCCTTTCAAATGAAAGGATCCTCTTGTCTCTGTGAAGTTCTTACCATCTGCACTGGTTTGCGTGTTAAAGTTTCAGCATCCATTTAGTCAGTGATGGTTATTCTGCCTAATGACTCCTATACCCCTGTTAATACTCTTTTATCTGGCTCTAATATTTTAAGATCTTGTCTAATATTAATGCTAAATGCTAATATTAAAGATTTGCTAGTAATATTTTAAGCTCTTGCTGGTAGTGTACTAATGTTTGGGGAGGTGCTTGGGAGTTCATTGTGTTGGAAGGACTGCTGGATAAATTTTAACAGCCTTTATGAGGACTGCATAGAAATCTACACAAAATAACTGGAATAGAGGGACGGGTTTTAGCAATTTATTTATGGAGCATCCTGCCAGCAATGAGCTCAGAATCAGGTTGAAAATGTATGTGTGCGTGGGTATATATGTGTCTCTCTGCATCTCTCCAATAAACCAGAACAGAGAAAAATAACCCCAGTGTGAGGCAGAGGTGGGGGACACCTGCAGCCTCTCCTCCATCAGGTTACAGCCAGTGCTGCCACTCCAGGTGATGCTACAGGGGCAGGGAAGGAGGTGGCTGCTCTTCCACAGGAACCCTAGCCCTGAGTTACAGTTCCTTCAGTGTTGCTACATCACCAGTTTTTTCTATATACCTACAGACAGCCACCTTTATCTCTTGGCAATATAACGTCCTAAAGATTTACAGAGGAGTAGGAAAAAAAAAAAAAAAGAAAAAAAAAATTAAATTAAACCTCCCGTATTTCAATATCAGTTTATTAACACGGACCTCTGCCACATGGAAAAGGAGAGCAGAATCCACTCTGCCTCTGAAGAACAACCTCCTCCACTAAAAATAAAATACAGTGCAGCATTTATTTCAGCACGGTTTAAGAGTTAATGAAAGATTTGCACCTGTACAGCTGTTGCAGACTGAAACGAGCTTGTGGAGCGAATGTGTTTTCTGGTTGAGACAGTTGTAAATGCCTTGAGTAAAAACACTGAGGACTGCTAATGGATAGGTTTATTTTAAAGCATGCCATCTGCTATCAATCATAGAGAAGTATAGGAAGCAAGTTTGGCTGTGCTCCCTCCTTGTGAGCCTGATAAAGATAGGGCTGTGGTACTCTGGAACATTTAGTACTCAAGAGAATAAAACATCAAACCTACTCAGCAGCTCCACTAACAATAATAAAAATGCCTCTGCCTAAAGGTGACATTCTGAATTTACGATTATTTGTGTCTATAAAGTGTATTCTTTGGCTCCTGACTCATTCTGACTGTCTCACTACAAGAACAATACATTAAGCCTGCCTGAAGTAAATGGAAATCCTATCCTTTTATTAAACCAGCAGCCAGTACCTGAGATGTTCTAATGCCCTGTAGGACCCCAAGAAGGTTTTCTGCTCTGAGTGTTAATTCTGTCAGTAGGATTAAAGTCAACTGCGGAGAAAATGCTTATTTTGTGTACTCAGAACTAAGCCCTTCTCCAGGTAAGCGTCGTTTTAGAGGAATAAGAATAAAAACAAGAAAACCCAAGGCAGATGATGAATATGCAAATACGCCAAGCAAAGGCTACAAAAACTGCAATTTACCCCGATAGCTCATATTTTATGCTACTTAGCATTTGAGACAGGAAACGCTTACGCTGTAAGAACCTGCCCAGGAAAACCATGCACAAAACTCCCAAAAGGTGTGTGCCAATCTTCTTTCCTAGCACTGAACTTCACAGCTGCTGAGATTCTCCAGAATAGAATCCAGGGATTTTTTTTATATAATTTTTTCTCCTTTTTTTTCCCCTGCACTGCATTTTCCCCAGAAAAAGGCAGTTGGAAGATGCAGAGCTACTTCCCTGAGCTACACGAGCATTTGGTTTACTTCAGAGGTATGAATCATTCCCCTGGCTAACACCACATCCCTCTTCTCTCACTCACACTCTGGTACCCCACTGATCAGGGGCTCTTGAGCCTGCCTGCTTAAAAATAATTAAATATATAACACTTCCTGGCAAATTCACCAGATATAAGAAACACTTAGCAATGAAGCACGCTGGATCCGATCACATTAGGCTCCTGCCTCCTCTCTGCAGCTTAACAAAATTCCCTTGCAAGCCTGCTGCTGATGGAAAACATTGCTGTGGAAGCTTGGGGACAACCCACCTGGTGATCAAGCTCATGAGCCTAATTAAAGTTAATAGAGAAATTAAAAGTGGGAAAAAAAATTAGAACAGCAGCATGGAAAGAAAAAAAAAAAAGAGTAACCACTAGGAATAGAAAAAAGATAAAAAGCAATGGGAAAAGTGAACTTTCCTTTGAATTCTGCTCCGGAAAGTGATGGTGGTTTCTTTCAATGCCCCCCACACCCTGAATTTTTTACACAGTGGGCCATAGGTCCAAGCAGAAAAACAGAAAGCAGAGGTTTAGACTTATAGAGTTCACAATACTAAATCAAGGCTGTTTTTGTGCTGTATTCACCATTTTGGTCCTCGAGAGCTTCACTGTCTCTAAAGTCCATAGTCAAATGACCACTGGTTTCAAAGGCTGTCTTTAATTCCCTTGTCTGAGAAGCAAGAGAACTGAGAAATAAGTTTCTAGGGGAGGACAAAACTAGTACATACTTGGAATGAGTAAGAGGAAAGACTATGAAAAAGAATTAGGAGACTGTAGAGACCGAGGAAAACCACAAAGATAGAGACGATTGTTCTACAGGGAAGTGGATAAGCTCTGAGCACGTTGGGAGCAGTCTGCATGGTCACCTGGCTGCAGAGACACAGAAATACTGGAAACAATGCAGGAATATAGGATGGCAAAGCTCAAGTAAGAGGAAAAGCTGGAAAACAGGCAGTTATCAAGACTTCTGTGCTCAGCAACACCTGGGAAATAACTCCCTGGAGGTACTTCTCACCTCTAGGTGAGGATTTCCAAATAACTCCCTTTCAAGAGCAACACCCCAACTCATAAGGAAATAAACATCAACGACCATCTCTCATTACCGAGCTCTGTACCAAAATCAGTCTGTTCCATGCTCCAAGAAGAGGGACAGTAAATGACACCAGGGCATGTCATAACACCGAGGTCACAGACCAGTCACAACCATTAAAAACTCCAGTAAAAAGAGTTCACCAAAACTCCAGTGATCAAAAAATTGTAATAGCATCGAAACTTTCACAGAGATGTATCTGTTTCTCAAAAAATGTCGTTGCCAGGATTTTAAGTCTGGGATGAGGGGTTTGGATAGCCAGAGGAAAGACAGAGGAAGCCAATCCAGACTCACCCATAGCCTGATGGTTACGCGCCCAGGGATGGCGGGAGGTCCAGGTCCAAATCCCAACTCTGAAGATGTTTCCAACATTGCCGACAGCATCCAGAAGGAAATATGTGCTCCAGAGCCTTACTCCACGACATTTTGCATGAAAAAAAAATTCCCAAGGTTTTCTTTTCTCTCTCCTGAGAAATGGAAACGAATTAAAAGGCTTGAAAATTTTTCATGGCGCAGACTCTTTTCCGTGGCCAGCGCTAACCCCACAGTGCCCAGAGGTTCACAGGCACGCTGCTCCTACCAGAGCTCATATGGTGAACTCCCCATCTTTTGCACAAACTTAACAGGATCATTTTAGACTCGTACGGAACATTTTCCTGTGAAAGCTCGCAGGCTCGGAGCAGCTTGTCACCAGAGTTCAAGTCCCTGGCACGCAGTTCATTGCAGCTCTAATGAAAAAGCAGAATGATTGGGCCTGCGTTGCTAAGATTAGACATTAGTGGCCGTATCAAGAAGAGAAATACCTGCAGATTAGCAGAGCAATTTGCTGCTCTAAATCTGAACCTTCTAATCTCTTTTTTTTTTTTAAAGTAAGTAGCAGCCCATGAATATGGGAACAGAATTAAAACTGCATTTACTAAGTGATTTTTAAAATACTTCAGCATGTGTTTTAGAAAACTGACAAGTCATTAAAATATAGTTAATAAACATTATTCAGAACTCTTTGCTTTAGATTAACACTGCTTTAAAATCACAGACATTGATTGGTTCAGTGTGCTGCTGCAAGAGGAACTCCGGCTGGTGTCCGTGCCCTGTGGAAAGAAACATGACAGGCAACTTGGAGTCTACCTCACGTTTGTATTTTCTAACTGCAAAAATATTGCAGAAATACTTGCAAAACACTATAAAACTTGGCATCCTGGCCAGTGAGGGCATGCACAGAGACTGGAATCACAGGTAAAAACCATGGAAAGATTGAAGGGTGGCAACAAACCGAGATAGTTGGGGGTGTTCAGTCTGGAGAAAAGAAGGTTTTGGGAAGACCTTAGAGCCCCTTCAAATGCCTAAAGGGGCTCCAGGAGAGCTGGAGAGGTACTTGGGACAAGAGGGAATGGCTTTAAACTGAAGAAGAGTAAATTTAGATTAGATTTTAGGAGGAAATTCTTCCCTGTGAGGGTGGGGAGGCCCTTGCACAAGTTGCCCAGAGAAGCTGTGGCTGCCCCATCCCAGAAAGTGTCCAAGGCCAGGCTGGACTTGCTTGGAGCAGCCTGGGATAGTGGAAGGTGTCCCTGGCAGGGAGGCTGGCATATGATGAACTTTAAGGTCACTTCCAACCCAAACCATTCTATGATTCCAAGAAAACTAAAATAGGGACAGAGGTAGCAGCATCATTTTTAGTGACCAGTTCAAAGGAACCTGAAATCATGAACCATTTTTGATCAAACGTAGGTGAGAACCATCATGCACAGCTTTCACTGATGACACCTTTTTAAAATTTATTGTGTGACTGTCAAGAAATTTTCCCTTTTAGAAGCTCTGCCCTGAGCCAGCTGGAGCTGACTGCTTTTCATATTTCATGCAACCACGATCAGCTCAGATACCATGGGGAAAACAAATTCGGGCACAGCTCTCAACTCTGGACCATTGCTGATGACCCGAAGCCATCAGGTGAGCTCCACCATCAGGTGGCCTCCCTGCTGCAGAGGATAGAAAGCAGTTTTTGATGCTGTTTGTTGATGTCTTGAAGGAAGGGGAAGGATTTGGTGAGGGTATTGGTGTTTTGAGACGGGGTTGATCAAACTCTCTTTCTAGTACAGACCTTCACCCTGTTTTATTCTTTCTGTCCAAGTACTGCAGGTCAAACTCTAACAGGAGGACACTGAAACTGAGAAGAGAGACAATGCATCTTAAAAATGAGACCATTACTACTCATAGTTGACTTAGTAACATAGCTAAAAGGAAAAAAATCGTGGCTTAGTCAAAATTGTGCCCATCTAACTTAAGCTAAGGTAAATATTTGCAAATGCTCTTAATGACCATTTTTAATCACTTACAGGATTTAGTGGGCAGCTTTCTTTTGTTTTGTTTTGGTTTTGTTTTAATAATAAACTATTTCATATTCAGAAATGTCTGTAACTTGGTGAATGATTTTGATTTATGACATCTCTCAGACATCAGAAGTCTGGATTTGAAAGCTGAAACATGAGGGAGATCCAGATCCTCCAAATGATTTTACTTTTCAGTCTTTTAAAGTGACTTGGAGTTCAACGTCTTTCACCCTTTCATACTGCTACTTTTGCCGAAACAAGAATAACACCTTGCACCCAACTAGGATCATCTGAGTGATACCATCAAATTTATGCTTGAAGGTTCTTATGAGATGGGTGTGATTAAACCAATTTTACCTACTCTGATCCGGGGTGCCATATTTTTGGGCCACAAAGCTCCATGAAAGTCTACAAACCTGCTCGTTTCCTCCCTTCACCATTGTGGGTTGGGCATATTTGTTCCACAGGGCTGGGCAGAGCAAATCATGGAGTCATGGAGTATCCCAAGTTGGAGAGGACCCACAAGGCTCATCGAGTCCAACACCAAGAAGCTTTAGCAGTAGAAGAATCTGAGAGAGATGTCACACACACGCATGAGGGTGCTGGGATTGGTCAAGGCCTCCCTGGAGCGAGGCAGCCGGGTGAAGGGTGACTCCTCCAGTGACACAAAATCAAAGCAGCAGGGGCATTTTGAGGCTGTGAGAAGCTGCTCTGAGGAATGCAAGGAAAACAGCCTGTTTGAAAAGAAAAAAAAAAAAAAAAGGAGGAAAAAAAAAATCTTTAAGAGACTCAGGAGTGCAGCTCAAGGCCTTGTTTTCCTTAGCCCAGTGGTGAAGGAAAATTGTTGTCAGAAGTACAAGTATTTAAACGGCCTATGACAGCAAGGAAGCAAATGACTACCTCTGCCAGTGACCGAGGAGAGCTCAGTTGCTCCCTGTGAGCCAGAGGGAGTCACATCCAGCCTGGATCTGGGAACACTCTCTGGAGCAGACATCCCTCTCCTCAGCCTCCCTAGTGCCTGTCACATCAGTCATGGACCAAACCTCAAAGCTCCCGATCACATGAGTGTGTTCCCACTTGGATCTGTGCTGCCTGGTCCCACACGGAGGGTGGCAGAGGGACCCACTCGGCGTGGGGCTGAGTCACCGCCCTCCGTCGTCTTCTGCGCCACAACTTCCAGCACTTCCAAACAAGCCAACAGTGCATAAATATGTGAAAATATTTCTCGCCCACTCCCAGCCATGTTGAAAAGAAACCTGTTGTGGTTAAATGACTCGGTCAGTTCTTCAGGGATTTTCCAAGGTTTCCTATAAAAAGAAATCTGTGGGAAATGAATGATTGCATAATCACTAACACATGCCAATTCATCTAAGTCTATTATCTTTTATGGCATTTTGTACTCTATTGTCCTTACTCTGCTGAATTTCTGTCTTACAATTCTTTTCCTTATTAAATTATTTACACATTTTGCTCTCTCCGACCCTTTTGCATCAGTGGGATACTTAGCATCTACATTAGGAAAGAAGGAAAAGACAAATTGTCCCTTCACCTTTTCTCGCATCATATTTTTCACACCTTCACAGGAATATCCCAACAACAATCCCCATGAGAATGTGAAGGACCTGCTCAAGTGAGAAGCTGTATTAGCTGGGTCTTGATGCCACAAAAAAAAAATGTTTTTTCCTGAGGAATATGCGTTTTTACAGAGGTTTTCTGAGGTCCCTGACAGAAATGACCAGTATTCATAGTTTTAAAATTACATAGTCCCTCGAAAATTCTGCAATTGCCTAAAGGTCATCATTTCTTAGAAACAAACCCCAAGTGTCTTGAAAGTCTTAATTACACTGCATTGCAATTGGATTTAGGCTGCTAAACCACAGATTTTAATAGGAATTTCAGATCTTTAAAAACCTTTTGATTTTCAACTTTAGGAGCCTGACATTGCCTGAAAGCCAACCAGGCATTCACCTTTAGAATTAATATTTAATCAAGTTTCGAGTAGGGTTTTTTCACTTTTCAGTGGTTTTTTTTTTTTTTTTTT
>VZTI01003344.1:260610-271608 GCA_013397865.1 Struthidea cinerea
TTTTTCAGTTTTGAATGTTTCCCAAGAACAACAGGTTCATAAATGTATGAATCATGGCTAAGCACTGACCTCCCCAAAAGGTGTGGCCTCTGGCACCTTTGCATTTTTAAATAAGGGAAAACTGGGGAAGACCTGTGTGATTGAGGACCTACAACGCTTTTTTTCTAAAATCCCAGATATTGAGAGGAGCTATCACTGATGACTGCTAACCACAGAGCTCCAAGACCAGGAAAGAGCTCAAATTAGCTGCAATAATCTTTAGATTAAGCTAAGAGGTAACTCCCCATAATCTTAACGTGAGAGAGGAGACTGCACAGCAAAAATGGGTTCCAGGGACATGCAGGCAGAGAATAAATGAGCTACAGGTTCACTGAGGAAAGCTCCTAATTAGAAATATAAGGTGAGGTAGCCATCCTTTGGTTGTACCACTCATCTCTGCATTGAAAAGTCCAGTTTTTCAGAGCAGATCTGCCTGAATTTTCCCCTGAAACGCAGCAGGAAAACAGGAGGGCTGGGGAGAGACCTCGTGTCCCAGACATCTCAATTCTCCATCTCCCAGTGCAGGGCAGTTTCACCTTGGGGAAAAAAGCAGAATTGGAAAGGTAGCCTGGATGTAAGATGGGAGGTTAAGGGGGATCAGACCTGGTGGTGCTGAAGAAGGGCAGAAGAGGAGAAATGATCAAACATTGAATAACAGTGCAAAGAGGAATTTGTTGTTACACAGCATCCTCACAACCATGCAAACCCTCAGCGTTCCTGCAGCAACTCAACTGCAACAAAAAGGAGCTGCAGCCCTGTCCTCTCTTCTGCCATTCTTGAGATAAAAATGCCTTAGACTCCATTTCCCATTGAAGAAGGAAGCAGCAGCCAGCAAGTCCCCAATTTGCTGACAAGTTTTACCAACTCCAGCAAGCCAACAGGACCTACTCTTAATTTACCTCTGACTCCCAGCAAGCAAGAGCAGAAAAGTTCTATATCATGAGCAAAAACACATCAGAGCAACAAAGTCTCTACAAACCAGATCAGCTTTTCCAGGAAAAGATTATTTCCACTGCCCACAGGAGCATGTATTCACAGACAGAAATACCCATTTTGGTTCTCCTGTAGTATTCCATTTATATTAGGTGTTTCTTTGACTATACGTCAATGTCTGAAACCAAACTGAATTTTCTTTTAATCAGAAATAATTTGCAAGACTATTTGGCAGCCTTCATACCCCACAAGTGTTTTCTTGTCGTCAAGGGCTCCTGAGGATCTCCAGCACCTGTTATCCTCTGCCAGCATCAACCTTTCCATATGGGCAGGTCTCCAGAAAAGATTATGGGTAGTGTAAAATCCACCCATCTTAAATCACCATTTCTCTGATATGCATCAGGGGTTCAGAGAGGAGAGTCCATTTGGTTTTGTCGCTCCTCCAGTGTCTGTATCTTTCTTGATTTTTCCCTTAAAAAATAGATTTACTCATGGTTCTATTGGTCTTGTAAGATCTGCTTTGGCTTTTTCTATTAGATAACTATTCAGTCCATTGGTAACGTTTTAAAGCACTTTATCAGCCTATATAATTTTATAATCATTTTGTTGTTTTCACTAAAAAAAAAAAAGTAACTGGTCAGACACCTAATGCTACTTAAGTGCAAATAGATTTTTTTGTGGTTGAATAATAACATCTGTTTTGATTTTCCAGCCACAAAAGTGCGTTTTATCCAGCCTTCCTTTATTTGAACTTTTCACATCTGCTCAGGCCTGCTTCCCATAAACTAAATACCAGATCCTTTCACAATGTAGGAAATTTACCTGCACCAGTTGTTGTCCCAGCTCCAAAGACTTCTTTATAGGAGCCAGATAAAAATGTCAAAAGACTAATAAATACAATCTGAGTGCACTGTGTATTTATTAAATGTTGCTATTTATTTTCTCCTTCCCAAATGGTTGGTACTCACAGACCCGATCCTGCAAAACTTGTTTTAATGAATGAACTAATTTACTTTTGTGGAATAAAGTATGTTGTGAGCTGGTGTCCCATGTTCCACACAAAATTTAGAGATAAACTTGTCACAACACTCTACATCATCAGTTACAAATTCAATCAGAAATTATAGGGATGGTCAGATGCATTGTGCTTTCAGCAAATAAAAAAAGTTATGAGGAGAAATTCATAAGCCATTTTCAGGGTTACCTGCAAAGATTTGGTAGTGAATTTTGAATTTTAACTTATTCTGGTCTCTTCAGAGACGAACAAAGCCAGGAAGGAAAACAATGCTAATCAAAAACACTTTTAGTTTTTTCTTTCCTTTTTTTTTTTTTGAAGTAGATATTTAGTTTCTAACTGTAGTTCACATCCCAAAACTTAAATATGTTTAGCTAAAGGAAAAAAAAATAAAGTGAGGGGTGTGAAACTTCAACCGAAGCTAAACAGGACAAGGGGTTTTGCCACTGCCATCAGCAGATTGGGAAATAAATCCTGGGTATCAGATAAACATTAAGGATCATTCTTTGAACTCAGAGCTAAGACACAGGAGAATTCTGCTCTGCTGATGTGACCAGGAAGATATGCAAAAAAAAGCAACCCCTCATCAGCCTCTTCATAATATCTGCATCTATTCAGCATTTCTTTCCACTGATAGAGAGATATATCTGGAGAACTCCTACGTCCCTGGGCCCCATGCAGCTGTGTCTGCAGCAAAACTGCAATATTAGGCCACTTTGCACAGACAGATAACTCAGCACATGGCTCTGCACAGCAGAGGAGAGAGCACTGATTGCAAAGCTGAGAAGCCAGGTTTTCCTTCTCTCAGGACACCAGAAGCATCTCTTCTCTTCAAAGCCTCCTGCCTCTGTTTTAGGGAGGAGATACCGTTTCATTCTTTTATGTTGTTTTGAATCTTCAGCAAATCTTGGGCTCTGTGATTTGGCAACCTCACCAAATACAGCTTTATCAACCCAAAACACCCACCAGCACCAGTGTCTTAAATAGATGTGAGATAGGAAAGCACCAGGAGGACCTCAGTGGCTTTGGGAAATGTTAGAGAGGAAAGGCAATATCCATGCACTGCCCTTGATTTACACCTTGATTTTTTCCATCTGCACAAAGGATTGAAACTGCGTCATGATGGAACAGTTGTGAGGATCACAAAGAACTTAACAAGTCAAAAATGGATTAAAAAGCACTTTATGGCTTGTTAAAGAAATCCCCCTGTTCCTCAGAAGCATTTTTAGCATCTTATTAGTGGTATTTGATCTGACTAACATATTGACTCGTCATTTGAATAGGAGATGAATCCTTTTTGATGGACCACAAAGGGAGTATAAATTCAAATGAGGCACTTCTCCAAATTTTTATTTAAGCATAACCCCAAAGAGCCCATAACATCTGTAAAGGTTTTTTTTCCGTGCCCCACAAAAGACTATCCTAATGATCTTTTAAATCATGCATTTTTTTTCTTTAGAAGTAATCTTTGCATATGTGTTTAACTCAAATAATGAGTTGAAAGTTCTCTTTTACCTGTTTTCTGGAATGCCATGCATTAATTTGACTTAGGAAAATACCCTAAGCCAATATAACATTTTTTTTTTAAACAATCTGTCATGGAACTGGTACTTTAGCATGAGTTGAATTCATCACCAGTCTCATACAAAGTAGTTCAGAACTTGACAAATGAAAAACACGAGATATATCAGAGAAATATGCAAAAAGCCTCATGCCTTTCAATCAATCTCCCATCTGAAATGACTTTGATCTATCCAATTTATGCTGTTTAGGACAATTTCAATGTCACCAAGACAGACACTGCTATGGAGTTAGTAGGCTAACCCACAACTGGCTTTCCTTTGGCAAAAGCCAGAAAACTTGCTCCTAGTCATTTTTTGGAGCAATTTTATACCATCTAAGAATTTGCACTTAGGAATAAGTTGGAGACCTCCAGCTCGTTTTGAAAACAGTAATTTATAGCTACACAGACATTATGATTTTACAGTGTTTTGATAGTTACGCCTTCACTATCCACATGGAACATTTAAAAACGGATTAGAAGCCATTAATCTTGGAAATATGAGGGGTTTGTAGCCTGAAGAGGAGCTCAGAGCACTTGCAGTCTAAGTCTCTTTCTGCACCTAGATGTGTGGTGTTACTAAGGTATTTTACCCTCTTCTAGAACAGGTCAAGAATTATACTGAGACAACCCTGTTGTGGTGAAAGTACTGGATAGTAAATCAGGGATCTCAATACTTTATCACAGATACTCTTATTGACCTTGGACAAGTATTTAAGCTGGGAAACCATTTTAGGCAGTTCCTGTCTCTTGTTACAATCTCCTACAGCACTCAGTCAATCGGATCCCCATATGCAATTTCATCCCTTAGGCACAACAATAATCACAGCCTCCCACTTCACTGAAAGTCTTTCACTTCAGAATTTAAATACCTTAGAGATAGGTCAAATCAAATCCTTGTATTTTCCACACCTATGCCTCGATATGTGGGGGAGATCCACTCAATCCAGATCTTTGCAGCAGGCTGTTAATTCCACCAGCGCCTAACCTCAGATGCTGGGTTCAGCTATTCCTAAACTCTGATAAACATCAGGTCCAAATCCAAATCTGGATCCCAAACTTGTGGTATGGGCCCATCTGTACTTGAAAGCAACATCTGAAAAAAAAGAAGAGGAAAGCTAAGATCATGAATATTTCTATTTGAATACTGCATACAACAGATTTACGAACTTAAGCAGTTACTTTTTTTTCTTTGTAAAATCAAAACTACCACAGGATTTCCCGTCCATATATACCATATGCTTTTCCCAACTTTGTTTAAAATTCTCAGCGTCCCAATATGCTGAAGCTTCTGAGCACTACTGAGGTGTTGGGGTTTTTTTTTTTTTTTGCAAGCTTTATCAACTCTGCAAACTACACTATAGTCAAGAATTAATTTTTGTATCGGAAAAATAAATTTTATCTATTTATTTCTGCAATATGGTAATGACTGGTGAAAACATCATACGCAGCAGAGCCCTTGGGTAACAGCCTGAAATAGGATTAATTCTCCTAGAAGACAAGAGTGTTTATTTCAGTGTAACTGACTGTATACATTGGGTCAAGACATGCAAAACTGAGTCCTGCCAGCACACGCCTTGCAGGATCTTCTGAGTACAGTCTCCATTTAGAGCCCAGTCAGAAGCGTGACAAGTGAGACACCAACAACACTAAAGGAAACTTAAAAATGTTTGCAGATTTGTTTTATGGATTAATGACCCTGCACATAAGAATTGACATTTCCAGGACAAATAACTTCTTTATCCTACTGGTATTTCAGCAGTTTTTGCTTATGCCAAAGCAGAGGCAAATTTTCCTTCTTCAGATCAAACGAGATCTAAAATCTGGGAAGGTTTAACAGTAAAATAAAAACAATGGGGATGTAAATGTTAACCATCTGCATTTGTCACTGCTATTTCTTATGATGTGATACCTCCATCAATGGCATTATATTTTTACTTTTGTTATCTCTCATAACTTCTCAATCTATTATGGTTAATCATTGATAAACAAACACTTTGACTTATAAAGTGGCAATCATCCCGTCTAAATTTAACTGTGTAAAAGTCAAACACCTACTCCAAGCTACTCGTGAAGGCTCCTTCTATAGATAGTGGTGACAGATTGGCATTTTCAGAGAGAGACTTATCCTACCTGTCTTACACACTTGTTTTAAGATGGGATTAATCACTCTGTGGAAGTACTTTCTTCTTTTTCTTTCCTTGGACTGACTTCGGTAAAAAGCAGCACACAAGTTTTGGTAACAAAAAAAAAAAAGGGAAAAAACCCCCAAGAGATTATTTCAGGACTTGAATCCACAAAGGTATTTAGCATCAAAAAGCACAGTTTCTCTAGGATGCAGAAAGTTTGCTCCTAAAGGCAGGTGGGAAGAAGGAAGGTGGAGAGAGACAGGAGCACAGCCTTTATAATTAGGTTTATCACCTGCCCCAACTCTCTGCCTTTAGGGCTGCTGAGAAGCAATGCTAAGGAGAACCAAGACACAAGGGAATATCAGACTTATTTTACTCTGTATTGTTTTACCCAAAGAAACCATGGGGATTGTCACAGTTCCCCTCTGGATGGAATTCCAGTGACAGAAAGGTTTTCCAGGCTTTGGCAGGAGAAAAGGGCTGGCCAACAGCTATTCTGCTTCAGCAGAAGCAAAGCAAAACCAGCACCTCCCTTTTTCACATGAGATCAGCTCCAGCTCAACGCAGGCAAGGACCACACACCAACCATGGCTTCAGGACATGAGCCTTAGGAGGCAATTCAACGGAAACTTCTAATACCCTTCAAATCACTCAAACGAAAAGATGCTGATGCTGAAGAGGGGAGAAACATTCTTCCTGGTGTCTCTCCATCTGAAATTCTGCTACAGTGACAGTATCTGGATTAGACTCCAGGACAGTATTTCTGAAACAGCAGGAACCCTGCTTACTGCATCAGTTTTAAATTATAAGCCTTCCAAAGATGTCAACACCACTTTCCTGGAGACTTTCCTGAAATTAAAACACAGAGCTTTTCCCCTGAGCCTTCACAGAGTCCTATGGATCCATCGCCCAGTGTCACCATTTGTATCATGATTTGCCTACGTTGGGTCACTGCTACTTCTTCGTTTCTGCTCTATAGTCAGCCTCTCTCTTTGATGTTACAAAGTCACTATTTCCTTTCCCTTTACTTTTATCTCTGTCCTGGCATTCTTCCTTTAAGCATCCTCTCTACCAGATGGTCTCCATCTCTCCTTCAGAAGTGCCCAAAATATTCCTACTGCCTCCTCTTGATCTTCCCCCAGCAGCAAACCTCTTCATCCTACAGAGCTCAAATACCAATGGATTTCTCCTCCTTGCTGCTCTGCTTCTTTCTTGCACTTTGAAAAGGAATTCACTGGAAGCAGCTAACCTCCAATCCTCATTATGCACGATGCACTCATTTATAAGAGTTTACCCAGGAGAAAAATTCAGACGGGATATAGGCTGCTACAATTGCATTTTTTCAAGTGGAAACACATCTGATGTCTGCATGCCGAACCAGAGCTCTAGTTTTTAAAACAGGAGCTCCAACTTTTGCATTTGGAAATCCATATGGATCCTTTAATCTGAAGGTCAAAACAGCTTTCATGAGAGATACTGAAAACAATGATACTTTATATTCACCAGCATAATTGTATAAAGATGATTCAATATTGTAGTATCATCAGAGGATTCAAACAAGTCTCTGTATTATGTATTTTTAAGACGGGGTATAGACGGTGTAAGATGATGCTTCAGAAGTTTACAGAGAGGAAAAAAACAAAAATCTTGTCACAATTTAATATCTTCCTAATAGGTCACTGCAACTCTGAGGATAACAATTGCTTTTACTTGCAGTTGGCAGTGCACTGTAATCAAGAATAAAGCTCTAGATATTTTTGTGGAAGTACAAGCACTTACTAAATGCGGCAGCATAATAATGTGTTATATATTATACAAATACAGCGAGGTGGGATTTGTGTTTGTCTCTTTGCAAGAGAAGAAAGAACTCTGAAATGACCTTCTGTTCACAAGTTTCTTTGAAAAAGGCTTGGCCTGAAACCACTTCACTACTATTGATATAGTCTGTTTCTGTACATAAATCTTAAATGTAAGCATGGCTTCAAAAAATAACTAAGCAATCACAAAGCTTTACTTTTCAGATTCAATTGCCTTCAAATCCTTTACTGAAGTCCCCTTGGCACTGTCACTTCAAAATCAGGATAATGCTGTATAGTGTTTCTCAGTTTCAGTAAAACAGAAGCCTTATTGAATAAATATGTGTGAAAACGCTGCAAACAAAACCATCTCAGCAGCCACCACCTGACCGGGCTGTGGTGACCCTCCCTGGTGACCTGAGTGGGCTCGGTGCTCGACTTCTTGGCATACCCCAGCACTGCTCGATTCCACTGTCTTTGTCCTTAAAACTGTAGCAAAATCCACGTTTTCCTCGCAGAACCTAAGAGCAGGCTTTAGACATCAAGGAACAGCAAGGTGACCTAGGATTTCCATATGTAGGAAGCTGCTGATCAAATGGTATATCCTTTTTTTAATCTGCTTCTTGGATCGTGAATACAGAGGAAACCTTGTGGTTCTGCTAATCCCTTAACTCTGGGGTTTGTAAGGAGAGATTGCAACGTTACCCCGTCTCAGAAACGTAAAGGCAGAGTGAAATATCCAGTATTTACTATCTCATGCCTCATTCTGCTCTAAAAAAGGATGACTCAGGAATGTTTTTTCTACACATCATCTTCTGCATATCCTATGTTTCCCTGCAGTTAAAATATTAGCTCAGGCCCATAGATCCCATTATTGCAGCAAGACAGCAGCACATGTCAATGTCCCCGCGATCAGGTTGCAGGGCTGTGAGCTCAGGTATCCAAATCCCTGAAACCAGAGTCACCCAGCAATTAATTCCTGACTTTTGGGCCCTTGTTTTTGGCAGGAGGCACACAAGCAGTGTGCACCAGCACCCAGCTGACTGCACCAAACAGCCACAAATCAGGACAAGATCCACTGAATTAGATTTGATTGTCCTTTCAAAAATGTTCTCTTATTAATTTTGCTGCAATTTGTATTTCAATTTGGTGTCAAAGATCCTCAATAGTCTTTGGAAGCACAAAGAAAATGTGTTTTTGCTAGCAGGTGAGGTAACAGGGATTTTTTCTCTTGTGGAAGGTTGATTTCAACATGCTTGCACTAAAAAGCAAGAATTATTGACAACTGTATTTCTGACTCATTAATTCTAGTTAAAAAAAAGTTACAAAGCAATTACTGAAAAGCAACTTCTTAAACTGCAGAACAAGAAACAACAAACAGGCTGTTTGTAACAAATATGAAGAACTGTGAACCTGTAGAGTCCAAAGTACCAAAAGTGAGAGGGACACCAAGTACTCAGAAAATATCCTGGTTCCCTCTGAAGACAAGAAATATCCAGCAGGAATGACGGTACAAACTGGTAGCTGGGTTGAGGTACTGCAATTTTATCTCACCTGAACACGAGGTGGTCCCAGCTCTGCCCGACCCCCTGGCAGTCCTGTGTCTGGGAAGCCAATGCTGATTTTCCCCTCAATCCTTCCATTTCTAAACCTCTCATTTCCACAACCCCAGCCAGCAATGAGCAGTGCCCAAATCAGGTGTGCAGAGCCCAGGGAAGTGGCCTTGACACAGGCCAGGGTGAGGAGGGCAGCCTTCACTCAACAGTGGGACAACTACAAAAACCTGATGCTTCACACTTTACACCGTGATGTGAAGCAGATGTCCAAGTCCTCGCTGCTAGAAAGGACAGATTAAAAAAAAAAAAACAAAACAAAACCAGTGAATAAGTGCTACAAATTGAGGTAGGGTCAGCTCTGCAATGTAGGACATCAGGCAAGACAGAGGCTGAAATAATTTTCTTGCAGATTAGCAGCAGATAAATGAGAGAGAGAAAGTAGGAAAACATGCAGTACAGAAAGGAAGATAAGAAAGAAGATGTTCATCTTATGTATGGGAACCAACTGCTGCATATGTATTTCCTATGCAGTTTTAGTAACTATCCCCAAGGTATTAATCTGAAACACTTTGCAGGAAGTGGACCATCTATTTAATTTAAAATGTTGCTTGGAACACTGTAGGATTTTCAGATAATTCAGTTAAAGCACTGGACACTCAATCTGCCCAGCAAAAAGGCTACGACCAGGATTTTGGATTTCACACATAGATGTAGATGTCTTACTTAGGAAAGAATTAATTTAAGCATTCAAGTTCAGTCCTTTATGCTTGCACTGAAGCATTTTTTCTAAGACAACTGTTTGCTGACAACATCAAGTATAAATTACACATGCATGACTGAGGGCATAGAGTCATCCACCACAGTTAGTGAGGGTGGGCACAGACTAAGCCCAAAAATAGAGGGTTATTTCCAATGGAATTAATAGAAAAATAAACAACCTGTAAACTAAGGTGAATTCTTGTTCATAAATTAACACAGAATAGCCCAGTGGGACACGTAACGTGCAGTTTTCACACACGGCAGAAGTTTGCTGGTGGTTGTGTCCATTAAAGGTGAAGGCTGTGTTACCAACAAGCACGTTTTCATCTGGCCTTAGACTTAGAAATAACAGTAAAAATCAAACACAAACAGTTATTTTCTTCCTTTTGGGATTTGGCACATGTGCTACAACAGACATAGATGGAAACTTCTAAAATAAATTAAGGAATGTACTTGTCAGTTTATTAATCAAAGTTTACCTGCTTCACATTACACGGAGACAAATTAAACAAGCTACCACGGTACTCAGAAAACATCTGCTAACAAAGTCAGAAGTAATGATAAACAAACTTGAGTTCCCTTTGTGGTTGATTTCCATCCAGCTGCATTTAATTATAAAAGAGCTATCAAAGAAAGCTCCCCATTAGCAGCTAATTCAGAATGACTTCAGAAGAAAATCCCAGAGCCTCCAGTGATATCTCTCCAACAACTTTCTCATCTCTGCAAGTGATTGAGAAGAGCTGAATTAGACCAGTTTAGTGATCAGTCCTCCTGCTAACTGCCAGAGTAGAATGAAGATGATATATCTTTTCAGTACCTGTGATTGCCTGTTTTCAAAGTAGGACCTATAAGATGTAGCAGACTCTTCCTTGCAAGTAATCTCTGCCAAAAGCCTCGGTGCCAGCCAGAAATACAGAGATAACCCTGAAAATTGCTGTATGCATTTTCTAAAGCAGAGCAGCTGCTGATATCATGCAGAAAGGGAGAAAATTTGTCGCCACAAGTTTTTTAATACAGTTTCTTTGACTTGGGTATTTTTCACAAAGAAATTGAAGATGTGGGCATTTATAAATATTTAATTCTGGTTTGCAGCAATCAGGAATTTTTTTGTTGATGTAACTAGAGATGCGTATAGTCCCACACTCATGCTCTAAACCAGATGGCAACAGCCTTATTATAGTTTTTATTATTTTTAAAAATAATTATAAAT
>VZTI01003344.1:271678-335005 GCA_013397865.1 Struthidea cinerea
AAAAAAAAAAAGAAAAAAGCAAATACATCAGGGTTCCCCTATAACTTCTTAAACTGAGAAATTTTGGTAATTTTACAGATAGACAACCAAAGTCAAGCTAAAAAAATGGAAGATTTTCAATGCACCCAGATCTACTAGGAATTTTTATAAAATTCCCTAAGGACCAGCTATAATCACACACCCCAAAAGAGCTCTGTGTACGCAGCTCAGTAATACACAAGCAACTGGTAGCATATCACTATCAGAAGGTTTGGACAACAAGAAGGCAAGTTTGATAAACCACTGAAAGATTTTTCCTTTTTTTTTTTTTTTTTTTTCTTGCCTTGTTCTTTTCCTACAAGACAGTAATGGGTGATTCTTCCCTGAAAGCTTACTGCTGCCTGGCCAGCAAGCAAATACGAAATAAAAAACCCCGTGTGCCAGATCTGCACAGCTGTATTTGTGCTCCCGCGGCTCCCAGAGGAGCGCACACCACATGTCGGTTCCCTGACTTGGGGTGGGTTGGTGAGGTGTAAGTTAAAAGGGCAGCTGTACACTCCGGGAAATTTTCCAGATTCATTTTCTCCCGATTGCTTTAACAACGCCACAAGCCACGCTGAGGTGGCTTGGGATGCTGGGTAGCACAGGTAGGAAACAGAAAAAATTTCCTACAGCTTATTCCTCATCCAGTCCCCAGGCTCTCTTGAAAAATCTGTAGGCTCTTTATAGAGGGGTTTTTTTTCCCTTCAAGAATAAAGGGATTGGCTCTGATTGCTGCTATTCTAAGAGGTTAAGGGAAGAAAAGATATTATTATATATCCACATGGTAATCAACCAAGGTTTTGTGTAACCGTTGCTCTTGATGTGGTCCTTCCAGACTCTTCCAGAAAATAGTTTATTGATGTACCTGGCCTAGAAGCTGGAGAGCCAAAGGAAGAAAATGATAACACAGTTTAACAAACCCTTTGTTTACGTAAACATCCATCCACAATCTGTGTCTGGTGGGGTGAACATACGGCTTTAATTTTACCCTTGGCACATGGATCAAACAATGTTGCCAATATCTATTGTTCTCCTCATAACAATATGCCTGGTGGTTTCAACATATCCTCTCCATTAGCTGGCTTCAGATCAAGCATTGCTGTGTATGTGCTTGTGTCTCCATAAAACTGGAATATGGATCTCTTTTTTTGCCTTCTTTGTACCAAATGTGTAAGAAGGAACACAGTTGAGAATGGTGGTCAAGTGTTCCCGTGAGTCATGAGAACAGCTCGCTTCAGAACGCGTGGCGGAGCAGACACTGGGTGGGAAGGAAGGGCTGCATTGGATCTGAAAAACCGTGGCCATGTAGCTCAGGCTTTTCAAAAACCAGAGGAAATGGTGAGTCACAGATCCTTATCCCATTTTATCCGGGCTTTAGCAAACCTTTCTGGATTTGGTCCATCTCTGATTTACATGAGCCCTGCTCTGGAGCATGGACATACCACAGGTGGTTAGGAGAAGGGTGATTGGGGTTGCTTTTCCTTGTTGATTTTCCCTCTCCTTGTTTTTTCAGTTTTATTTCCTTCCCACTCCTGCAGAAGGCCACAATAATGCTATTTTCTTTTAGAAATTTCCAGGTTCTACAGAGGCAGCATAGCAGAGCAGACTGGGATCTGGGGAATGCCACGAGGAGAAACCTCCAATGGACTCCCCGAGCCAGGGTAGCTTGTCATCTCCATGCTAATCTTCTCAGCTCCTGCCTCGGCCTCTGGAGCAGCAGCTCAGCTTTCTTATGCTTCCAGCAGCAATCAAACTTGACATTTCTCCTCTATATTGTGCTGCGTTTCAGCCCGCACTTCCAAATGTTTGATCCAAAATTCACTTCAGTCAGTGGAAAGAATCTCATTGCCTGGACCATACTTTGGCTCTGGCACCTTCTTTCCACCTGATCACTAATTCCTTATTTATATTCGATAAATCAGCGAGAAAATAGAGCTTTCTGATTTCTCTAGTGCCATTTTCATAGTAACAGAGGAAATCTCACTGAAGAAACATTATAACTGGTAAAAACAACAATTATGTCTGGGCCATTCAGGGAATTTACTTTGTTTGGTGGTTTCTTTCATTCATGTCATCTTGTTTTCTAAGGCTGAAACACAAGGTTAGAGAGGAAGTGGCTGGGAAGGGTTGATGGTACCTCAACCATTTGTCCTGCCTGGAGCAGAAGCTGCTGCCTTGGGAGGCAATGCCCTGACACCCTGGGTTGCTCTGAGGCCCTGCATGTAGCATAAAAAGATGAGGGAAATCTTGTGGGAGCACTGCAAGGAGGCAGCTCTGGGAGATAACACAGTGGTGATCAGCGCCACCAAAAATAGGGCTCTGCAGGCCTTTTTTTTCCCATGCTCTCATGACACTCCTCCTCACTGGAAGTAGTAATTCTGAACAGCTTCGGGGTTTATTCAGTATTTCTGTTTCCTTCCTACTGCACCGTTTCTCACTTGCCTGTTTCTCCCCAATTTTGATGTTTTACCTTCCGAAAATGCTGAATCCAAGCCCGGTGCTTTGAATGATTTCACTGACCCCGCCGTTCTGCATGCCAGCACAGATACATATCTTTTAGGTTTACTTTTATCTATGCTAATTTCACTTCCCCCTCACATTTGCAAGCAGGGAGCAACTGCAAGGCTTCCTGTGCATCCCAGGCTACAATTTAAGGAGTTTAAGAAGAATTGGGCTTGATGCTGCTTGCGCTCTCATATATATTCAAGCACAGCTTTCGGTCTCCTCGCTACACATGTGCTTCAGCCTGTTCTCGACTGTCACAGTGACAACATTTCTATACAAACTCATTCATTAAGACTATCAGACTGCAATTATCTCTGCTGTGCAGAACGAATGCTGGTTTCCCCCTGTAATGGCATGGCAAGAGAAGTAGAAGAGGGGATAGAAGAGCCCTCCTTTTATTTTTGGAGTGACTGTTTTGCTCTGAAAGCCATGTCAGCTCTGGCATTACTGGAAAGCCTAAAAGTAACATCCAAGTCCTAACCCTTAGTGGCTGAACCCATCAAGAAGCTCAATCCTTCCCCGAATTAATCAGGCAGACTCTATAATTTTAATATATATTTTTGTGTCAAACCAAAACTAGGGAGTTATTTCCCCTAAAAACACCTGTGGGAGGTGGGGACACTGGGAGTTAGCAGGAGAAGAGAGTCCTGTAGTATTCAAGCCATATGTGGAGAAAAAAACCAGTGCATTAACTTTGAAATTGTCTACTACCACAGATTTATTTATTATAGAATTAATTACCTTGCTTGAAGTAATTAATTACCTTACTTGAAGTGGCACTCATTGACACATGATATTTTGTCTAATTCTCTACTGGGCATAAAAATGCAATATATTGTAATATAAATTGTAGCTGTTATTGCTGTAAACACCAATTTAATCAAGGGGTTTGACAAATGTGACAATAGACTGATTACTTTTTTGGTCAGTATTTTATGACCAAAATATTTAAAATTTACTTTGTCAATTTTACTGTCAGTTTGATTTCATTCTGAAATAGCAAATTATCGTAATAAAAATACTCCTGGTCCTAATCCATGCAGTTTAAAAAATGTTTAATCCACCCTGGTCATTGCCACATTAGGCATAGAACATAATTTGAGCTTAAATGCAGTGAAAATCGAGAGCACAGCTCAACACAAACACATGGGTCAAGCATCAGAGTTATTACAGAGTTACTACAGGGTTATGTTTGACTTGGTTCTCTTATCTTTCAATATCAAATTATTGAAAACTGAGGGTCCAGTGTACCCTCAGCATTTGCTGGAGCTCTATTTGGGATAGAATTGAGGTGTGGAAAGAGGTTTCTAACCAAACATCCCTGGTGAACTCCAAGAAGTCCTGCTGGTGAGGGAGTTAAAACAGTATTAAGCCACACTGAAGCAAATGCTGGCATATAATTAACACAGCATTGTCAAAGAGAGCTCATGGTTTAATTTTAGTGGGGAAAATATGGTATCTGAGATACCATGATATGGGTGTTTGTTCACAGCCACTGTACCTGTCAACTATTATTATCCTGATGCTGCCGTGTTCCCTGAACTGTTTTGATTTTTTAACAAGAAGAGAATTTTCTCTGATGTGCCATCTGTAAGGCACAGTTTACCAAAGGAAAACTTTATCTCAAATTTTTAATAATTTTCTGTCAATTCCAATAAAACCAGATATATTTTTATAATACTTACAAAATAATAGCAAATGTGACTCACCACATGTGCCACTATTTCATTTGATATTCTTCTTCTCCCACTGACTTTTCTTTCCAGCACAAAATGCAATTTAAATGTCAACTTGAACTAAAAAAGTTACGTTCCTGGGGAGATTGCTGGTGTCTTGTACAGTCTCAAATAATTCTACTTCTTTCCACTACTTTACCTGTTTTCTTCTATTTCAATATCTCATTGTGCATGTTCTAAAATTAACAAATGGTGGAAGGAATGAAATGATGCACAGTTTGTTTACATACAAATGACAGGACAAATCATAGAATTATAGAATGTTTTGGGTTGGAAGAGACGTCAAAGCTCATCCAGTTCCTCCCCCTGCCACGGGCAGGGACACCTTCCACTATCCCAGGTTGCTCCAAGCCCCGTCCAACCTTGCCTTGGACACTTCCAGGGATGGGGTAGCCACAGTTTCTCTGGAAAATTTGTGCCAGGGTCTCACAACCTAATTTCTTCATAATATCTGATCTAAATGGACAAAAGATATTGCCAATCAAGTGTATAGGCAGGACAGAGAATGTCCACACAGGAGGTGCAGGTCTGCTTTGCTCTGTCCGGAGACCTTGTGTTTGGGAAATTCATTCAGGATTTTGAGAATGTTTAAATTTTTATGTTTTGGATTTACCTGAGACTTTCGGGTGCCACAAGGAAAGCTGTCATCCACAAGCAAAGATATTTGCATTCTCCATGAGGTTTTCAATTGGGGAAGCACCACAGCCTGGGTTTTCCCTACTGGGACACGGCACAGCAGAATTCTCCAGCTCAAGTTCATTGTCACAAAGTCAGGAAAAAGCGATGGCAACCAACTACCCCACCTTAATGCCAGAGCTCAAATCCCTTCCCTCACTGCTGAATTTATACACATATTTCACTTCCATGAAAACATCTTAATTCATAACGCCAGGGAGTTGTCATGATCTTTCTTTCCTAATGATCACTTTTCCTCTGAAATGCCTAGGAAGACTGCTGAATGTCATCCTCAACTCCCTGTAATGTTGCACAACAGGCATGGGAAAGCTGGGAAAAAAGTTTTGCTGACATCAGTTAGACGTCAAAAAGTTTAGTGCTGAGATTTAGCCCTAATCTCTGTGTTTTAGTTCCTTAATTCCAGCACTCCTAGTGCTCCCCAGTTTGTGAGAATACATAATAAACACTGAGAAAACCAGGTCCTCCATTTTTTGAATCACAGAAATAACTTGGACCGTTCCACTTCAGGAGAAATAAGGATTATGATATCAAGCAAACTGAGGACTCACTGCTGCCTGACTTAAAAAAGATGGAGGTGGTTTAGTCTAAATGAAAATTAGAAGTTCAATATGTCAAAGACACCGAAAGCACCATGAAATGTGGGAAGCAGGCTCAAGTTCAAAATGAACTCTAAACTCACCTGGAATTGCGGTGGGAAACAGTTGCGGGAAAAATCATCTGGAAAAATTCCTTCAAGAGAAGAGTTCTTGGTCAACCTGCCTGGGCTCTTCATCCAGTCTGAATACAGAGTATTCTTACAGACACAAGAGGTTCAGCTGTGCCACAGATTTCCAGATGGTATCTGCAGCAATGGACAAGATCTGCATCAAGAAATGTTCACCAGGAGATTTTTTCAATGATTTTCTAGTGAAATTATTGAAAACTGGGGTTAGAGTCAAGTTCTATATACTCAGACTGACTTCGAGGGCCAACTGCACATCTGAAAAACCACTCTTTCTTTCCTTTTCTGGAAATCTGTGTGTCATCCACCATTCTCACCTAACTTTTGCAGCAAACAGGTGAGGACCTTGCTAGCTCCCAGCTTTGAATCTCGCCTGCAGTAAAACCCATCCTTTGCAGAGAATGGGGGATGATCCTTCAGGAAAGAAACCCCAGGCTTTAGGATGCATTTTATTACTCACTTTCTAACTCTGAATTTGATAAAGGTAGATATATTTAAGGTGTCTGAATTCTGCCAAGAGGGAAGGTCTCCTGTAGCCCCTCTATATTCTAGAGATTTGTAGGGTTGCTCTGCTCCATGGACAGATGAAGAGCACCTCATACTGCCTGTATTTACCTCTCAGAGGTGTTGGAGGCTGTAATTAATTACTGTTTGTAGAACCCATTGCGATTGTTAGAGAAAGGCTCTAGAGAGCGAGTGGTGTTATAAATTATTACACTTGAATACGTTCAAACTCTTCAGCCTTCCACTGCTTGCCTTCGCACAAACTTGAAGCATTTCCCTTTCTCCTCCTGGAATAAAATTTGCCCTCTTGACATGCACAAACCATTAGAGAGGCTGTGCTTACAAGCACCTAACAGCATTTTCTCAAGTTTATTTTGACATTGACTTTTAATCAACGTGATGATGATTGAAAAAGCCAGTCCAACGTTTCACTAAAAAGGAATATTAAAAGTGCATTGATTGTGTCTGCAAAGATATGCAATTAAAAAGTAGAAGTGCTGTTATTTAACACTTGACTTTACTTATTTTGAACTCTCGTGGCCCTGTTGTGTACATGGTTAAATGTGCAACGCTGTGTGTTTCAAGTAACTTGGCTGTAAGCAATTTTATATTTTAATGAAAATAATTACAGTTTGAGTAATATGAAGTGTATCTGAAGTATAACCCCTGATGCTACTTCCCCAGAATTAGCTGTGATATAAATTATCATGATTTATTACGGTGACTCTGTGCTTTATGTGTTTATAGGGGATCCTGGCTAGCAATGATGATTCTTAACTAACAAAAAATTGCATTTCAGAAGCAGTTTTTTCTTGGATCTCATCTGTAATTCTTCCCCAAAAGTGATATGATTTAACTGTGCTGCAGTATGTGCTATTGCAAAGATGGCATTATTGTGCTGTCATTTTGACAGCTTACTTTAATTTACACCATTTAATGGGTGAATACATTTTTTAAAAATCTGGTGTTATTCTTTCTTAATATACCATATGCCATCGATCCCACATGCACTTCTTTGCATAAGCACACCAAGTTACAGAGTGATATAAAGCAACCTATGTGTCATGTACAACCTCTCCTTTGAGTGACACATCAGAAGCTCAGGTCCTCTCTGTTCTTCAAGGATTTCAGTGGATCTTGTGACATTTCTGAGCCTCGAGCTGAAATATGTTACATGATACGTGATGTCCCCACTGGCATCTGTCCACCTCGGAGATGGGCACTTTTCAGATACGCTGTACAAAAATAAATTTCTGAAAGTCATTTGCCTTGCTAAAAGCAGCAATATAGAAAGTGCAAAGACTGTTGTAATCACATTACTGCAAAGGCCAGTATCTGCAGCAGCTGGTTTCAATTCCAACCACTATTTGAAACTATTTGGTCAAACCAAATCCCTTCCAGCTCCTGACACATTTTGCCAGCTAATGGTAACTACTCATCAACACGGGCAAAGGTTGGACAATCATTCCCTTTGTCTCCTTTTTGGGTGGGCAGCCTGATCATTCCTCTGACTGAGGAATTCCAGGGTCACCTCCAAAGGAAGCAAAGAATGCAGGTGTTTGATCCAGGCCTGTCCAAGCCTTCCCCATAAATGTACACCTCAGCCCAGCAAACATCAGTTCAGCAGAGCTTTCCCATCCAGACTCCTTTACTTAGGCAACCTTCCAAAAGGATTCAGATACTCAGCCTGCCAAGGCCAGGTTGGACAGGGCTTGGAGCAGCCTGGTCTGGTGGAAGGTGTCCCTGCCCATGCAGGGAAGGGAACAAGGTGAGCTTTAAGTTCCCTTCCAAACTATTCTATGATTATGTGATTCTACCCATGTTACAGAGTGACCAGAGGACACCACTGAGAGCTATCCTTCCTCCTCAGGAAGACCTGTCACCCTGGGTTCGTGTACCTTGTGAAAGCATCTCCACAACTCCCAGGTCCCACCCGGCTTTTCTCTGCCTTGCTTGGTCCTGCCCACAAAAAACCTTTTGTCAATTTGCTCAGCAGAGCCTGCAATCCTGGCCCAGGAATAATCTCTGAAGGCTTCAGAAAATCTGCTGCGGGACGTTATCTCAGTAGAGGAAAATTTCATTTGGGAAGGAGCCCAATTTAAGAAAACAATTTCATGACAGCGTGGAAAGCAAGCTGATGATACTCCAAGAACTTAACTTTATTTGGTAGACTTTTGTCCGCTTTCCAAGGACACCTAAGAGTTAAATAATTTAAGACTATAACAAAAACAACAAAAAAAAGATATCCCAGTCATTCCATTTTCCTGTTACAAATATTATTTTTGGACAGAAATTCTGCAAACAAAAGCACAAGACGAGCTAAAGATTTTAAGCAGGAGGTATCCAAGGCTGAAAAGGATTTTGTTGACATGAACTGAAGAAATACAACATACCTTTATACTTACTTAGCTCTTTGATGTTACACATGATACCCAGTATGGCATTACAACCAACTGTACGTGTCATAAAAATATAAAGATTCCACGTGGAGTGAACCTGCAGTGAATTAATGCCTCTGTCAAGGTGTATCCTGAAATGTATTATGCCATCCTTGCTTCAAACTCCAGTTTACACATTCACTGCAACTCACGTGACCAGGAACATTAAAACACACCAGCAAAAACAGGAAAGATTTTCTTTGAAATTCCACCCCACTGATTAGCAGGAGATTTGAAATGAGAAATCACATGAAATATTTAGAAAATTGTGTGCTTTTTAATAAATGTTAGCTATCCTGAAAAAAATACGTAATTCACCTTTTTTTTTCCCACGTTAAATTAAGACAGTAGGGTTTGGGTCTGGAGCACAAGTCTGATGAGGAGTGGCTGAGAGAGGTGGGGTTGTTTAGGCTGCAGAAAAGGAGGCTCAGGGGGGACGTTTATAACTCTCTACAATTCTATGAAAGAAGGTTTTGGTGAGGTGGGCTCAGTTTGTCCTCCGAGGTAGCAAGGGACAGGACAAAACAGCCTCAAATTGCACCAGGTGAGGTTTAGGTTAGATATTAGGAAAATGGTTTTCATGGGAATGGTTGACAAGTATTGGAACAGGCTTTCCAGGGAAGTGCTGGAATCACCATCCCTGGAGTTTTCAAAGATATTGCACTAGGGAGCATGGTTTAGTGGAGAATGTGGTGGTGGTGCTGGGTTGATGACTGGACTCAAGGATCTTAAAGGTCTTTTCCACCCTTAATTATTCCACGATTTCACCTGTATCTCACCTAAAAAAACTACTGGGAATTTTATATGCCCAGAAATGAGGTATTTGTACATAACAGAGCAGCGGATGCTGACAACTGACACACACTTCCTGCACCTACTGAAAATTACCAACATCTTAAATTATCTCCAGGTGCTATGAAAAAGCTGCAGACCCCTGAACAGCAGGTCAGAAAACTAACACAAAATGTGATTTCTTGGGGTTTTTACACATTTGCTTGAGTGACCCCCTCAGGTAGAAAAATATCAGAGTGAAACAGTAAATAAAATGCAGCCCATGCCATGTGTTAGGGAGGGACTTCCATTTACAACAGGTTTTTTTACTCATTCACTTTCTGCAGAAGTCATCTCTGAGATTGGATTTGCATTGGACTTTGTTGCAGGAGTAGAGAAGTTGCGTATTTTAAAACTGTAGCAGAAATCCTACAGAGTGGAAGGGGCGATGAACACCAGCTCCCTCCCCTTCCAGTGAGAAAGGAGCAGATGAGAACCTTTACAAGTTGGACACACGGCCCCTTGACCCGTGTGATACGGGATAACCCTCTGCAGTGTCAAGCAATGGATCACCTTACCTGCTGCTGCAAACCAGACTTCCTTATATGCTTGGAGAAGACAATTCTCATGTCTGAGACAGAATTCCTGTCCTGCTTCACCTATGGAAGAAAATCATAACAAAACAAAACCCACAAACAAACAAACAAACAAAAAACCCACAAAAAACCCCCAGCTAAACCAAACCAAACCAAACCAAACCAAACCAAACCACAAAACAGAACAAAGAGGAACTTTACAGAAAATTGAACTCAACCCCCAACATATTTCCCAAACCAGCCTTGACAAAGTACATTTCTTGTTACATCCACCCCTCTTTCAGGGTGGAAACAGAGCTCTGGAAAAAAGCAGCAGAACTGAGAGGACCTGATTGAAAGGAGAGTTTCTGGACACTGAGGAAAGCATTGCAGCAGATTGGTGCTGTATCATATTTGTTTCTGGTGGATTTAGATGGTCAGCCCTCTTCCTCCTTCCATGCAACACATGCACACTGATCTGTAGCACGCACATATGGTCACCAGCATAGAGGCAGCAAACGCCAAATCAGATAGAGAAAGAGCAAATTTAAGAGGTTATAAATGTCTTTTCATAATAGTATATATTCAATACTGTCACTAAAGTAAGAGTCCAAAGACAATACGAACAGTGCTCTCCTCTTTTATGTGATTGTAAGAAAATAATTTCAGTTCATCTTAGTAATGGCTTTGCTACTTTGTTAAAAGGTGATTAAACAGGCAAAACAATTCGCATTTTGAATCTCTAGGGAGAACCAGTGCCCTAGTGAAAATAAGTCAAAAAGGTTTTTTTCTCTCATGAGGTCATAAAAAGGTGAAACATTTTCAGTGGGAAGGAGGACAGGGATGTTGTTGGTACAACGCATCCTGACTGTCACACGGAGGGGGAGATGGAGGCCTTGTGAAATCAGTTCTGTGTCACCTCTACAGCTGTGTCCAGCCCCCTCTTTGTGGTTCTAAACACAAGTCCAGCTTTATGTATCTGCAAAAACCCTGTCACAGAAGCATTTTCTTCAAAGAGATGCTGAGATTTGTTTTATCAGATAATGCTGCAATCCTGTCTAACGTGGCACATGAAGAAAGAGAAATTTCCCTAAAAACATTCCAAACTCCTCTTTGTGCCACCCACACATGACCGAAAGACAGAGCTGCATGTGGCTCTCACGCACTGCAGAGCGTGGCTGCCCCTCGTGCTGGAGCCTGGGGAGGAATCACCCCGGGAGCCACTGCCCGGCTGCCAAAGGCAGAGCAGGGTTTCCCCGCGGCCTCCCTTCCCTCCTCAGCACAGAGCTCAGCGCTCCCAGCCCTCTTTGGGTGTTTGTCACAATAAAAACCTGGCCACAAGATTTAGAATCAAAGGCACTGAGTTGCATACTCTGCTGAAAATCTGGCACTTTGCTTCAGTGTCGAAATACTTCTGGTCAAAATATGGCCATAATCACTAAAATATACAATTCCTTTTCATAATCAGCAGTATTTGCTCACATAAATAACTTTATCGACTCTGGTTACAGGAAATGCTAATTTTGAGTGACACTGGGAAGGACTTCTAAGACCTAGAAGACAACAACAGCATAAATATTGCAAAGACAGAGCTAAGACTGTATCACTACAGCTTCAGTGGATGCAAACCAGAGGCAGTGTTAGTTCTGTAAATGCTTCTGCATCACCTCATCAGTGTGTGGGAGCAAGAGGGAGCCTTGTACCCCCTGGGATATATATAGAAGCAAAGAGACGTTAGACAGAAAGATGGAGATTTTATTGTAGGTGATCTTTAAGGTCCTTCCCAACTCCAAACTTTCTCTGATAGGAACATATTTGTGAAGCACGAAACAGTGCCTCGGTGCCTGAGAAAGGATAAACAAATTATTGCTTTATGGGTTTTGCTTTTGTTCGGTCTCAAAAAACAGTCACACAGTTGAGATACTCAACATTTGACTTTCAAAAGGAGTGCTCTGGGAAGATCCCTCATTAAGGCATCAGCTCTATAATGAATCAGCTAATGGGCCAGGGTGCACCATCAGCTGATGGCAGGTATACTTCAAGTCAAACGTCTGCTCCAGCATATTTATAAAGCTTTTTCAAACAGGGTCCCGGGTCAGACCAGACATAGCAGCCTTACAATATTTTCTTAAAGTATTGCCCAGCCTTGGAAATACAGCTGAGCGTCTTGGATTCTTCTCATAAAGTGAAAAGGGCCATGTGTCTTGTAAAGACAAGCCCCAAGGGAACTGAGGTAAAGTATTTTTGTAGCCTTAACACAAATTTTCCTTGTGTTTATGACTTCATTATTTTAGTGGGTGTGTTATTTCAGTGGGTTTTTCAGCTACTTATTTTCTATCTTCTTTATGGTTCTCTTTTTTTTTTTTCTATCTACTTTAAATAGGGAAAATGGACTCAACAGATGATGCAGAGGTCTTTTTAGCAGAGCTACTGGTTTTCATTCCTGTTTCCTGAACCTGGAAGGATCATGTGCTTAAGATGCTCAAAGAATATTTTTGTAACATAATATTAAAGTTACAGTTGATGTCTGGTCAGTGTAAAAGCTCCCCATACGAGCAGAGGTGAAAATTTTAGGCATCTATCTTCTGTTAAGTGTAGTGAAAGAGTTAAGACAAAGTGAATTAAGGGAACACGACTGACAACAGAAAAATTGTTTCTGATTAGCAGGAAAACCCAGGATTAGGATGTGGTTACTCTGTAATTGCAAAATCTGATCTTCAGCAATATCTGGTGGGGTTTTAGGGGAAAAAAGCAGCAAAAGGACTGAAAACTAATACTAAGCTCAATTAAGGAGAATTAATCCAAAATACGGGTCTCCATATCTATGAGGTTCCTGCTACATCGGGAGAGCCCTACCTCTGCAAAAAGCTGTTGAGATTGGTAGCACAGATGTGGTGTAGCACATCTGTCTGGCCCGGGCAGAGTGGTTATCACAAGAGAGCCCTTTTTTCTCAGTGCAGCTTCAGCCAAAATGCACGGAGACAGCAGCTATTGATGGAGCAGATCTAAAGCAACAACCCGTCCAATTGCCGGTTTATTAATTATCACTTCTACTTTACCTAATTGTCAACTCACTTGCCATATCTGCTTTACTGGTAGCTTGTTTGCCCAATTAGCAGTAATTTGCATTTTAACTGAGCCTGTAAGTTCCCTGTAAAGTCTGTGCTTGGGGACTCCAGTGATCTCCAAGTTGCTGGTCAAAGTTTTGATAAGAAGTAATGCTTGAGTAAATCCTACAAGCGATCACCCTAAGGCAAAGTAATCTCATGGTAGGGATGGCTGAGTAAAATAATAGCAAGCATGGAGCTTTTCTCAAACCCAGAGCCAAATCTTTTACAAGACATGAAGTTCTCATTTTTCTTTTTTTAAAATTTGTCATAGACTTTTGTTCTGTAAGAGGGAAAAAAAAAAAAAACCAAAATATCAAGACAAAGGTCTATTCTTGGATTCATGACATGAGAAAATCCAGGAAGGAAAGGAGACCTCATGAGAAAGCTTGTTTTCACATTTTTACATAGCTTTCAAAGCATACATAGCAGCAGAAAAAGGTACATGTAGCTAAAAAACCAAAATGTACCGAAACATAAGGAGTCACTTTCCCTACCAAGTCAAAAGAGTCAGTACAGTGCATTAAAACCTGGCAGAGTCCTGACATTCCAGTCCATGATGTGCAGGCTGCATCTTCAGCAAGAGCCCGTGAACACCGAGTCGTCCAGTGCTCAGCTCTTCCAGCTGAAGGTGTCTCAAAAGCTCTGTTAATTTCATTCAAATATGTTCAAAATATGGTGGAGAGATAAAAGTGCCTACTACAGGCATAGGAAATGTTCAAGGCAACAGGCAGGAGTGAGTTCAAAGGAGAGCAGAGAAGTTCCAGTAGTTAATGTTTTCCTGTTTCAAACAGAAAAAAATTGCAAGAGAAATATAAATGTAATAGATTTAATACATAAAAGAGTTTGGTAGGAAACACCAATGCAGGATTGACTGAACTGAACACAGACTGGAGTGAGGAATACTGCCTTATGGATTATTTTAAGGGGCAAACAATGTCCCTTCTTCCCCGCTCAAAAAAAGGCAACATAATTGAATTTCACACAGGCATGATTGGACTTAACATCAACGAAATAAAGATGCACAAAGCAGGTCATAAGAATTAATTAAGAATGCAAAGTCTATCACTCACCTCTCCTCTGTAGCTTAATGTCTCCTTTTGTTTCCTTCTGGTTTTAGTGTTTCAGAGAACGCTTGAATTTTAAATTCGCCTTTTATACACAAGACTATCCATTGCACTTGATCTGTGCCACATTTCTGCTGAAGGACCTCAACCCCCATGAAATAACCCAATTCTGCTTGCAGGCCCTTTTAATTAGGCACTCCTTGCTGAGTGAGATCCAAGCAGTGGAAAAGAAGAAGGATATGTGAGAAGACATTGCTCACTAACAAAATGAGAACAGCAGCCAAAGGTGCCTACTCTGCAAATGCTGTGGTTAGAAAATTTGAATCCCATGGAAACCAGCCTTGGGTTTGGGCAGGAGAGCTCAACACCATCTAGAAATTATTTGCACTGATGGTCAGGATCTGGCCATTGAGCTGGACAGATTTTCTCACTCCTTCCTTTACCAAGAGATTTTCTGAGCCTCTTTTCATACATGGTGTAGGGCTCAGGGAACTGCTGCAATAGGGTCATGTGGGACAGCAGCCTCATAAAAGTGGATATCGGTGCCCTATGCACACATTCATCTAATTTTCCTAGAAAAGCACCAATGAGGGAAGCTGCTGCTCACTCTGCTCTAACAATCTATCCAAGGGTTAAAATATTGATCCTTACCTACAATATAATGTAGCTTGACATGTTTCGTCAAGCATGTCGTTCTCACTTCAATTCCAGAGCACTTCTCTAAAAAGTAAAAAAGGTAAAAAAAACCCCTAAGATTGCTACTAACATGTAAAATATATTTAAATAAACCAAAATAGCAGAGAGAAAAAACTTTATCATGGCACAATAGAAAACTAAACACCAAACTTTAAACAAATAGTGCCATTTGCTTTTGCAGCAGCAAAAAGAGTTTATTATTTCACTATTTCATCTCACCTTGTGTCATTAAAATATAGGACACAAGTAGTAAAACACAAAGTAAATATGCACATATCTTTACACCATGTAGGGCAGCTATAAATCTTACTCTTTGATAACAGCTGTACTATAGCAATCATTTGAGTAGTGCAGCTGCCACAACAATATCAAATTTTATAGTTAAAAAGCAGTCAAAACTTTAATGGAACAGTGGAGGTAGATATATATTGTGCTATAAATAAACATTATCTAATGAAGAAATGAAACACGTTTATTTTTCCTTGACATATCGTTCAAAATCATATATCTTTGCTGCTGCAAGCTGCTATAATAGCAGCCATTATACTTCAGCATGTATAACAACAAGGTCTGTAGTTGGGCTAATTACGCTGGATTTAAATGAGGGATGGGAGAACTTCAGACAGTGTGGCCTTGCAAGCAAGGCTTTCATTTCAATAGAGCAGTATCTTAAACTGTTATCAGAGCTAACATGTGCTGGCAGAGGTTCTGAAGCAGTGGGGAATGCAGTGAGAAACGAGTGGGTTTTCCCCTTGGACGATGACTTCTGCCGTGTTGGTGTGACAGGGTGTAATCGATCTGGGGAGCAGGGGACCATGAGAACTGATGTGCTGGTTCACTCACTGCCACATTACTCAAATATGAAAAACCTCTGAAAGGATTCAGGAAAGCAGGCGTCTGGTGCAGACAGGCTCATCTCCCTCCCAAGGTAATAATGTGCCTAAGATGTGGTTTCCATGAATTTACTGAGGTTTCTGCTGTGCTCACATTCGGCCCAGGGATGTGCTGATGGCACCTATGGAGATATTCACCTGCCCCCCCTGCACAAAGACTGAATGAGGGCATGGGAATGATTTTAAGCATGCTAGAAACATCTAACATTGAGGAGTTTTGAGAGCACAGCTCGTCGTGCTACGTAAGGTAAGGCCACAAAACCTTGTCTAAGGTTCAGGTGTGTGTTTCTGCAGGAATTTTCTCTTGAGTCCAGAGTGAACATCTCAAAGACATCTCCCAGTCCCTGCTATCCATCCCACTGCAAAGAGCCATCTGGAAACCACTTGCTGGGTGTCCTTGGAATGGCACTAAAATGCTGGTGCACACCAAGGGCAAACCCAAAGCAGTCCTTCAGGGACTCAGTCCATGGGAGCACACCAGCCTCGGTCCAAGGCTAGCCCCCAAAAAACAGATGCAGTATATTTGAGGCCCTCAGCATCAGCTCCATCTCCACTGCTCGCTACGATCATTAAGATTGGGAAGGACCTCTAAGGTCATTGAGTCCAACCATTAACCCAGCTCTGCAGGTCCACCACAAACAAAGATGTAGCCTCAAACTATCAAGTAAAGGACCAAAGTCCACAACTACAGTATGTCACAAGATGAGAAAGAGAGCTGGGAGTGACAAAAAAATATCCTAGGTTCCTGCAGCACCAGGGAAACTGGAAAGTAAAATTCATTAATTCCATTCCCTTAAAAATCTTCCTTAGGAAGCTCTGATTCCCCTCTTCACATCATAAAATTCTCCCTTCCAGAAGGGAGATTACCATCTTGCCTGGAGTTTGCCTCCTGTTCAGTGTGGGTTTCTCTGAAGGTGACACATGGACACCCTGGTGGGAATGGCTGCGACCTGGGGGAGCAGATCCATTGGAGAGCAAATCCCTGACAAACAGCTTATTACAGTTAAACTTTGTACGTGCCCACCATTAGAGATCCTCAGGGTGCTTTTGCTTGCCATCAGCAGAGCATTTATCCAAAAAACCCCATGAGATGCTATAAAATAAACCCAACAGCTGTTAGCAGAAGATGACAAATCCTGGATACCTTTTTGTCACATTGCAACCTATACAATTTACTCCATGTTTACAAACAAATTGCTGCAGAAAAATATCAAGTCCTGGCATTTAGAGAAGCTCTAGAAATTACTCACTCCCCTGGAATTCCGCATGACAAATTAAGACTACACTTCTACTCCTAATAAATGTAGCTAGAGCAAAGTTTCATAAACATTCTTGAGATTTCTTCTGTAACAGCTTTATTTTGGCTCCCCACTTTTACTGCTTAAATAAATGGTAAGGTTGGCTGATATTGTCAAAATACAGCACTTCTCATGAACCAGGAGTCATGTATTAATGTAATTTATTGAGCCGGCATTGTAAAACATGAAATCATATTTTTACTGTGGGACTCACACACACTGAACAAACAAACAAAAAACAGCAAAAAAAGCCCTCGTTACCCCCAAGCCAAGAATATTTTCTTTTAAAAGATAAATTATTGCAACTGTGGATCTGTAAGTAAGATTATGTGCTTCCAGAGCTGGCCTTTCAGAGGCCAACAGGGTAAGTGTTAATGAACCGTGCAATGTTGGATAAGAACAGAACAGATGTTTGCACAGCCATCAGGTAGACCCTTGTTTATATAAATGCACAGCAGTAGATAATACCTAATACCTTTCTCATGGCTTAAAATAACCTTCCCACTAAAAATACAAACAGGCTTTTCCCCAGTTGTGAACATGCTTAAAATCTAATTAATTCACAGCTGACTGCAAACCCACCAAACTGCTCAGGCAGGGTCGGACCTGTCACCCAGCGTCGCCTCTTTCATGGCACGGTCTTAATCTCCTCCTTTGTCCTTATATTGCACTTTTTGCTCTAAAGGTTTCTACACTAAAAAAGTGGGGAGGTGAAGCCATAGTTCAATTCAATTTATTTTTATATTGCCTCTCATACAAAGTCTTCCAAAACTCTTTATACTGAGAGATAAAATAATCATGTAACACTTTCTGGAATTCAGCATGGTGACTTTTACACTCAGGATAAAAGCTATGCACCAGGAAAGAAAAATTAAGGAAATTTAGAAACAGAGAGAGGATTAAAAAATTCATATTGTTTCTGCCCTGTGGGAGAAGAGGGAACCACATCCCTGTTCTGGTGCATTCGTAGCCCTTCCTTTAGTTTGGAGGGTCCCAACATAAGTGGGCTGTTGGAGGGGGTGAGAAGGGCATCGCTGAAAGGAGCCCCTCCAGCTGTGTTGGGCACAGAAACATCAGCCAGTTGTTCTCCTTCATGTGAAAAACCCAATTTCCATTCAGAAAAAAAGAAAACTTCAGCCTATCCTGAGAAAGGAATGGAAAAATGCACCAAGGCACCCACACTTATCCTCTGACCAACACAACTCAGGAGTTGCCCCACAACCAGGGAGGGAAAGATTTTTGCAAGAGACAACCAGAAAAAGTGAAAAATGTTTATGGCGACACTGTTATTATATTTAATTTAAATTATTTATAAACCCTCAACATTTAAAAGCAGGACCTTATAATAAGTAATACAATTATTCATAAGGATAACCCTGGAACCAGGTACATACCATGCCCTGGCAGAACGACACAAGCAGGAGTCATTGAGTGGAATTTGTTTACCCTGCTATACCCATCGGATCAAGGAAATTAGCACCAAAAAACTGCCTCTTGGGCTCCCAAAGTAACTCTACCCCATACCTAAACAAAACCTGAATATCAGCACTCTCACCCAGTTTATGCCAGTACAAACCTCAAGCAGCACAGGAGAAAAAAGCTCCCGAAAACACACTGATAATTAAAGAAAGAGTGTTATAAATTCTGTGATGAAGTCTTAAATTGTCATTGTAAAAGTTTACTACATCTTTGAGGTCCATCGATTCAGAAGCCCACACATAAAGAAGCCTGGTAAAAGAGCATCTAAGAAAATATTTGGGCAACAGCTAATATTTCTTCCCACCTGTCTTCATGCCCACACCACTCAACACAAGCCACATCTTTATAACACACAGTAAGAAAACACAATATATAGTAACTCATTTTCTGACCTTTTAATATTTCTGCCATTGATTGTCAGAAGTGAGGATGGCTCTCTATCCTAAGGTGATGGATTATTTAATTAACTATTGACCTTTTCAGTATCAGATGTTGACAATGAATGCACTCCTGTGTAAGCTGCCTCCTCTGGATGCTGTTCAGCTCTCCAATGCACATAGATTTGTCTCACATTTTGGTTTTAAGCGTAACATTTCTATTATTTTAATCCAAAACCAAGTCAAAGTCTTGTATTTGGCGATGAATACTTTTATGATCTACTGCTTTGAGTTTTCTTTTGAACTGCATTTCTAGTGGAATTTATATGAATATTAACAGAATTGGGTCTTTCATACATAAAATCATTTCTACTGCTTACCTATAACTTAGGTTCATGGCATGCTTTCAGGACAACTTCTGCACCAAGAGGCAAAGAAGCCAACCCAGAAAGGAGAAATCGTTCATCATCTGTGCACACGGGTCAAGAGACGTCCCAGACTGAAAACTGTAGGAGTCATTTGATATAACGCTTTGCCTTTGGGCCCAGCAAAGACTCCAGCCAGGAACATGACATTTACACCCAGCACCTTTAAAAAGAAATCATTTCACTACTTTCCCACAAGGCGTGCCACGTGAAGCCTTGTTTACACACAGGCAAACTGACTTAAGACTTTTTCTCCCCCAAAATAAAGAGAAAGGATCCAGATCCTCATCCTGGAGACCTGGGATCCCAATGCTCTGTTCTCAGCCATTACATATTCAGCTACAATCTTTTCATAAGCAAACAAGGTATTTTCCTCCACGAGCTTGTTGTTGGAACCGAACACTGAACAAATGATCCGTGCCTCCAGGTTGTCAGAGAGATTTACATGTGACTACACAGCAGTTTGGGTATTCCACTGTGATTTCTCTCCAGGACTGAGAGAGCTGATTAATCTAACATATTCCTGGTAGAAACCATCCAACATTTCTCCAGGAAAAAAGTTCGTAGCCTGGCACACCTTTGTAATAAATATCCTGTTCTGATTTCATCTCTTCACTTAGAAAATGCATATTTGCCAAACCGGGTACCAGAGAGAAGTTTTGGGGGCCTTTTTTTTTTTATTTTGCTAAACAGATGAGAATATTTTTCAAGGTGTTCCATTTCCTTAGTTATTTTGGTAACTATATAACCATAAAATCACTTCATAGGAATAATTCCACAATGTATCTGCACCAGCAAATAACAATTAACAAATTTCTAGAAGGTCTGTTTATAACAAATCACGTTCTCCTTTTTTTTTTAAATCATATTTGTGTCTGTGAAATCAGCAGCACACACAGCATTAAATACTCCTGTGGCTGATGGATTTGGTAAGTGCTTTTAATCAGGAGCTTTCCTTTTGCATCAATCAGCCTTCCCCGCAACCCAGGAGAAACCCCTACATATGTCATCGATACACCCAGATAGCAGAGCTATAAGTCTGATTTTTTGTGATGTTAATACAATATTATGATAGATATCTATTAGTGGGGAGAGTGGAGCAGCAGACAGACTCCAGCTCCTCTGACAGCGGCTGCTCTTTCTTTGTCAGTGTCAATCCGCGCCGGAGTCGCGGGGAATGAGCGGATGTGACAGGAGAGGACCGCTCCAATTACGGATGAAGGGATACTATCTACTCCCACTGGTTGATGTGATTTATTCGACGGTCCTTCTGCATTTATAGAGCAGCAGATTGTAGCTGCTTATGAAGTGACAAATAGTGCTCAATGACATTGACTGACTTGTCTGATCAATTTAGCGCATCTGAAAAGTAGCCGTGAATCTCTGTCCTTGTTGAATGATGGCACGAACAGTCCCAGCTCAACTTTACCAACGTGAAATCTCAAATGCCATTAGAAAAACTATTAAAGAGGACTCCTTTTAATCAAATAACACAACAGTTCCATACAAAGAATGAAAAATAGAAACCTTTCCCACGGCTTTGCTTTGAAACGCACCTCGCTTAAAAAATGTTCTGCCTTTGAGACCGTGTCAGGAGAACATTTTTATTATTTTATAAGTTCCTGAATATTTGATATATTTTGGCGGAGGAGCAACGTATCTGACAGAGGGGAAACAAGTGAAGTTTTCTTGCAAGAACCAACACAGAAACTTTTCATGTTTTCTAGAAAAGTTGCCAACTGTCCTGATTTTATTGAGCCTCAAGTCATTAGATTAATTTTATAATTCAGAGCTCCTAGAATCTGGTGATGATGTAATCTAGCTTTTATATTAAAATCAAGAAGAAAAATAAAAAAAGGAAATTTCTAGTCTTATAGCCAGAGAGCAACTTAAAAATGTGATTTTAGTGAACAGAGTACAACAAAAATCCAAAATAAAATTGGAAGCCAACTTACAAATGCTGAAGGGTTTTTGTGGATTTTGAGAAGTAACCTTAGGACTACTGGAGCCTGGCAGGACTTTTTCCCACTTGGGTTTGACAGCACAGGAATTTCTTAGAAGTCTGGCTCATTTTGGTACAACTGTTAATACCCTAATATTGAAAACTGTCAAACTCTCAGTGGCTAGAAGCCCCCCTGGCAGACGGAGTTGTTAAATGGGAAGAGGTGGCAGAGCCAGGCTCTTGGGTGCCATAGAATTCCCACTTCTTCCCTGAGCCTTGGCACAGCCCTTCTAGTAGTGCCGGAATTCCGTGATAAGGTGTCATTTGGCATAAGCAAAGGCCTCACCATAATTCCTTTAAACAAACACTGAATTAAAAACCATCGAGAAACCGTTAACAATTGTATTTTATCTAGCATTAGATTAGTATTTTTTTAAAGTCATAATGTCACATCACACCTTATAAATAACGCTTATGATGTTTCTTATACGAAGCAGGCACAGGAGTTGCCTGCGAATGGTAATTCTGTGTATAAATATATACAAACTTGTGAGGGAGTCTACACACACATATCAATATATATATGGTCAGAGCACAAATAAATCAATGTCTGCATGTGGGGGGTGCGTGTGCGCCGTTCATTATATATGACAATATTAAACTGTTATCCATGCACAAGTATATTTATGTATATATTTCAATTTATTAGAGCTAGGCAGGCCTTTACAGACTTAATAAAGAGCACCAGCATTATAAGCCAAGAACCATTTTTCCCTTTCCCTGTATTATTCAAATTTATTAAACAATATTTCACATTTGTTTGACACAATGTCAAACTCGGGACTCCTAAAGAACTGCTGCAGCTTTGGAACTGTTATGCTTTCTTGGACTTTAATCATTTTTGGCAAGGCTCCATTTCCTGTCAGAAAGTGAAACAGCTTAGGAATGTCATTTTCACGAAAGAAAACAGAGAGAATCCGAGAGGAAGTTCTCCTCCACTCCAGAGCCCCTAAGATACTCAAACACACTCGCAGGAGGGCTGGAATACATCAAACATTAGCAGAGGGAAAAGGACACACTTTTCCCACATTAAAATACATGGATAAAGTTGAACTTTTGCTAAAAATAGTTCCCATGACTAATCCTATTAAGTTTTTAAAAAATTGGGCTGTATCTCCCTTGAAGTCAAATTGTTTTTTAATTTTAGAATGACATTAGAAAAAGACTCTAAAGTGCCTTTGCTTAAGTCAAAGTCCCTGGAAGATTATTTTTTTTTTCCGCTTTTTTTAAGTGAAATATGAAAAATGAGGACAGGAGCATGGATCACTCTCCTAAAAGGGCAATTTACCTATTGAAGAGGTGAGGAGGATCAGTCTCTCCCAGATCATCGCTGGTGATTTACTGTCTAAAAGAGAGGCTCCCTAGAGAGGGAAGAGGTTGAAGGAAGCAGACACAGACTAACCCTTCCCTGGGCCAGCTCAGTGCCTGCAGGAGCTGAGCACAGCCAAAGGGGCAGGGATGGAGGAAGCCCTGTAACACTTTTGGGCAAGACTCACCTCTTTTCTTCCATCAGAAGGCTGGTTATGTAAAAACCACCTTGACTGCCTGTTGTGATGGGGAAACAAGTAGTGGCCAGATGGATTTTGAGAACACAACCCACACCCCAGCAGAAAAAGCACTGTACCAGGAGAGTTAGCAGTTCCCACCGCATCGTGGCCACGTTGGCAGTAAATAGAACTAAGGACTTCTGACAACCACCAGATCCCTGTACAATTTATGAATCCTATTTGAAGCTCATCTGAGTGCTTTTCTAGCAGACCAAACACTTCCCAAGGTTTGAGCCATCCTTGTTTGTCCTAACATCCCAGACAGAAATCCCAAGCTATGGTAATACCACGGTTGCTTCGGTGGGAAAGCAGAAGGGAGTTGGCTGCAGAGGAGGGTGAGAATCCATTCCTAAAGGAAAAGCCATTTGCAACAGGATGCCGAGATAAAAAGGATGTTTATCTCATTCAAGGAATTTGACCTAAATCCAAACAACAGTCATATGCAATAAGGAAAGGCAGGTAGGTTTATCTATTGCATTTTCTCCAGAACTGGGTTAAATACCAAGTGGTGGGATTTAAGGAGCCTTGCAAATGTCTTAGCCCTGATTGCTTTGGTTGTGATAGCTGTTTAAACCTGTGTGTTACAAACTCCAGCGGGGCACAGGCTGCCCTGGGGCCCAGATCAGTGAACCCAAGCTGGGAGGACATCCCAAAACTGTGATCCACAGGAAGAGAGCACCCAGCTGGCAAAAGCTGAGCAGAGTCTGATGTGTTCAAGAAAAGATGAAATCCAAAAGGGAAAAAATATGACCTATACAGGTGCTTTGAAAAGTGTGCACACTTTAGCTCAGTTACGGGAAAGATCAGGAATTGGTATTAATGAAATGAGAAGGATGTTGGAGAAGTAAAAATAAAATGAAAATAAATTAATAACTCCCTTAGCAATAAATTTAAACTTTCTGTGATTTGCTGTTTGGTTTTTTTGTCTATGGATAGATAAGCACAGGATACAAGGGGGTGAGGAACAGAGGGGTCGCAGGAATTGTCTGCTTCCATAAACCTTCACATCTCCCTGTTTAAATTCATCCTCCATCTACCTTCAGCTCAGCACTGAATAGGGAGTCAATGTAACAGCATAAACATCCCTCAGGTTTGTACAGGTAGAGGCACACAGGCATTCCCTTAGGGAAGGGAAAGAACAGCGCAGGTTGTGGTGGGAAAACCACCCCCCTTTCATGTGCTTTTTCTCTCCATCTCTCAGGCAGCCGGGTCAGGTACAATGGGGTGGTCCCAGCATGTCCCTCACGCACCAGGGGACTGTAAAAACTCTCAGCATCAGCCTACATCTGCTTGCCTTGAAGTCGTCCCCCCCACCCACACTTCCATAGCAGCTGAGTGAGGTCAATCCCCAAACACTTGTGAACACGTCGCTCCTTCCCACCCCCCTGAAGCCCCTCTGGCAGCACTGTTTTCTTTTCTGCCCCCAGATGAGCTTTCATGGTGCTCTCTGATGTTCCTGCAAGGAATAACTCATTCCCCCAGCCCAAACCTGTGCAATAGGTACCTTTGCTCTTCCCGTTGCACCACTGCCAGTCATCCTGACAGCATCTTTTTCCTTGGACCAGCCTCACTGCTGAATCCCTAATTCCAACCCAGCACATGACATTTGTTTGTTGTCAAAAGTATAGCTTGGTGCTTGCACTTACAATAGCGTCTTGTAGCACGTTAGTCACCGAGGAACACTTCCAGTCATTTATTTTCCAGCGCAGACTGCAGGTTTCCATGACTATATTCCACGGGAAAGAAAAAAAAAAAAAAAAAAAAAAAAAAAAATTCCNAAGAAAGAAAAAAATTCCAATTTCATGTGTAGATGAAATACTTCAAAGTCTCAAACACTCGAGCCATCACTAACACATGCAATAATATAAACTGGAATGAATTTCCAGGATGTAGTAGGTTGAAACTCAGCTTTCAGAGCAGCAGGGTTGAAGTGCACTTTGACACCGGGCCTCCCCATCCCCTCTCCCTACACCAACTAACTCCTCCTTACCTCACCTTCTTCTCATGATTGGCCAAATCTCACAGCAGCTGGCAATCACCAATTAACACCAGAGCCCATGCATTTGTCCAAGCTGCAGCTCCGTCTGCACTTTTGACCCATCACCATAGTATCAATTCATACTGCAAACCCATGAAGTCAACTCATTACATGTTCCTCCAAAAATCTCTCCATTCCTCAGCACCCAATCTTCATTCAAACTCATCTTTACCCTCATTGTATCCTGTTTACTTCCCTGCATGTTAAGGCAAATATAAAATAATTTAGGTTGGGAAAGCCCTCTAAGATCATCAAGTTGGACTGTTAGCCCATCGCTGCCAAGCCCACCACTAACACACATCCCCAAGTGCCACATCTACAAGTCTTAAATCCCTCCAGTAATGGGGACTTAAACAGACTCCATGCAGGGTTATGTGATAAATCATTGTTAAAAGTGTTGTTTGTATTGTTGGAGGAGTCTTCCATTTGTACTGGGGGGAAAGAATCTGAGAGAAAAATCCATATCTGGAGCTGTACTCCTATTTTTCTGTACAGTTAAATACATGTAAGGACTTACTGAACTTCCTGAATTGAATAAAAATTAAAAAAAAAAAAAAATCCACAATAAACCGTACTGTTAATTAGCTGTTAAGCAAAGATCACCATGCCCATTCTTCTTGATAAACTATGTCACTTAAATCCCAGCCTTTTCCCACTCCCGTTGCTATAGGTGCCTCTCAAACAGCAGTTCACACATTACACTTGGCCCTCCTCCCTTCTGTCCCAGCCTGGTACCTCCTCGAGGGTGTCACACGCAGCCACCCGTTTATCTTCCCTTTTTATCAGCTTGCTGAGCCATTCAAAGATGGGCAGAACTTCTTGACACCTCCCTCCTTTTTCTTCCCCCCCACCCCATTTCCATTTATATCTGGATTTTTCCAAGCCCAACACAACCTAATGGGCAGGAGAAGGCCTAAGCCCAGATTGTTTAACAATGCCTTGAGGGGCTTATTCACCAAAGTTCGATGCTCTGACGAACAGCTTGCTGCGGCTCTAATGGTAAGGCATATAAAATGCATCATACATTAAATTTAATGTTGCCTCATTAGTCTTAATTAGATTCCTACATTACACCAGGATGATAGTTTCTTCGTGTTTATGTTTGCTCCTAAAATGAAGTCTACACTAGACAACAGTTTGGTGTACTTTCTAACCTTTGAATAAATATGCCCTGAATGGATACCTATGGATATTCTTAACCTTGAAGAAACAGAAATTAGGTGTTGTTACAAATGCCTTTGAGACAGAGAGACTGCTTAGAGTCAAATACAAAGGAATAAATTTAAAGGAAGAAAAATATAGCGTGCAAACATTAGAAATTACCTTCTCTTTTAAAGAGTAAACAGAGGAGGGAAAGGAAGGGACAGTTTGCTTCAGAAAAGTGGTGGCTTTTCTATTTCTATGAATGCTTTGATAGACTGCTCTTATACTAACTGATTTTGTCTTCTGGATTAGATTTTTTGCAGTTTATTTTCTTTCAGTTGTAAAATCTACTTCCAAGCAATGCTGCTAATTCCTCTTTGGAACTTGGCTCCGAACACCAGCAGAGCTCATCCATGATTAGTCTTAATGACCTACACCAGGACCACGCATATCAGAGGTGAACAGTTTTTTAAAATGCAGCCTCCCACTTTTCTTCCTGCAATTAATTGAACAAGCAATTTTAAAATTCAAAAAGTTTGGAAAAAATATCTTTTTTTTGGTAATGTCAAACAGAATCTTGATTGTTATAAGCATTGAAAAGGTGAAAGCTGGTTTACCAAATGTTGCCATTCTCAATATTTTAGCTCCGATCTTGCCATGAAACAGTTCAGCCTGTTTGAAGCTCTTTCTCACCCAACACAGAGTGCAATTCATACAAGTCCATCTATTTCTTTCCAACTGTTTTGTCCAAGCAGCCACAGTAGGATAGGAGAAAAGAGAAGTCAATTAGAATTATTACCAGCTAGTGTTCTGCTGACGTTTTTAAGATTATTTCCTTTCATGTCCCATACCATTAATTTGATAAAATTTAATAAAATTTCATTTAAATTGCATGTGGCCTGGTTTACTTCTTAATTAGAATTTGAAGAATATTATTGAGAAGACATTTGTATATTTCATTTGCTTAAGGGTTTAAGAGAAGTTATTTTGTCTTGTTTGGATTTACCCTTTTCAGAAATCTTTGCACATAAGTGAGCATTTGAGGTTTCTTAATATTTCATTGGTCCTACCAGGTACACTAAAATAACATTATTTCCTCTGAGAAAAAACAAGCTGACTTAGGCTTTGAAAAATCCTTTCCTTGGCTCAGGAAATGGGGAAAATGCTTAGGGAAAATTTTCAAGAGCTATCTGGCTTTAAAAGCAGATCAAAATCTAAATATTTGTTACACAGACAGTACTGAAACAATTATTTAAATGACGAAGAGTGCGCATGTACTGACTTTGTTCAAACTCGAATTTAAACTTTTCATCCATCTATACTACAGTAGCACGTTTTCCTTAGGAATGACATCTTGGGAAAGGCCTGCACAACACAAAAAGGAAAAGGTTTACATTTTCTAAAATCCCCTAATCCTGCCTTTTTGCAGTCTCTCCATAAATTGTTACCTTTTTCCTGAGGGGATAAAAAGCTCAGTGGTTTCTTCGGTTCCTGGGGCAAACTGCAGCTATGGAACAGCTTAAATCCCAAACAAGCCAACCAAAACCCCAGAAACACAGAAAACTACCATTCTTCATCATGAATTCAAAGAATAACAAAATCTATCAGTAAATATGGATGAGGGCCATATCAATGGGCTACGGATGGATTCATAGGAGGAAGGAGGACTGGATGTACTAAGGACATATCTTTAGCAGCTAATATCGCATAGAATTACAGCACAGTGCTGAGCATCTAAAAGAAATTTTAGAGTGGAGGGGTGAAAAAAGCAGTTACTGGATGATGATCTGTTATTTAGAAACTGATGCCCAGGAACACGCACTCACTTTTATCTAAAAACCACACAAAGTGTTTCAGAACGGGTAAGACTTAACAAAATTGTTTCTTTTGCCAAAAGGCCCAAGAAAAGTCAACTCTGTCTCCTGCGTGGGTTGGCTGCAAAGCAGGATGCAGCCAGGCAGGATACATCCACCTCCCTCCGCCCTGCTTCATACAACCTCCAGCAAAAACTAATAGATGTTGCAGGAAGGCTGTGACTTTTTGTCTTTTTACAGCCTTGCTGCCGTGGCCTGCTGGCAGCAAGGACAGCCAGCCATGCTGGGCTTCACTGGGAAAGGCTCCCAGCATGGCTGGAACTGGATCCATGGAGAAGGGGAGCGTGTGAACCCCAGGCACCCCATGCTGCAGACCAGACCTCCAGATGTTGGAAGAGCAGCGTCTCCCGCTCGGCGAACGGTGGAGGAGGCGACGAGGGTGGTGATCCTGCCGTCGGGAACTGCTCTGCTCTGCAGAGCTGGCAGGAGATGAGAGGTACGTTGTGCTCTGCAAAGAGCTGCAGCAACTTCCTCCAGAGCAACAGGGAGCTGAGCAAAGGGCGGCTGCACTGTAAATCACAGCTCCAAGGCTTCCACAGGTGAGGCACAGCTGGCCAGGGCTCTGCACACCGGGATGGAGCAGGCAGGATCTGGCCCAGCCCATTGCTGTGGCGGTTGAATCCAGACTTTTCATTTTGCTGGCTCTGTGTGAGGGGGATCTATCGCCTTCCGGCTGGATTTCTTTTGAGACATAAAGAAAGCTCTGGGACAACACCCAGAAGTGGATTAATTAATTTATTCTGCCTTCCCAAACAAGGTTTGAGTGTTTCCGGGATCAGCCGCGCTCCTCGCATGCACATGAGCTGTTCTGGCAGGGCCGCCTCAGCCCAATTTGGTTTGAGTGACAAAAGTTAATTTTATTGATGCACAGCCTTCTGTGATGCTAGGTAGGAGGTCCGACGATGCAAATCAAACTGCTTCTCCCAAAATATCCCAGTGATTGATAATGAGGCAGTGATGCAGATTTTTGACACTTTTGATCCTACCACAAGCAAATGCTAAATTTAGCCCTGAGAATTTAAAAAGCTAATGCCACGTTGCTTTAAAAGTGATCAGTGAAAGATATACATAGTTTAACGAAGTCCAATGTTATTCAATGAAGATTTATTTTTTTTCAATGCCAAAACAAAGCTGTAACAAGCAAGATTTCAACAATAAGGGGGAAAAATCAACTTGAACAAACCTAGGTATAGAAACCTGTCAAATATGCTCTTCAAGTTTAATTTCACTTCTTGCAGAAAGGTTATACATTGCATTTTGATTTCACTACTGTATATCTACATACATATATGTGTCAACTATTCTGCAAGGTGTATAAGGAACGTATCCAGAAGCATTTGAACAAGGAAGATGACTGACATTTACAAGAAAAGCCTTTATTATATGTCTATATTTTGTTTCATTAATCATGCATGTTCATTAACCAATCGTGGTAATTTATTATGCATTGTTTGAAGACATGTTGCATTACAATGGTGTCATTGTCACTTTGATCATCTAAAGATCTCACAGGATGACATTTCCAACCAGAGGACCTGGCTCCTCTCTACATGCTGCATGAATATGTACTAGAGACTCAGAAGTGTTAAAAAAAAAAGGGAAAAAAATCAACAACAAACCTGCAGTGCAACAGTGTTTGCAAGATACAGAAATTAATTATGTAGCTCAAAGATAACAACCCACAAATTAGGTAGAAATATTCAGGTGAAGTGATTTGCACATGATTTTAATAGTGGATAAGCACCAAAAGGAGATGCTATTCATTTTGTCATGTAATATTTGATCATTAAGCGTTTTGCTAGGTTGTATCATGCTCGATCTACACAACAATCTGAAAAACACACTCTCTACAAAACAACCTAAAAATGTTCTCAAAAGTCTGGGCTTTCATCACGACCAGCTACTGCATTTATATAGTGAGAAACTAAATATATGTTTATCAAAAGATAGTTAGAGGCACCACTACCATAATGCAGAACTTCCTTTCTCCTTAGTCTAAGGTCACTGCAAGAAATGTTGTGAACCTGAGCATTAGATAGAGTCTGATTTTATGGAACCAAGGTTTACAACTTCTTCACTGCTCATTTCTGCCTTCTATTGCACCTTTCATAAACCCACTGATTAATATCAAACAGTGAACAACTCTGACAAGCAGGATTACTAATCCAACATAACTGTTTATAGTGTGAATGAAAAAAGTGCTCCATTTCCAGCCACCGCACTTAATAATAAATTCCTGTTGTACTTAAATGTTGAAGGGATTACATAACTGTCAGAGTTCCTTTAAATGTTAAGGGTAGTAATCATATTAAAGACATACTATACAGAAGCAAAAGCAAATGTCGGTTTAGCTATTATTACCATATTTGCATGGAGTTTGGAAATATGGGGCCAGATTCCTAAACACGTCATGTTTGGGCTGGTTGTGGCTGAGCAAAGAGGAAATGGAGCTGCAAACCAACCCCACCAGTCGTGCTGCGATCCTGTGCCATATAAGGGTCAGAAAAAGGAGCTTCACGTGCCCTAGCAGAGCCACAGGGCTGTTCTGGATTCCACCAGCTGAAACAGGACCACCAGGACAATTGTGCCAGAGAGATGGAGGGGAATGCCACGCATTCCTCCTCCCTCGCTCCCTCTTCCGCTGCTCATACTTCGCGCAAGGAAGCTGCTGGATTGGCTCAATACCATCCCAGGACAATTCTGAAGCACCCACTTAAGACATGCTTATGACAACTGTGACCCTCTTGGGTATCACTAAGACAGCAAGAGCCAGGAATCTGGTGCAAACAAAATCAAATATGCAGATGCTCTCCATGTGGTCTTTAGCTACTGCTCCTCTGACCTCTGCTATTGGCTTAAACATATTAAACACCCTGGAGTCAATTAGTGCCTTAGTAACAAGCAACGCTATGAATTGTCCAGAGAAAATTAAGATAGATGAATTCATTTAACTACCAAAAAATGATATTTTAAAAAAACCCAAAAGCACAGCAACAAAACCCCCAGCATACAGACCTCCAAACCCAATGAAGACCTAGATCTCAGATTGCACTCTATATTTACCTCCTTCCCTGCACTGGAATCATTTGCAGGATTAAAACCTGAGCCTGGCGCCTCCCCACACTACGATTATTGGCAAAGAAACAATTCTTTGACTGTCTTCCAGTACTCTTTTAAAGGACTAGGGTTATTCACGCAGAGCCACACCCCACATCCAGCAAGACAAGAGGAATGCTTGCCTGTGGAAGTTATGTGCACGCAATGAAACCCTTGTTCCCAAGTTAGAAATGGGACCCCATTATTAGCATTCCTGATATTCATAGCACTGCTGGCGTTCCACAGCACCCAGCAGGGCTCAGCCAGTAGCCTCAAGGAAAAAAATATCTAACCTTGAGTTTTGTATCATCATGAAATCAGTTAATTTCAGAATTACTCACCTGCAGTGAACTGCTGCAGTGTTTGCTTTGAGAGAGAGGATTCCAGCCATGGTCTCACCCAAAAGATGAATGCCAGTGATGCTAGTTGGTGCTGATGTCCTGGAAGAGCATCAGTGCCGAAATCCTTCCTCCAGTGCTTCCCTGAATGGTGTTCCTTGGAAGTGCCCCACTGACACACTGCCTCACCAGCAAGCTTTGTCTTATAATAAATAGAATAATGAAAAGGCAAAGAGGAGCAATGTAATTAATTCACTGCATGTTCAGGTCCAGGGATAGCTGCAACATATTTGATACCTAAACATTAAGTATTGTCTGGTAACCTACTCAGTGGTGGGTGGAAAGCAGTCTCCCATGGCTAAAGAATCCCGGAGATGTTGAACATTTTCCTCTACAAACTCAAAAATTCAAAACATTTGCCAATAATACACGTGTAAGAATAGAGATGTCTCTGGATAGGGTCTAGAGAAGGTCAAATTGCTTTCAAACATCGTCTCTTTTTTTAGGAGAGATATCACTATGGCAGTGATAAATATTTTGTGAAAAATCTAAATAAAGCAGGCTGGATGTTGCATACTTACAACGGGTGTCACTAAAGGAGTTTTTTTTTTTTATTCCCCCAAGTGAAATTTCTAGGAAGGATTTTGGCAACTTTGCTAGTGTGGAAATCACCATGGAAAGCGCATTGGCCCCAAGGCGTTCGACGACCTACGAAGTGTTCCCTGTCACCACGTCTGGCCCCTCTTCATGCCAGCCTCTTCCTTTACAGGAATTTTGAGGTGACAGAGGAAATGGTCATGCTCCTATTTCTCAGGATTCCTTTCTGAGAAAAACTATCAAAACAAACTGCTTTTAAAAATTTTTTTTTTTCAGTTAGTGACTATTTTTTTAATCTCTGGCTTGGTGTTTGCCCACAAATGGAGAAGGAGACCTTGTGGCTCAGCAGATAGTCACCTTAGATGTTTTCCTGAGGGTTGGAAAGGTTCAAGGAGGGAACCCCACACTCCTTCACTGGATCCTGAGGTCCCCCTTGCCCGTTGACATCTACCATCTAATGCCTGATGACAGGGCAATGGAGACTGCATGTTTCAGCTGCATTTCTAACACTATCAAAGCCCCTTTCCCTTGTAACTGAACTGTTCTAATTATGCACATTTCCCTTTGCTGTATTCCTCAAGGTCTTGTCTCACCAAATGATGTAACTCTTGATTACAGCTCTTGTATTCAGCTTGTACAACGAGGCTGAAATACTCCTGAACACCTTGATGACAAGTACATGGATTTGCCTGGCAAAACAATAACCACGCTAAAGCTCTCTTAACATCCTGGTTCCTCTGCTGAAAGCATCTGCCTATACTGTCAATTCATCCTGTGCCTCTTGGGTGCCTGACTTCAGCATAAGTATGCGAGTCCTATAAATGAGTACATGCCGCTGGGGGTAGCACTCACAGTAGAAGAGGATCGTCTCATGAGTGATAAGGGTGACAGAAGTGCAAAGCAGAGCTGAGTGGATCTGGCACTCACATTGCGAACAACACAGCATCCGTACGGGAAGATTTTCCCACAGAATGACATGCAATAATTTATTCTAAGCCCTTCCAACTTGTGTGTGGTTGTTTTTTTTTTTGATTTGGGATTTTTTTTTTCTTCCCCTCCTCTGTGAAGTTTCTATCTTCTGCAGCTCTTCTCTAAATAACTATTTTAGATGCCAGTGCTGAAATGAAATGCATCATTTGAAGGAAAACTAACCCGTCTGACCAAGTAAATAATTACTAGTCAACAGTATCCCCACATAACTACATTCTACAAAGGAGTATCACTGAGAAAAAAAGGGTGGGTTTTTATACTAAAATAGTCTACTGTACAGTGGTCTAAGGTAATAGTTTTTAAAAGACTCCACTTTTAACCAGAGGTTATAAGTACACAATTAAAATAAAAATATGCCTCACAAAGTTTTAAGCAGGAAACGCTGTTTTATCAATGACAACCCTGCACCGAGCATTTCAACTTCCTAAAGGTCAGAGCATGAAGGACTTTCAGATCCCCCAATGCTGTGCAGAACACAGGAGCAGAAAAACTCTCATCCTGAGCCAGACGGGTTTCCCAACACATCCACTGTAATGTCTCCAGCACCAGACACCACCAGACGTTTCAGCAGATGCCAGAGCGGATGAAATAAAGGTGGCTGTGGGATACTCCTTGTCTTCTGGAGGAGATCAAACATGTTCCAACCACATATGACCTGGAACCAGATAGGTACAGGCACTGTGCCATCACCACTGAGAGCCATAAATCGCAGTGGGACATCCTCCCGTATACTGCTGCCCTGAACAAAACTTCTGCTGGAATAGGTAGAATCGACTGATCCCAGGGTTTGAAGTCATAGTGGAAAAGGCTGAAGGCTCCCTGGAAACCTACAGACATCCTTCTGTCTTTCCTCCAACTTTCCTCATCTCCCCCTCCCACCTAAGTCCTCCCGCTGCTGCTGCTTAGCTGCATTGTTCAGCAATTTGGTAAACATATCTATAAACAAAAAAAAACCCCACACATTGCTACGCTTACCTGACACATAAAGTCCACGGATTAAAATGTACATATATTACAAAGATCTGTACTAGCATTTAAAAAACTTCCATTCCATTTAAATACAGACATTCAAGCAAAGGCAACAAAAACCTATACCTTTTCCCTGGAAACTTTGCTAAGCCTCAAGCCTTTGCTCACACGTCCGTGAGACATGATCCTCTTGCTGCCTGTTCTCCAGCTGTTGGCGGTTACTGCAAAAGAAACAGGGAGTCCAATCCTGCTCTTCAAAACATTTTTGCTTCATTCTCAGGCGTCTTCTGCCTTCAGCAGCCTGGGCAGAGACTGGTTCTTAAACATGCTCCTTTAGACTAAAACTACCCCCAAAAAAAGCATTGAAGGGAGGTAAGCACTCAGAATTAGCCAGTTCACTTAGTCTTGATTTTCCTAGGCAGCAACCTCAAAACATAAGCACAGCCTTCAAAACACAACCTTGGAATGTCAGCTAAAGGTCACAATTTTATTATTTTTAAACCAGCTAAGTAAGAGTCTTAAAAATTCCAAATGGAAAAGAAAGAGTAATGATGTAGCAGTTTGAACCATTTAACGAGTTTAAAATATGAAAATCATTTAGAAGAAGGAAATCCATGCGGTGAATGACCAGCTCTCACCTTGGTGTAAAGCAGTGGGAAAGGGGAGGAAGAACTTTTTAGAAAAGTGCTACAATATCTGCAATAATTGGTGGATTTGAAAGGTGAGATTATCAGAGATGAGTCCACAACAGAGATCTGGTGTGGATTTAGTGGACAGATTCTCCGGGTAGCAATTCTCACAGCGCACAATTACAGCACCATAAAAATCACGCACAAATTTATATATATACAGCAAACAGCTCTTTAAAAATTACCATAATTAACAAATAGGAGGAAACACAACAAAACTTGTTTGAGAAACAGCCTGTGAGGTGCTGAGCAGGTCTGTTCCATCAGATATCTGATGCTCCCAGGGCATTGCTGCAGGAGCACATGAATCATTGCTCTGAGCATATGCAGAGACTGCCTTAACAGATTTCTGTAATACATACGTGATTTAAAAACACACTTTCATTTAAAAGTTCAGTTTTTGTAAGCACATCAAAGCTTTGAAAATGTAGATTTCTTTTGATAGTGCATATTAATAATATTGATATAATAACCACTATTCATATTTGAAGACTCACGAATACACATTTTTTGAAGATTACTTGAAATTCAAAATGGGGAGTAAAGAGATCCATAATTTAGCAGGTAGAAGTGGGAGCCAAGTTTTCTGGAGCCTAATTTTCCCAGTGTTTAAATATTGCTGAGTAACAATGCAAAGCTCTGAAATGAACTTTGGAAAAACTGTTCATTCCCTTTACTACACTTATCCAATACATAAACTCAATAGGCTAAAATTCATCTACTTTACAAAGATTTGGTGCAGCTTAATAGAGTGCTTTGAGATCTTGTGATGAAAGAGTGAACCCAAGTACAAAGCAATATAATAAAGATAGCACCATTAATTAGAATTATTAAAATTCATACACTACGATCTATAATCTAAGCAGTAGGGACCAAGTTATTCATGGGTGTTTAAAATAAGGAAGAACATTAAGAATACTAATTTGGACAATGGTACCCGGCATACCAAAACTGTCCCTTTTGTTCTGTTTAGTCTTTGGGGAACAGATAAGTTCACTCAGAAAAGAGCTGCTGTGTCTATAGTCTTTGATTTGGTTTTTAAGATGGTCAGTTAGTGCTTAACAGCAAGTGCTAAAGAAAACTATTCATTTCTGGAGCAACCAGTGGTGTGATGGGGTAAAAGATGACTTTTTTTTAATTTAAAAGGAGAACAACACTCTTGCTGTCGCAGGAGGTGGCTGATGAGATGAGGCTGAGCAAGGAGATGTTTGGATGGGCCTCTGAGCATCCTGGTCTAGTGGAAGATGACAGGGGCTGGAACGAGATGGTCTTTAACCCAAATCATTCTGTGAATATACAGATGCCAGAGAAGGCCACAGTCTATGCACAAGCCAGCTCCTTGTGCCCGAGTTTACAGACTTCAACCCTTCTTGCCAATGCCCTCAAGAGAAAAAGCACTGGAAGCCTCCACATGCAGTTTGCCTAAGCCACACCTTGGCTGGAGAGATGAAGAGCTGCCGTGAGTGTGCTCCTCCATGTCCCATCCTGCCACCTCCATCCAGACAAACCTTGCTCCAGCAGACAAACTTACACATGCAAAGCTCTGCTTGGAGGCAGCGGGATTGTCCAAGCAACACTGGTGTCCAAAATAGGCTACAACAATGGCCACATCAGATCTGCTGCCAGCCTGGGGACTGTGACTAACTTGCGCATACATTTGCATAAGTTATATAAAAATGAATGTATAAAGTTATATTTATCTGTACTTGTATCTTCTTTGATATGAGTGGATGTTGCTTGTCCACCCACAGCAAAAACTTACAATATTGTAGGCTTATAAATACAGAGAGCAGGAGAGCAAATTACAACAGATTTCTCCTAGGTTACACTTCAGATGCTCTTCAGAGGAGTGGAGCTGTGGCCAGCAGTGAGGGCTTGTAGCCCATCAACAAATTGGCCACCAATGTGGCACCGTTTCCAGTGCTTGTGTTCCCATGAATAAGGGACTTTGTGTGATAAATAACTTCACTTCTTCAACTTTCATTCCCCATTGCATCCAAGGTCCTCGCACCAATCCCATGAGTTACAGCTCTCTGCCTGCACTCCCTCTTGCTGTATCCCACCCCAAACTGGACACAAATGTGGGAAACCAGAGTCTGAGCCAAATCCCACTGGAAGCTGGTGGGAGTTTTCTTGTTGACTTCCAAGGGAGCTGGAGCAGGTCCTCACTGCATAGCAAGGAAGATGTTCATTGAGATTTATAAACATGATTTTTTGTTCATCTTTTTGCTGCCTAACTTCACAATCTCAGTTTCCTGGACTGATGCCATGGATTGCTGTTCTGTAGCTGATTTACAATAAACAGAAGAAAAACTCTGCAAACATACATTTTATTGCCAGTAACACACACTTCAAATTCCTTCTGTATTTTCAATGAAAAAAAAAATACTAAAAAGATCTAGAGAAAATACAGTATCTGGCTTAATCCCTAATTGAAGAAGAGTAGATTGTTATGGAGACACAAATTATATTGTACATAATGAATTTCATCAGAATACAAATATAACAATATTGCTTTTTTGCCTTTCAACTAGGGAACATCCTATTTTAAACTTGGGAATCATTTAGCTTTCAGATTTCTCAAAGTATTTGCAAGGAGACTTGGAATTTCAAAGTAATTGCAAGGGTATGTGAAGCTCAAATCCAGCTTAATGACAAAGGGGGAGAGAAACCAAGAAATCTTAATTAGCGTAACCAGCGATAACTAGATTCAGTTTCTGGGTGAACAGTGTCAGATTAGTACAAGGAAACAAAACACTCATTTAGGAAATATCAAGGTTTTGTAGGAAGGAGGAAAACAAAGGTTGGGATATCTCAAGTTCAGGTTGCCATTATCCCTCTGAAACATCAGTGCTCAAATTATCCGAGATAACAAAATGACTGAACTTTCCTCATTGAGATTAGTTTGATTTATCATTAAATTTTTGCTTCAAAAGTTGCCCAGTGGATAAATCTAATACATTTAGTCTTAGGAAGAGAATTAGGAAGAAAAAGTCCCACTAAAATAAGATTAATCCCTACCTATGTATAGATCTACAAACACAATTCTCCAGGGAACATAAACTCGTAGGTAACTGCCTCAGCATATAGAGATATATTCGTAGTTGTTATTCCATGCCCATGCTCTGATCTCTGTAAACACAGGATTAATGAGTTTTCTTGAAACTTTCATTGTGTATCCAATTGAACAAGAACATCTTCTTTGGATAACACAATATAAATTACCTAATTAAGACACATGATCTGTGTAATAAACCCACATATATAAAACATGTGCAGCAAAGTTTTTCAGTCCAAATGTGTCAATGGATTTTTTTTTTTTTTTTAAATTTTCAATTCAAGGGAAGAAAAGTATGCCACATGTAGACTAACAGTCTCCCAAATTTCCTTTTTCTTTTTTCTTTCAATTACGAGAGCATTGTCGTTACACAAGCCTAAAACAGAGCTCCTCATGCTGGGAGATTTGTTTCTGAATTATTTTCAGATTTTAACCAAAAAATGCATGATATGTTCCACTTTAAGAGTTGATACGTATCTATGATGTTTTAAATGTGTACAGCAGCGCTATAGATCATTCTATATCACCTTTACGATTATTGTTGAATAAAAAATTAGCATGATATAGACCAAGTATAGCACATAAAATGCCAACAGCTCAAAGTTCCAAAGTAAGAATGTGATCCTTGAGTACATAAAATGGAGGATAACACAGCAGCAGAGTGTTGCTCTCTCCTCAGTGTACAGCGCCAGGGATGCTATTTGAAAACAAACAAAAAAAACCCCACAAAACTGGACCCAAAAATACTCAGTTCTGCAAAGAACACAATCAAATGTCTGGCAAAACCACTGGGATTAACTCAGGGGGGAAAAAAAAAAGTCAAAAAACTACCATTTTTAAGAACCATTACAGATTTAAACTCCACCTGTTTCACTGACAAAAGAGAAGAATTTTAATAAAAGTTAAATTTGCTCAAGCATAAATAGTAAGAATCAAATTCTGAAGGTCAGAGAGCTCAAGAAATTTAAGTGAGAAATATTTTTTGTACTGAAAAAAATTTACCATAGAACAACATCTTAAAATTTCTTTTTTTTCTGAGGAAGAGTACATCTCGAGCTGAGTCTTTGGGAACTACTTAAGCTGAAGCATAAATTGGAAATATCATGGTGATATCAATGAACAAAGCTCTATGGCCTATAGATCAAGGGGTCAGACCAGTCCCTTCTGACCTTTAAGTATAAGAGCAGCATTTTATTTAGGGCTTCTACTCTTTGTCTTCTCTTAGTCCTGAGAATTCCCAGTCACAATTAAACTCTGCATCATGCAAGATCCCGAACAAACGGACACATTTCATGAGCTGTCCCCAAGAGTCTACAGCCTTTAAGCTCAGTTTTACAGCTTGCAGTGGATGAAGTTCCACACAAACAGGATCATTTTCCCTAATTCAACGATAACACAATACTGACTTTTATTATAATGGTATTTCTTTCATTTTGCCATCACAATATTTCGAAGTTCGACTGCATTCCTGGCTAAGTGGCCTATTCTGTTTTGCTCATACGAGACTCCAAATTGCCATTTAAAATTTCCAAGTTTATTAACTTTAAACTCCTGGTGCCAGCTATGTGAGATGACAAGGCAGGAAGATGAGAAGGCAGGAAGGGCCCGGTGATGGAACATGACACGTACGTGTTCCTGGAGGATACACTGGAGACTCCTCTCTTTGGTCTGAGCTCTCCAACACAGAAATACTCATTACATTGGCCAGAGAGATTATTTTCATGTTTTAAGGCCTCAAAAGTTTCCAAGCTACCCAGGGGAAGATTTACTAATGAACATTTTGGCACATCTGAGCTAACGGGGTGTCCCAACTTCAGTTATAGGATCATAGAATGGTTTGGGGTGGAAGGGACCTGAAAGGTTATCTCCTTAGAGCACCCTGCCATGGGCAGGGACGCCTTCCACTATCCCAGGTTGCTCCAAGGCCCGTCCAACCTGGCCTTGGACACTTCCAGGGATGGAGCAGCAACAGCTGCTCTGGGCAACCTGTGCCAGGGCCTCGCCACCCTCACAGGGAAGAATTTCTTCTTAATCTCTAATCTAAACCTGCTCTGTGTCAATGTGTAGCCATTTTCCCTTATCCTGTCCCTCCAGCCCTTGTCCCCAGTCCCTCTCCAGCTCTCCTGGAGCCCCTTTAGGCACTGGCAGGGTCTCTGAGCTCTCCCTGGAGCCTTCCCTTCTCCAGGTGAACACCCACTGCTCTCCCAGCCTGGCTCCAGAGCAGAGGGGCTCCAGCCCGTGGAGCAGCTCCATGGCATCCTCTGGACTCTCTCCAGCAGCTCCACGTCCTCTCACACTGGGGACCCCATAGCTGGATTCAGTCCCCATCTGTTGGAATACCTGCACTTTCGAGGTCTCTGCTGTCCCTTGGAGGTCTCATGCTGGTGAACGTGCTTCTGGCTACAGGCCAGAAACCAACTGCACACACCGTGTTTAAGCAGCACAGTTCGTGTCCCCAGAATTGTTGTATTTCTGCTCACCACAATAGTTACTAAAAGCTTGTGCTCCAGACTGGTGGGATTCAGCTTCAATTTTTAGCACACTATTTTCACTGCATCCTACACCCAGCCACAGCTTATCTATCATTTGATTCTGACAGATACATATTTTATATTTTGACAAGCTGCCCACTTGACTGCTTTCCTGTGACATCATCTTATCTCTGAATGTACCAACCTGTTAATAACTTCATTTTCTGGTTGAATTTTTCCAAATTAAATTAAGCAGGCGAAACATGTTAAGCTCACCAAGTCCTCTTAACACTTCTGCTGAAGGGCATCCTCTGATAGCTTGATTTTGAAAAGGGCAGCACACAACCTGTTCAGACAGGGATCTGGTCCAAAATATCAGGTTTCTGGAAGGTAGAAGATTTCTTCCTCAGCTAAGAAATACAAAAAGACAAAACACACAACTTAAAAACAAAAATTAAACTTTTGCCATCTGATAACTGATATTCTAAAAATTATGTAATTATTTAATGATACTTGAAGAAAACTCCTATTAGATAAAAAGAAGCAATAAAATCTAGCAAACTAATTTTCAGGTTTTCTGTTGTAGACAGAAAGATGGAAATTAAATATAGTTCAATGGTAGCATGAAACAATTTTCTCTCTATCTTGTGACAATAAAATTCAGCAGAAACTTTTCCTTCGTGTTAATTAAAACAATTTTAGGGAAAAAAATCTTCTTCCTGAATATACTATATAGTAGTAATTAAATATGGGCACTTTCATACTTATCTTATTCCATAATTAGCTTTTCTGTGGAAGCAATACTGAGCTGGACATGAAATCACAGGACAGTGACAAAATTTAATTGGATAACACGGACACAAAATCAGAAAACCAGGCTCTTTTCCCAGTTGTGGAGCTCAGAACATTCCTCCCCATTCTGTGCCTCAGCCTGCTGCCATTTAAATTGAAAATGCTGCACCAAGAGAAGGAAAATCAATATGAAAACATAGCACAAGTTATTTTTTTCCCAGTTGTGTTACAACGCGAAACAGAGCGCTCTTGGTTCCTGAAGGTTTTCAGCGCACTCGGGATGTGGCAGAAACAAAGTCTGGCATTCACAGAGCCACGATCACAATTCCTGACCCACTTGGCTACTGGTGGTAAAGGAGGAGCCCAGAGGAGCAGAGCCACTCTGTGCCCAGGGGTGAATCAGCATCTCTGGCCATCATCCCGTCCTGGGGACAGTCCCCCTGATGGACCTCTGCACTCCAGGCACATCCTGCCTCAGAGAAAGGGCTTTGGCACGTGCCCACACAAAGCCACCAGGACCATGACAAGGAGAAAACCCAAAAGCCCAACAGGTTCAGCACCAGAAAGGAGCCCAAGGTCTCCAATCCCTTCGTTTTCACTGTGTACCTACAACCTGCTCTGCACTGAGGGGAGGGATGATGAGCTGAGAGAAAGGCTGCTAATATTCCCCTGGACTTACACCTTTGAAAGCCTGCTCAGAGACCTGAACTGCACAAAATGCCCCCAAATAAATTACCACTGCAGTGGGACTTCATTAGCCTTTACAGATTGCTTTGCCTGACACACCTGAAAATTTCCACTTAGGGCCAAAATCCTCACTCCAGAAAATCCAAGGAGAGTGTAACTTTTGGCTTTAACAGGGTGTCAGACTCCAACAGGGGGTTCTGAGAACACAGTGGATCTTTTTGGGCTTTATTCCAGCAACTTTTGAAGATGCTCAGTGTGAGCAATGCCACCCACCACTGGAGAAAGTGGCGAGAATGTGCCAGAACCTGCCAGAGCTCCCCGAGCTCAGGCCTTCCCTAGCCCACTTCTCTCCACTATGAACTTCTAAACCAACCTTATATTTATTGGAAAACACATTAAGACTCAAAAACCTGATTTGTAATAAATATTTTTTCTTACCACCACTAAAACAAATTTCTGACTGTGCTTACAGCAGCCTGATCCCATCCACCACGTTCCTGTAACAACCCAATTTTAAATCATTGAGGGTTTTCCTTAGAAAGGAAGTCCAGACCTGAGGCAGAAGAAAGCTGGGATCAGAGACCAGCTACAGAAAAGGCTTTTAAGCAGTGATCTACTACTGGGTAGCCACGTGCAGCATCAGAAATACATGTTTATTTTATTGAGGAGTGGAAAAACCTATCCCTAACTTCAACTAGTTTAAAATAGATTTAATTAGAACTAATACAAATGCATCTTTCCTACATGGTTGATCTAATCAACAGTGGCAGGTTTAATTACAAGCCTATTTAAGGTGAACATATTGCATTACCGTGGAAAAGATGCATTATTTTACATTGTAGGTGTACCTCCTACTTCTCTGTCACACAGGCAGTGCCTTTAATAGCTGTTAATGTAATGTCTTTTTTTCCAGGCTCCATTTTTGCCAAGCAGAATCCAGTGGAATCCAACCTAAATCTAATAATTGCAATCTATTTTGTATTTTTTCCTTGCTATTTAGTTTTCACTGCAAAGAAAATGACAGGTCTAATACGAGGCTCCTGAAATGTAGTTACATCTAAGCTTCAGCGCTCCAGAGCACATAAAATAAATATATGATCAATGAAATGAAACATGACAAAATGTTTCATATTGATGTTATTTTTCTTTTCAAAACGTCTTTTATGGTTAATGCCCTCAGTCACTTTTTCCATACATTTTCTTTTTTTGTAATATATAGCTTTCCTAGTTCTGATTTCAAGTTCAGGGTGCCTGGGGAGAATTGGAAGATTTCTTCAAACCAAGACTGTTCCTTCAGCCTTTCACATGAGAAAATTGTTAGGCGCATTAAAGTATTCCTGACTATGTTGCATTCCTTTGTTCAGAGTGAGTTTTGGGAACACATCCTTTTCTCATTATATTTCCATAAAATATATTTGATCTATTCTATTCTTAGAATACCTCTGATGTGGTCTGTGAATGGAGCACAGTATAAAAATATTTCTTTTTTTTTTTCTTTATACGAGACAAAATGTTTCCATTTCTTAGACACATAAAAAGTCACTGTATAGCACTCCACGAAAGTAAAACTTTACAGAGAGCGTTGGTGCAACTCGGCACAGATCTCAACAGCAATCCATCCTCACAGCATCCAGTTGTAACTTGGAGCCTCGTCAAATCCACGGTGACAGAGGGAGAAAGAGGGAGAGGAACAGAAAAAAAGAAGGAGAAATAGAGGAGGAACGAGACCTGGATAATACTGCTGGGAAGCGAGTTTATATTTAGAAGCACAGAAAGATGTTAACCATGTGCCCACCAGAAAAAAAATAAATCCACCCTAATTGTGGTTGACAATAAAATCACCTTTGGAAAAAGTCTTAAACTTTCAGAGCACGACCCAGGATATTCCCAGATGCAGGCAGATATTTGAAATGGTCCTACAGACAGAGCGTTGCAGCAATTCCGGAGTTTTTTCCCCCTTCACTTCCCTATCTGCTGATTGTTTTTTCCTTCAGGAACTTGAGAAACACAGAGTAGCAGCCGCTGAGCTTTTCTGCAGCTCAGGCTTGGCTTGGCTGTTTATTGCTACACCCATAAAATTATGGTTTTGATCAATCCCTCCCAGGACCCTTTTACTCCCCGAAGTTTTCCGTTCGCCTGAGGAGCTCTACTCCGATCTGGCACGTTGGAAACACGAGGACCGGGAGCAGGTCTGGATCCAGCCCGCTCCGGCGGGCAGGGAGATGCCCCCGCCACACGTGCCCCGGATTCTCCCCCCAGGAATGTCATCTGATGGGAGCCGGGAGCCTGCAGCAGCCCAGCTGCGTTGGGCACTGACCACAAATGACTTAATCCCCAGCATAAACAAGGCCTAACGTTCAAACTCATCTGCTGATTCCCTCACAGCTTCCTACTCACAGTTCACGGGAGATGACTTCTCCTGGTTCCCACGACTGGAGAGTCAGGATCAAAGGCTTGAAGAAAAAAGAATATAAGGCTTTTTCTGGGTTTCTTTTTTTTTTTTTTTTTTTTTTTTTTTTTTTTTTTTTTTTTTTAACTCAGGTTGCAAAAGTCTTCGCTTCAATCTGCTGAGGTGTTTAAAAAAAATTACCATATTAGATTTTAAGCAGTAACAGGTTTGTGTAGGTACAGGCAGCAGTGACTGCATGGGGTGCAGTTTGTGCCTCTCAAAAATTCATACATTTATTGTTGGTTGTTTTAGGGACAAACTGGCATTCCCTCTATTTGAGTAGCCATGGGAAATCTTCAAATGGCTGAGCCAGAAAGTAAATGAAGTAGGGGGGTTTGATATGCTGTTTCATTTTTTAAATTCTCATCAGAACAGAAAAATATTAGAGAAAAATGATGTCAACAAAAATGTAAAATCAGTGAACAACTTTTTTTAAATTTACTCTATTTCATTTTAGAGGAGTGAAATAGAGTTTATGGTCTCAAAATCAGACTGGTGGTGTCTGCCTGAGCGCCTTCTGTGTATCAACAGCACAAAACATCTGCCTGGTGCTTCACAAAGAGCAGAGCCTGGAAACGTGGGAATTATTCACATAGGTGTCTTGGCAGGGTTGTGTCATCTACCCCATAATGCACCTGGTTGCTATCACTTTTACTTTAAAGAGCACTAAAACTCAGCCAATAAAATTTAAAAAGAAAATCATATAAAGTGACATATAAGCAGGTTTCACACGTGAGTAAAACAGCTGTAGCGTGTTCTTCCACACGTGAAGCGTGCATTCGCTTTCATCAGGCTTTTCCCAATTAAACTAATGGAAAACATGCGCTACCTAAAAAAAAAAAATTTAAAAAATCCCTCAAACCAAACTCGCCCACATCAATAAGTACTGCATGCACAGCGGGATCATTCTGGCACAGGAAGGTTTTGCTCCCCTCTATGAAATTTTCCTGGGTAGCATTCGACATCACACTGTTCACAGATTTCCGCACATAAAGGGACTCATATGAAGGCAAGTGTTTTTCTGCTAGGAACTCTCCATTTCCAGCAGTTATTTTAATTGCCACATGGCACTTGTGTCCCTTCAGCACCCTTGGCTCTGCTACTGCCACCCCAAAGGCCTCAGCACTGCCCATGTCAGGAGGTCCCAGCATTGCAGGCAGACCCAGGTTCCAGGCAGGTGTCTGTGCTACATGAGTAGGGGACACTATTTCTTATCACTGAGAGTGGCTCTGTGGGCACTGGTGATGCTGACAGGAGCCAAGACCACCCCAGCACAAACCTACTCCAGCAAAGTGATGCAAAGCAACCTGAAAAATTTAAGTTAATTAATTAAAGGCGTGACAAGTTATCACATAAAGCTGTTCGTGTGAACTCCCCTTGTTACTCTGTAGCTGAATTTTCAACATCCAGAGTCACAGAATATCTTGAGCTGCAAGAACCCCATCAAAGTCCATTTTCTCCACTGAAGAGGCTCATGAGCTCCTGTCCTCACTACAAGGAGCTGAAGAATCTCTGTGTGATGGACAATATCTCCCTACTATATCTCAGCTTCGCAACCATGCCCCTGACCACCTTTGCTCACCATCAGCCCTTCCAAAGCTCTCCCTTCCCCAGGTGCCCCCTCACAATGTCTGGCCACACACGCTGAGTACAAGAAGATGCAAGGATAACACCTCGAGTGAGAACATCCCAAAGCATTCTTAGGGGTGAGGATTTCTCCACTTCAACTTCTCAACCCTTCATCCAGAATAAAAATAAAAGAAAGAATCATGTGCTTGGCTTCCCCCAAAGTACAGGGAGTTTGGAATGGCTGGGATCAGGACAGCTTTACCGTCTCAGTTGCCCCCAGCACGTGCTGCACATCTACTGATGTGCAAGGAACAGGCAGAGAGAGCACTTTGCTTATTGATATTTCTTCCTATCAGCTCAGCGATCTACAGGATCAATCCCTTAATTTGCAACATCTTTTAAGCATGTCAGAGATCAGAAATGAGCCATATCTTGGTTCTTAATAAGTTTCTGTATAAATCACTGCCTGATTAAAAACAAAACATAGTATCCTCCAGTAATGATCAAATTCTACAGTGTAGCAATGTTAATGACCCTTTACTGTGGAACACTGGAATATTTTTATAATAAAGGTTATGACTTGCATTGTATTTATTGTAAGCAGGGGTTTTATATCCTAAAAAAAATCAATATTTTAATATGTAACACCTTAATATATGGCCTTCCTATGGCTACATTTCAAAGGCAATGTGTGTGTTCCATTTAACTTTTTTTCTCACAAAAAGAAAAAGGCTTGCTCTCCAGAAAGTTGTAAATATTCTAGAAAGCCCGTTAATCATGAAATCCTGCAAACTGAAATTTGTTTAGGGCGAAGTGAGTCTGATTTTCAGCAAATTGCCTTTGTTTCAGAGGCACCCGTCCCCGTGCCAGCACGCCAGCGTGTCATGCCTGGTTACATGTGTCTTGTTGGGTTAAAATGATGTTCCTGACATACCCAGGCTCGCTGCCCCATCTCCATTACGTGTCAGGCTGCCCATCTGAAGAGCATTAGATTTTAATTTCCTCACCCTTGGCATCGCATGGGTTTGCCAACCAGAGAGCACGACTGATGCCCTCTTCCCTCGCTGGTCCCAGTAGAGACGGCCCAGCGAGGCTCCTGCACCCACCAGGACTCCAAACACACTTAAATCATCCGTGGCAGTAGTCCAGGCAGGGAGGAGAGGCTGTGCAACAAACAGCTGTGTCAGCTGAACATGACAGTGTGGCTTGGCTCTTCCTTTCCCAGACCCTCCCTGAAAGCTCTGCTCCTCAATCAAGAAACAACCGGTGCTTATGTTTAACACCTGTACTGGACTGGCAGGAAGGTGGTGTGTGAAACTTCATGGTTAACCAGACAGAATAGATAAATTAAACATGTGTGGGCTTTGGTCCCGCTGAAAGCAACCTAGGTATCGCTGTTCTAGGATCCTTGTTCTACAACACAGGTCTCCGAAACTCAGACATGCATCAGCCTCCACTATTAATATTTTCTTCTGTTAAATTCATGTAAATTCATCCAAATATTTTGCCTCTCTTCCTCTGAAATCCTGTTATAATCTGCCCGGTGCACAGGGCTGACTTTGGGATAGCCAGACATCATTAGTAAACAGATGCTTCCTTACAAGGGCATTTTGAATTTCTTTTCCTTCTTACGTACCAGTGTTGAAATGTAACAACTCTCATCAAAAGGCTGAAGACTTAAATGTGTATTTTGGCAAAATGGTAACTTCTTCCTCTTTATTCTGGGTATAAAATTGATGAAAAACCATAGCATCAAGTTTTTATGGGGCTACCCTGATATTATGACAAGTGTCAAACAAACATTTGTGCATTAGAGGTAGAATTTTTTAGTTCCCCCTTAAACCAGAGCACAAGGTAGAGGCCTTGTGTAAAATGCTTTGTGATAGAGATGGGTATAACTTCCACAAACACCCAACCTTTACCTGATTTTATATGTGCCCTCTCCAAACATTTGGCAGCCAAGAATGGAAGTTTCCTTGAGTAAGGTGGTCTAGAGAACATTTCATATAAAGCTGCAGAACCCTCAGCAGAATCAGCAATGGTTTAACTTTCTCAATTCCTGCACCAGAACTACCTCCCTTCTGGGAAAAGGACCCTAGACCTTGGAAATTTGCATTATACATTATTTATAGAAGCACAAAAGTAAAGCAAACATGTTCATTAAGTGAAGACTTTTGTACAGCTGACTTTGCGAGTATGATCCATGTTTGGGTCTTGAGCTGAAATACTTCAAACCTGACAGAAACCAATTTTATAAAAGCAAGAAGTAACCAAGCAATGAATAATTAAGCTATCAAGCAATAGCTACATCACAAGTCAATGTTTCTCCAGGAGCAGCAGTTGATGTACACTGTATTATCTCACACACTTGAAAAAAGTACCAGATATTACTCGTTGCTGCAAAACTCTAACAGCAAGCCCTGACTTTTCAAGCTGATACAAGTCGTGACACATATACGACAGGTGAACATAAAGGTACTTGAGCAGTTAAAAAATGAATAAGTCTGAAAATGTCACCCAATGACATGAGCCACAGTGGGCTACACTTTACACTCGATAATTTAAATTATAACTTTTCCTTATTACAAGGCTCTGTATTTCTGCAAAGCAGTCCCCTACCCCCATTTTCAACTGTGCAGTTTCTGATGTGTTAAGACCCTGAGATAACTTGGGGTTCTAACTTTGGGTTTTTTGAACTGCAGCAGAAGTGTTCCGAAGAAAATTTGAAAGGCAAATTTGCTAGTCTGAATCCAAACATGTTTTTACTTTAATTGAAATTGACTGCTTTACATCTTGCAGCATTCCAAAAAATAATAAACATCTGAGACTTGCTGCCTCTTTAGCTGGACAGGTTTCCCACAGCTGAATCCTTTGATGATACTCTTTAGACTTTCTATTTTAGGAAGTCATCCCTTTCTGCTTCTCTCTGGAGGCAAACTCTTTTGCTGTCCTGCCAATCTTCCTCTTGACCTCTCTGTCCTGTGTACTTGGCCCTTCCATCTCTTTTCCAAAGTCCTCTCTCTCTCCTTCCACACTGCTAGACCTGCTTAATTTCCAGTGACTGTAATTGCCCCTAAATTGCTAGAAAACCTCTTCTTCTGCCGTGACTACCAAATTGTTTAATCTCCTAGCCCTTCTTCTTCTCTTTCCCTGGAATATTTCTCCAATTTTCAGAGAAGGTGTACTACCAAGACCACCCCACATATTTGCAGCAGTGTAACAGCCAATATTGATACAACTGGATGTATTAACTGCAAGGAACCACACAGAGCAGTAAAAATCTCTGTTATTCTGACACTGAAGTTATACGTAAACACTGAACTTAATTGTACATCAAGAGGAAATTATTTTTCAAGTGCTATAATTTTAAATCAGTCTCTAATTTCCAAACCAAAATATTATGTTAAAGAACACATGGAGATGTACTGGAGACCACCTTTCTTTCTGTAGAGGTCTGCTTAGTAAACACCTCTCTACCACAAGCACCATAACAATGGAAATATGGTTAGATCAGCTGCTTTGCTGTGTTTCATGTGAACGCCCTGTTATTTGCTGCAATGGTTGCAAGAAAGCAAGCAAAACCCTCTCCTCAGCACACACACTGACACATTTCATCATGAAAACTACAACTCTGATTAAAGTTTTTTTTTTTTATCAGACCCCTCCACGCCTTCTGTCAGACCAAGAAGAACTTTCCATGCCTAAGGACGAAGGGAGAGTGCTCATTCTGGCCTTGGACAAAGACCTTATTTATAGGCACACATAATTCTCTCCCAGTTACAGCATTATATCTCTATCTGCTCCAGTCAGATTAATATTAAAACATGACAACATTGTCATTCAAATGCTTCAGGCTTGATTACCATAGTTCTCACAGTCACAGTAGGAAGCCACTGACTTTAAAAGAATTACAAATCTTTCAGAGCACAGCAAAACCAGGAGCAGAGGCAGCCTCCAAGCCCATCATCCTCACACAAAGCCCTCCTCCCATTAAATATCACTCTAGATACTTCATTTCATTTCGATTTTTCAAAACCCTCAAAGGGACAGAGCAGCTCTGTGAGCTCCTTCACCCAGCATGAACACGCTTGCACCTGAGAATTGCCTTCAAATAGGAACACAACAGAGAATCAAACTCGTGGAGACAGATTAAGTGGCTCAGGCAACAAAGAGACTCACTCCTAAAAATATAGCAATGATTAGAATACCAGCATTTCTAAAAGCCACCAATAAATCTTGCTTTATTGACCTACAGCAGGCTCACAAAAATAACACCATAAAATAGACAGCTCCACAAACCCTTCCTCACAGACTGGGGCAAAAAGGAAAAAATGCCTTCTTTGCAAAATTTCCAAAGAAGTAAATTGATAAAAACAATTGTGAAGTTAGCCAAAAAACTTTAAAATATTCTGCTTGCCTGATGCACACTCTCATTGTTATCAGGATATCGTGTTGGGCTTAGAACATTTCAGCTTACAAACTCTTCTCGATCTCAGATCTAGAAAGTCTTAAAAACTTCTGGTTCTGAGTGCCTTCAAATCTGTCCTTGTACCAGTTCTTACCTAGCAAAGGTACTGATCCTAACATTCATATTCACATTTTATGCAGTGAAGTAGAACAGCTTTCAATTTAGGGAAAAAAACACCCTCCAGCTGAAGAAAATTCTCACATTACAGTATGTTAAGAAGAATCTACTTCAATTGTGGTCAGTTGTCATGGAGAAAGAAGGAGGGGGGAAAAAAAAGTATATTCCCATGTGAAAACCTTTCTCAGTTAGGAAAAAGAAAAAATAAAAAAAGAAGAAAAACACAAACAAAACCTCAACTCCCCTCCTTCCTGCGCTCGACATTTTATGCAAAGTAGGTGAATCTGGAATGAGAGATCATTTAAAAAATACTCATTATGCTATTTATGTACAGAAATGTGGTTGTGTAAAAGTATAACAGGAATGCATTCACAATTGGTTTAAGTAATTTTCTCTTGGCAAACCACCATGAAAAACGGGCGTCATGGCGCCACCAGAATCCTAAATTGTGGTGGAGAATCATCAGTACACATGGCATTAATCTCTGTCTCCTTGCAGGAGACACCCTTGCCTGCATTGCTGGACTGTCTCTTAAATCTAAGACGTTGTAACTTGAGTTTAAAATGACACTATAAATAAGATACACTCTCCCTCGCCACCAAAAAAAAGTTACCCACTTTATTAAAAAGACACATATTTTAGACAGTTTATTCCTGTTGGAGCTTTTCATTGCCAAAGAACACCGAAAGCACAATACTAATGGGTTAATAATAGATCATGTAATCCTCAGCACTCACATTGGACATGATTCAGACTACTGAGAGACTTTTTAAATATATACATATAATTAGTTAACCCATTGGTATTACATTCTTGCTACTTTGGATTGATCACAAGACTGTAGGGATCTCATTATACCATCCCAGTTTATTTTCCCCAGTGACTGAGAACGCTTAGCTGTCTTTTAATATCTTACTATTAATCGCTTACTAAGTTTTCAAATCTTTTTCCTTCTTCCAAATTTAGGCAGAGTTTTGTTAATAGAGCAATTTAAAATATCACCATTCTCCCTGCAAATTTCTCCGTGGCATGTAAACATTGTTAAAATGTTCTACCAGATGAAATTCATGTCTTTTAAAGGAAACTGTGTCCCTATTTTGGTGGAGAAAAAAAAAGAAAAAGACTGATAGTTTGGGAACACCCACTCAAGATAAAATAAGGATTCTGGAAGATTTCCTGTGGGGGTTAATGGAGGCCAGGCCAATGGTAACTGACCTTGAAGTCCCCAGATGAAGCTTCATGTTTCTCCTCAAATTATTTCTGTTGAGGTTTTTTCAAGGTTTCTTCATTATGTAAAGCTTAGTTTGTCAACCCTGATATGGTGAGAGTCCAAAAAATGTCACCAATAAATGCCACCTTTCTATGCTCTTACTAAAAAAACAAGGAACTCAACATGGAAATATTTTTAGTTGATTTTCTTATATTCTTAGCACAGCATTGCCAGAAACGCGCTAGCACAATTCAGAGATAGTACAGCAGCACAGCATTAGCATTTTGAATAATTAGCAGAAATAGGTATTTTAAATGAAACTTACCCCCAATGACACACGTTTAATTCAGATTGTGAGCCACAGTGTGCTTTTCCCCACAAGTCACACGGCTATATTACAGTCTTAAAAAGCCATTATTTTTAGGTACCTCGGAAAAAAGAGGGGGGAAAAAAAGTGTTAAAGATCCATACACAGGGTTTCTGCAAATGAATATGATGTATTCCAGAAACAACATGCATTCACACAGACACTCAATAAGAAAGGGACTGTTTACTCAGTTTATAGCTTGAAAACCACTAGGGACTGTGTTCCAGTATGGGAAATTTTAGTACAGTGCATTGTTAATACAAAATAAAAAGCAAGCCTGGGAAGTTAGGATTATAATTTTTTGAAAATGCTTGTTTGGAGCATTGAAAAAAATATTGCCTTCTAATGTCAAAGTACGAACAAATACTTTTTCAGATGAATAAAATCTGTAATCAGTTAGATAAGTGCAATATGCCTTTTTTTTTGGCATTTAATCAAACAATGAAATCACATACACATTTCCTGACACAAAAGACAAATGATGTAATAATCTGAAGGAGTTTCTCTATCTCCTTGGAACTTTGCATACTTGACTTGTTTTCCATATTTTGTGACTTTAAATGGTGGGAAAATTATATTAAAATGCTTGTAGCAGTTCCTCTAAACTAGCATCCTTTTTGTTTTATTGTATTTAATATAAAAGCAGCAATTATTTGATTTCAAAGTTATGAAAATATGTACCTTATGAGAAAACAAGCAATTTAAGCTTTAATTGGTGTCATTTTTCACAGAACTGGCAAGATTCTTGCATCCCTGGCATGTTGTTTTCTATAAAACTGCAGAGCTGCTTTCAATGAATGTTTTACGAATGTATAAGTTGTTACATGAAGGTATGTGAGTGGATGCCTGGAAATATAAGATTTCTGGGGGGATTTATTCACAAAAGATGCATTTCATTTCATAGTGTATATACTGTAATTTTTCCGTAATATTCCTAATGTGCTTTGGTTCCCATTAAGCATTTCTTCCATTCTTGCATGGGAAGAAAGGGGAGGTATGCAAGAGGGATATTTTGCACAGGAGAAATAGAAATAAAGATGGGGGAAACAATGGGGGGGAAAAAAACTGCCTTGAAAAAATTATTTTATGTACATTTTTTGTGTAAAATTAGGCAGCAAGACCAGTTGGGTTTTGGTCTGTTTGAGTGGAGGGGGTTTTTTCTCCTTAATGAAAGGCTCGATCCCTAATTTAAATTTGTAATACTCATGCCCTTACCCAGGTGAATAGCCATAGTTTTATTTTTTAATTTATTTAAAATTGTACCAATGTGATACAAACCAGAGCCGTCTGACACTCGTTCCTGTAAGAATGCACCAGAAGAGATGATCCCAGTTAAAGACCTTGGATTGTGTGCGGCATTCAAGCATTGGAAGGGGCTGCCCATGGAATGATGGAGTCACCATCCCTGGAGGTGTTCGAGGAATGACTGGACGTGGCACTCAGTGCTCTGGTCTGGGTGACAAGGTGGGGATTGGGCACAGGCTGGACTCGATGGTCTTGGAGATCATTTCCAGCCTAAATCATTCTGCAGTTCTGTGTACAAATATCCAACCCCTCGCCAATCGTGGACTGTAAGAACCAACACATCCAAAGTGTTGCAATGGCCCTGCCTCAAGAAGGACGCTTCTAGAATTGAAGTATAACCACAAACCTGAGACACGACCATAATTTTTGTCAGATTCAGAGCCTTACAGAGGAGGAGGAGCCCTGTGGATGCTGTGTCCTGCTGTGTCACACATCTTCAACACTCTCTGAGAAGATGACAGGACCAAGGTAGGAAGGGGCTTCACTGGCCTCCAGCAAGAGAGCATCCCACAGAATCACTTGGATGGGAAAAGACCTCTTAGATCATCGAGACCAAGCCAGCACTGCCAGTTTTACACTGGTGTGTTGGTCCAGGACTCAGTGTAAGGGGAGGAGCAAGGTTGTGTCAAGAAGGGTGTGGAGGAATGGCATGGCTGTGGACCCATCACCCCCGTCACAAGGAGCAGCCCTGTCCCAGTCTCCCCACGGGTTGTCCTTCCCTTCACACAGAGGCCACCACTCCACAAACACACGTGACGCAAGGACTTTGGTGCTTTGCAGACACTTAGACATGACATCACCCAAAAGGATTTCAAGAGCAGATCTTTCACCCTGCACGTGGCCCAAACCAGTGAATTAATTCACTTGCATATCCAGGAAATTCCTTCTTCCAGAATAACTGCATTCCACTAAAAACCCAGCATTGCCACTGGTTTTGGAGTCTGCCCTGTACAATCGGCCAGGTGGTGTCTCAAAGAGGGAGAGCGCAGGACCTTTCCCCACCTTGAAAATCAGGAGCACCACGAGCTTGAGCTCCCCACAAGCTCCTGTGCGCGGACTGTCGCGGCACGTCTCAGCTTCCAGCAGGAGGGCACGTTGGTGCTGAGCACTTAATTAAGGGTTCACAGCCATTTAATCCCTCATTTCTCAGTTTGAGATTTTACGAGGCAGGCACCACTGCCTTTGGCTCACAAATGTTTCCATTCAGCCTTGTGTTTACTGGAACCAGTAGTGGGTACCTGTGAAATACCCGAGTGCAGTGACAGGCTCTGCAGCCTCTCCCCATCTCCCCTTCTCACACTCTCCCCTCCCTCCTACATCAAAACACCTACTACTGTGACTCTCTATCTGCCTGTGACCATTCCTTCTTTACACTTCAACATTTTAATTAAAAAGCAATAAAACACTTTAATTTGAGGTTTGTACATAAAAATACAAGTAAAAATGGCCTGAACACTGGGCAAATACTATTGAAATCTGAGCTAAAAGGCAGTTAGAGTAACTTTAACCACCTGAGAAATGCAATAATCACCCTGAAATGCACAGCCTGGAGTGTTTTATTGCCATTATAAACTGCAATTTATACATTAAAATAAGGCAAACAGTCAGACCCATCCATTTATGAGCTATAATAAATATGGTTATGACATCACTGACAACCAGTCACAAACTTCCAAACACATCCAGAGCTCTAAAGCAATTTCACCATTACCTTTTAAATCTGTTTTCTATCAGCACATGTGTATTTCTTGAGTGTGCACGTAGCCACGGGCTTGACTCAGCAGCCGTGTCTTCGTGGATGCAAAGGTCTCCTGTATTCTGCAAGCTCTTCACTCAACTTTTTCATATTTCTTTCACCCATCCAGTCTCCTGCTACATTTGCATCCTTTGTCTTCCCCATGAATTCCATGGAGGAAAAACAAACCAGAAAATCCCGACTAGTTGAGAATCATCCCTAGTTTTCTTTTTGTAGCTCTCAAAACAACACCTCAACGGCATTTGGGAGAAATGCTGTTACTGGGGAAACCTCTAAAATGATTGTTACAACTCTCGTGAAGTCCCTCTCTTTGAGAAACAAGTGCTTCTCAACTATTTATCCTGAGTGCCTGCACCCAGAAGAGTTTTCCTTTGCATGAAGCCTTGAATCCAGCTGCTCAATCACTTTTCTTAGATTCCTCCTTCAAACACCATCCCAACTTTTGTTCTTTCCACTGTTGAAAGTTTCTTGGGGGAGGAGAGTTTCTAAAAAGGATAAATTGTACCTCAGGGAACAGCTCTTCTCTAAGAACAAGCTAACAGGATAAGCCCATAATAGAAATATAAATCAACTGCAGAACTTTTTTTTTGTCTTTTGGAGAGTGTTTTTCTCTCAGAACCAGCAGAGCAACATTTTCCTTCTCTACTGCTCAACTCCTTTCCTGATGAAACCTCTCCTGGTCCCTCTGCCTTCCAGCTGCCAATGCATGTGTCGCATGCACTGCTCCTCCATCGGGATCAAAGACCTTTGACTCCCTCCTCAGACTGATAACCTGGAGCTAATCTGGAGGAGATGAGCCATGGTAGCAGTTCCATGGGCCTGATCCAGCAGTGGCTGCCAAACACGAGGGTCCCCTACGCGGAGGACAGCAGCTGAAGACGTTGAGATCAGAGGGAACTCACTGTGTTAAAGCCAGGAGGAGCTGGGTGTCACAGGGCGAGGCGCAGCCACCAGTTTGGTGCCACGCTGTGTGCGACAGGCTGGAGCAGGGCGTTCGCCATCACAGGGAAAGGCTAAACACCAAGTGAGGGAAGGAAGGGGCACACACTGTGCTGGAGAAGACACAGCCTTTGATACACTTAGTTAAGCACAAAGCCTTGTGAAATACAGTGGTTCTGACCCTGTTGTTTCACGTTTTATCCCTCCTGCTCAAAGCATCTCACTGCCCTTCTGTTCCTCTCTCCGCAGCCCAGAGGTGGTCACTTCTTATCTCCCCAAATTTTCCCTTAAATCAGCCCAGATTTCTTGCAGAATTACTCCTGATTTTCACTCTGCTCATACGGAAATCATCTCACCAGGGAATTTTCAAATCCTCCAACCTTCTCTTGCCAAGCATCAAACTCAGCCCTTGGTGGAGTCTTCTAGCACAAAAATACAAGTAAATAAACACTGGTCAGGCAACGATTTTAAAAAAAAACATTTCAAGTACCTTGTGGCCAGCAAAGCTGGGACAGGATGTGTAGGATGCGATAGGAGAACGGTGGTCAAGAGAGATTAAGCCTTTTCACAAGCCTTCACAGAATTTTCCTTTGAAGACACACTGGTTGTTTGCACACAGAAGGATCCTAATATCCAGCAAGACTCAAGATAGTTATCGCTTCAATGCCCCTCTAAATTAGATGAAAAGAATACTATTTTTACCACCTCAAGGAATTAAAAACTAAAAAAAAAAAATTATATTCTCTGGGGGTTTTTTTATGGTCATAGAAACCATGGAAAACTGGCAACTATAGCAAAAAATTTTCAGGCAACTTATTCCATACTGCCTGTAGAATGCTGGTTAATACCTGAAATGCAAGAACCAAGTCTAAAAGTTTGGTTGGAAACCTTGAATTTGGTTTAAAATCTTGATTGGAGACTTAAAAGAAAAGCATAGGTCTCTTCAGCTTAACTCAGTGTTTTAAAGTAAGCTAATAGAGAGTGAAGTGCAGATCTAATATGCTTTGTGCTTACAATATATCACATTATTCTAATGACTACAAAGGAAACAAAAGTAAAAGAGAAGACATCACACTTCAGATGAAGTCAGCTACCTACCCAAGAAAAAAATCTCTTTTTCGAACCACCAGAGATGGTAAGAAAGGTTATCTGTTTTCAGCACTGAAGTATCACCTCTTCCATTCAGCCCGGTTCATCCAGCTATCTTAACCAAAGCTGATGATATGAGACTCTTGTCTCTGTGACTTCACCTGCTAGCCAAGGCAGAACATGGTCTCTCTTGTCATTATTTATAATTTTACATTATGCCTGCCATCATTGGCAGATATGCATTTAATTCCAGTCAAGTTTTGTTTTCCATTGGTGAAGACACCATCCATTTCTTCACCTGTTTCCCCTTCTTTCAGCTTCAATGGTTTCTGCAGCACATCCACAATTTTTCTCCAGAACCATCCCACACTGCATTGGGTCAGTAAAATCCCATGAAAGAACAAGGAAGCCACCAGATTCTGGCAACAAGTTCAGTGGTAGGACTGCAGCTTTGTAAGGAAAATCATTTTCCTGACCACAGAGGAGATTTGGGGCAGGTCCATCAGGAGGGTCTCAGTGAAGCAACGGTGTTCATATTTGAAAGGGTTTATTCTGAAGAACTCCTGTAAATTTGGTTGATGTGGTGCTGTTGGGGGAAAGAAGAGAGAGAAGCAAGTAGTTAAAAATAATTAACATTAGTGGTTGATGGTAAAATAGCACCGGGAAGATGCTGTGAGGAAAGTAAATAAAATAAAGCTTTTTTCCCAGCCTTCATCATGTAGCAGAACAAGAATATAATGCATTTTTTTTAATGCAAGCAAGTTAATATCTCTCCTTATGTTCATAACTGAGCAAAGGCAGATAGAACACCAGGCAGGGGAAAAGCTCTATTTTTAGTCTGGCATAACTCATGATGAAATACCCACGGACAAACAACCCCACCCAAAGCTTCTCAACCTCGTGTGTGCAATCTCAGTGTTCCTAGTGAAAGGAGTCACTTTGATAGTCTGAATTTTAAGAAAAATTGTAATAGACATTCAAAATGTTGAGAGAGATTATGAGAATAGGTGTGCACAGGTGTTTCTCAAATATATATTCTTCCAGGACAATAAAATTTTATCTCTTGGAACTTTACTTAATTTCGTGGGCTTTTCATCAGAAGCACATACAAGTTTTTTACTGGCACAGAATAATTTTTCTCCTTTTCACTAGAAAATCATTTCTTAGTTGGACAAATAACTCCTCAGTGCTCCTTATTAATATCTTTAATAATTTAAAATGTTTATCACTTTGCTGTATCCTAGAAATCTAATTATTTGCAGACTTTCACTTACACATTGCTAATGGGACAAACATCTTCTGGCCTCATTTGTTTTTTAATTTGGGACAAGTATTGGGTTACAACAAATGCAGTGTGTGATCAAAAATTCAGAATATTTGACTTTTCCGTGGTAACCAACGGATAAGTAGGGATCACTCTTTCTCAAAACACTGAAAACACTGTTCCTCTCAATATTTGATAAATTATTTGCTATCTGAAATGAGTGTTCCATCACTGCAGTGCTCTTGTTCTTTGATTACATGATCTAAACTGTAGAAGTAGGTGGCTACTCTGAATAATTTGCCCTGGCCTTGCTTTTCTCTGAGGGATAGTGGGAATACTTTTGTTAGTGGGAATGGCAGGCTAGGAGACGGTGACAATCAGACCAGTGGAATGATAAGGATTTTAAACCTTTTCTTGGGGTAGAGAGCAAGGACTGTGTGTAGCTTAGTACTTGAATCAACAGGTTACAATGTCCAGCCTTTATCTTAGTGACCAGGGCAATCAAACAGTGAAATCAAAATGTATTTCTAACACAGAATTCAAGCTTTTCTTTTTAAGACCTCGAGTGAAAATCAATCTGTGCAATTGTAAACCAAGCCTTAGCCCTGCAAAGACATATTTATATGTTCAGCTGTACCCAAGCGGAGCAGCACCATTTCCATCAATAGGATCCATCATGGGACTGCTTAGAGACATTAACACTAATTAAACACAAGCATAAAACTCTTTGCAGGATTGAGACCTAAACGACTTCAATTTCCACTAAAAATTATTTTCATCTTGTAATTAAAGCAAATTTTTGCTGCTGGCATAGGATGTGATCTCTACTTAAATGTATGGAGATAAAACCCTGTTAGCAACAAGTGGCTTTCAGAAAGCCAATAAGAGTAGTGAAAATATCTGCAGTTCAATTTCTGGGTAAAATTTGGTTTCTGAGTTCTCATTTTTACTTTGCCATTTTTCATTGTTACCATGACTTCCCCACTAGCCCACAGTCTATGACTTTTATTTTCTTTATGTCTTATAGTCTATTCCTATAGACCTTCCCTTAAAGAAAAAGATATCCACAAGGATGTTAATGAGTGCAGGCACTGTGCCTTTTCTGAAGTCGAAGTCCTGTTCCTCCCAAAGTTGAAAAGTGAATATTGGACTCATGACCAGCATTTTGTGGTTTAAAATCCAAGAATCACTTAGCCAGCTATTTCCCCAGCACTGCCAACCACAGCAGAGAGTCACATCTTAGGACTGAGGCAGTTAGGCTATTAACAACATAAATGTGGGTTTGGGGCGGGTTTCTTGTGGGGGTGCAGGGAGAATGAGTAGTCCCCTTACTAAAGACATACTGAGGGTTCAATAGCAAAGCCCATCTGACATTTTAAGTCATTACTATAAAAAATGTAATTTTCCTTTTAATTTTCCTTTTTTTTTTTCTCAGAATAAATGCACTTTTAACTTCTCATGGGCCGCTTCCAACTACTTTTTAAAAATGACATCAGCAAGCCAAGGCCAAAAACTTATTATGTCTGCTCAGTAAAATATTACTATTTATATCGACCAAACAATTAGGGAGGTCATCCTGCCCCTCTACTCCACCCTAGTGAGCTCTGGCAGTGCTGCCTTCAGCTCTGGTCTCCCCAGCACAGGAAGGGCATAGAGATCTTGAAGTGAGCCTAGAGGAGGCCACAGAGACAATTAGAGGGATGGAACACCTCTGCTATGAGAAAAAGCTGAGAGAGTTGGGAATGTTCATCCTGGAGAAGAGAAGCTTCAGAGTGACCTAACTGCAGCCTTCCAGAACCTGAAGGGAACCTACAGGAAAGATGGGAAGAGACTATTTACAAGAGCCTGGAGTGACAGGACAAGGGGGGATGACTCCAACTGAAGGAGAATGGGTTTAGACTGGATATTAGGGAAAAAAATCTTTACTGTGAGGATGGTGATGCCCTAGCACAGGCTGTCCAGAGAAGCTGTGGCTGCCCCATCCCTGGAAGTGTCCAAGGCCAGGTTGGACAGGGCTTGGAGCAACCTGGGATAGTGGAAGCCTTCCCTGTCCATGGCAGGGTGCTCTAACGAGATAATCTTTCAGGTCTCTTCCAACCCAAACCATGCTATGATTCTATGAAGTCCAACCATAGCCATGGCCATGGGTGCTATGGTGAGCTTGGGATCTGGAGTGAGATGGGGGAGGCCCAGAGGAGCAGCACAGCTCAAGGAGCGGCAGCGTGGGCTGGAGGCCTTCTGCCACCACTGCCCCGCCACCATCGGGCTCGGCACAGAGACAAGGAGCCGAGCACGAGCTATTTCTGCACCCTGATTTGTTATTTATACCACTGAAATCCTATTTTGAGTATTTTGAGCTCTATTTTTAGATTTTTGAACAATCTTGTGACTCTACTACACATGTGATCCGGGAATATCAGGAAATATAACGTTAACCAAAATATTCCTTCAAAGAGGGCTTTTTTAGCCTCCTTTCTGGAGCTGGATGGAAACAATCACAGGACTTCACCTCCCATACCATTCCACAACACACCCCCCCCCCCCACCTCGGTGCCACTGCCAGCTCAGGACTCTGAAGCCTTGAGACAGCCCTAAAATTATGAGATTTGCTGAAAAATACCTTCTTTTTTTTTAATCAAAAGTAATTGAGAGAGTGGGAACGTTCGCTTGTTCTTTGCTATGAATGTGCCTCGTATATTTCTTTAAATCTCTCCGTATGGGCAATCCACCAGGAGAAATAATTTTTTATATCTTAAAAATGAAAAAAAGCTGAAAATTTCATGCCACTGAGGTTTGGAGAGGAGGAGTGTTGTACTTACTGAAGCTGACAACTTCATCTTTTTCCTGGGAATGCCTGTAAAGAAGGAAATTTTAGCAAGACCTTTTAGCATAGGAACAGGAAAAGGGACAAGGACTGCCCATCATGCCTGGATTTCAGTTTTCTAAGGCAGAATCACACGTGAAATTTCTGCAGTAATGAATGTTATAGCACAGCACTCAATTACCTTTCCTGTGACTAACATTTCTGTATCAAAGGACTCAAACTTCCTAGTCCTATTATGGCATCAAACCGTAGTGCCTGATTTGCATTTCCAAAAAGGAAATTGTTTTCCAAAAGACGCGTGTGGCAGCAAGAGACTCTGAACAGCATTCTCATAGTAACACGCAGTAGCACACTTCAAGCCAACTAAATTTACTGAGCGCTCCTCTATGTTTTCAGCATGTTTCAGATAATTTTTAAGAGCCCAGAAAGTGAGCAGCAGGCATGGGTGGTTTATTGAAAATGTAGTCCTTTAAATCTCTCCAGTTTAGAGACAAGGCTATCCTGCAGGGCAGCGTCAAATCCTTTGCACAAGTCCAGGTAGAGGATGTCAATTGGTCTTTCCTCATCATCCACAACACTCTAACCCTATCACATCAGGCACTATTTGCCTGTAGTGAATCCATGTTGGCTGTCACAAATCACCTCTTTATTTTGCGTATTACTTAGCATAGCTTCCAGGACGATCTCCTCCATCATCTTGCTAGGCACAGCTGAGCACCTTCCTTTTTCCCCTTTTTAAAAACAGAGGTTCTGTTTCACCTTTGCAGTCAGCGGGATCTTTGCTGGACTGCCATGATTCCTTAAACATGATGGACAGAGGTTTAACAATTCCATCCACCAGTTCCCTCAGGACACACACAAATGTGTCTCCTCATGTTCCACGACTTGTGCAGCTTCAGGTTCCTTAGGTGATCTCACACCTGATCTTCCACAGATGGAAGATCACAGATGGAAGATGGTTCTCCATTCTCCCAGCCCCTGTCTTTGCCTTCTGCACCTTGGGTGGTGTGGCTGGATCTCTTCCCAGTGAAGACTGAGGCAAAAAAGGTCCTTGAGTAGCTCAGCCTTCTCCACATCCCAGGTAACCAGATTTCCCATTTCCTTACGGGAGGCCCCACATTTTCTCCAGTCTTCTTTTTATCTCCCTCTTAAGATATTAGGAAGCCAACAAAAAACGGAAATGCCAACCTGCAAATCCCTGCGGGTGCCCACCTTCACCTTGGGCTGAACACGCCACAGATGAGCGCTGACACACACAGCTCATCCCTGTGTCCCCACCTGCTCATGTATCACAGTCCATGTGCTCTGGTGGCAGCACATTTGGTGGCAACGTAAGACACCATAAGGTAGAAACTTCACTCCCTGCTTTTGTCCAGGAGCCCTGCTCTCGGTCTGAACATCACAACCTAGATGCCGTCGTGTAACGAGGCAAAGCTACTTTAAAATGTATTTATATGCTCATAAAATAAACGTAAAATGATGATAAAACTGAGGAATGAAGCTCCCAGGGAATGGCCATATGTTCCCCAAACACCCAGGTATTGGCTGTAGATTCGACAGTAAGACAGAACCTTATGGAAAGTGCACTTGGTCAATTCATGTAAGAGTTGGTCATGTTTGACTGCTCGGGGTGGTTTTGCCAAAACCAAGACCAGGCAAGAAGCAGAAGATATGCTCATATCACACACTGCTTAAGTGCTTCTTAGTGAAGTCGTCCCACCTGTGAGCCTCTCTAATTTTTCAGCACATTAGTAGTCCATCCAAAATTAGATAAAATATCATAAAAATCTATAGCTGCTCTTATTAGTGGATGCACAACTCTTTCTCACATCATGGCTTCAAAATAAAATATCCTTTTCAAACTAAATACATATATTTCTCTTTTTTTCTTACCTTAAAATAACCTTCCTTAGTCATGATGTGAACATGACGACTGTCAAGCAGAAAGCTGAGGAAAGCAACAATATCATGTTTGCAAAGGAAGTTATTTTTGGAAGATATTTTTCACTTAGGGAAGGGGAAAAAAAAATCCAACCGAAGTAAACAATTTAGTTCATAATCATCAACACAGGGACACTTTGCACAGACATTTCCTTTCATAGGTCACTGCATTCATTGGATTAGAATTTGTTAGAGGACTGAAAATAGTAAATGACAAAAACTACTAGAAGTAGTAGCCCATGAAGGAAAACATAGCAAGCTGAGGTGAAAATTAGATCACATTATCCTGAACCTACTCCTACCTGTCCTGTAATTCAGGATCCAGTTCACACATGTATAGCTTGCTATAATGAAACATAAGATTTATTAAAGATTTCAGCAGTGGGGAATTGATTCAGCTTGTGCAACTCCCACAAAAAAAAAAAAAAA
>VZTI01003344.1:335084-363956 GCA_013397865.1 Struthidea cinerea
AAAAAAAAAAAAAAAGACAAAAAGGAATTATTCACAGATCAAAGATTTTTTTGTTTGTTTTCTGGGGGTTTTTAAAATCACCTTCTGCATAGCTTTAACACTAGCTAATACAGTGTAATGCATCAATACACTACAGCAAATTTTCTCTGCTTTAAATACCACCCTCATTCATACTGTGATTCAATTTAAGAATCATTCAAAGATAAATCTAAATAAATAACAAGCTGGCTTTCAGGCAAACAAATGAATTTGCATTGTTTTATATTCATCATAAATATTTCACTTAATTACTGAGGTACTATGTTCAGAAATACAAAACAACATTATAAATTTATTAGCACTGTCCCTGCTGATTTTACAGAAGTTCTGTGGAATGTAAGAGCCAAAAGTAGAAACAGGCTCAAGAGCATAACCAAAAGAGCAGAGGCTGCATTCAAATGCTAAACTGGATTGACACCCTCTGCTTTGCTCTGCATATTTACCCCAGCTAAGGCTTCCTGTCTCGAATCAGGTGTTATCCTATTTATTCTCAAAACCCAAGGTCAACGAAACCCTTTTCCTTCTGTTGACTTTCGAAAGCTAAACATCTGAATCAGGCTGCTTCGAGCATTATCTCGAAAACTATCACAGGAGTTATTTTTCCCCTCATTGTAAAATTGTGAAAACGTAAAAGGATGTAACAGCATTTTTCAAAGGTTTAGGGAGGTCAGCTGTGTGGAGAGAAAATAAGAAGTGCTGCTAAAACATAAAAGGTAAAGCACATAGCATTTATCCTCAAAATTATTTAAGTTCTTTTAATGGCTCTAAAGGCTATGAAAAATGTTTTTAAAATGTAAATATGCGGGTCTTTTAGAAGAAGTTATCCTTCTTTGTAAACCACAATATCACTGGTGATTTATAATTTTCAGAAAATCTTAATCCCACAGGAAACATAGAAGAGTTCCTCTTTATTTTTAACCTAATGCTGGATCTAACATGGAATGCAGATTTTATTATTAGTGAAAAAGCTATTATTTTTATTTGCTCACAATAAATTAAGATAAAATCTGAAAGAGTGCAAGTATGAAACCATTTTAAAAACAGATTACTCCTTTCCCTTTACCTTTGAAACAACTTCAGATGTAAATAAAATTGTGGCTATCACATTTCCCTAGGGATTAAGTACTCTTACTCTTCAAATGTCATTAATTACCCTTAATGCCGTTATGAACTATTTGGAGATTATAATTATTAAACTGTTAGAGTATTTCTTAATTCCTCACCAGAAAGCCGCAGAGTGACTCGCTGAGCCTATCCTCCCCCTCTTTTGTTGAAATAACAATAGCCTAGAGGAACTGTGTCTGCGAAGAAAAAGTCAAGAAACAACAATAAAACACATTTTGTTGGACTAAACGAGTGGTAGAGGGAAGAGTTTGGGTTTTAAACCACGTTCTGTTTCATAAGTGGAGAATCTGGGGCTGGTGCAGCCCCATGGGAGCAGCCAGGGTGCTCTGAGGGACCGGGGATGCAGGAAAAATCCCTCTAATAAAAGGGTCTTATCTGCAGCAGGCCTGTTTGGGCACATTGACATCTGAAAAAAATAAGTTTTAGGATCCCAAGGATGTCTCACTGCTGTAAAAAACGGTCATTGGGACAGAATATGGATACTGCACAGACTGGGTTTGGTGTCAAAACACTTCATACTCAAAAATTCAAAATACACACATTCTTGAAACAACCTCATCCCTTTTTACAAAACACTAAAGCACTGAGGATTGTGGCACAGTTGTTATTTAACTGTGTCACTTGGCGCTCTCTCTGAATAACTGTTGGGCTGGGAGGGTTTGCTCCACCACAGGGGCCAAGAGGTTCAGATCCTCAGTTCTTCCAAGACAAGTCACAGCGTTGGGATTCATGTTTTGAAGTCTTTTACTTTACTGTTATTATTATTATTGTTGTTATAATTATTCAACTTGTGTTTTTCATTCAAATGCGTGCCAGCGCCTTTATACTCGTGTGTTTAAAAACAAAAGTAATGAGTTTAGCTGCAGGTAAATTTGATCAAACAGAAAAAAGGCTCAATGGAAAATTTTAGGGACTACCTGGAGAGGTGGGAACAGACAAATCTAAAGTATTTACTCCCTTCTGGTACTGGAAATCAAGCTGCTTGTCAGCTTGAAGGCAGACATTGAGACCCACAGTCTCCCACTTTGTGCTTACACATTAGAGTAGCTGCTCTGGGGATTTCTGGGTGTAATTCTTTTAATCAAAGGGCTAAGGGGGTTAGCTGTCCAAGGACAGGAGCAGAGTACAGACTTCAGTGGTTCTGCTTTCTTGGTTTGCATTTCTATCTCCCCTTGTCTCTATTCTGGGGAGTTCCCAACCCATGCCTGGAGCACAGTGGGCCAAATTTGTTGTTTTTATGGGACAGGAGAGCTGGCAGGTGGTGCTGCCAGCCACCAGCTCTGTGAGTTACCCCAAATCAGCCAGAAGGGTTATTCTCTGCGTGTCTGTCCTAGGAAGGAGGGGGACACTAGAACAGGGATCGCTGAAAAGCAGTGCTGGTTTCAGAAATGGGGACAGAGCCTCAGAAGGGCCATCACAGAGTGACACTAATGAGATGGTGTGGTCTGGGATGGGAAAAAGCTTTTCTCTGCCTCTTTTCCTGATCAGATCTACACATGGCAGAGGCCATGGCTCCCTCACAGAGCTCTGCTGAAAGGTAACGCAGTACTGGGGATCTGTTATGAATTATTCCAGTGAGGAATGTCTGGCTTTTTATGGTTATTTTAATTGGTGACAGTGCTCACTGCTTAAAGTACTCAATCTGGCACTGAGGTTCTCCCATGTCCTGCTCCATCCTGAACACTCATCCTGTCTCAGGGCTGCTTTCTCATCCCTGTCAGAAGCTGCTGCCCTGTTACTGTCCTTGCTCAGGCATTATCTGGTCTGGTCTGTGTAACACCAACCCAGGGCAAGCACTGACATATTTCACCAGAGATTAATACTCAGGCTGCCTGTCCAGAGAGCATGGAAAGCTGATGAGTGCAACAAGCTTTAAAGCAAACCTGAACTCGGCCCCCTTTTTATATATTTTGTTCACACCAGTAATGAGCAGTTCTGCCTGTTCTTTGGTACAGAAAATAGGGGTTCTATCAATGAGAAAGTGTCACTGCCAAACCTGTAGGCCTGACAAAGGAAACTGAGCTACACACCTTGATACGTCTTTTCTTCTCAGCACCTCAGAGAATTTTACTACCAACAGCAGACTTTACTTTGCAATATTTGTTGAAGACAATCATCATTGTGCTATTACAAATGAGACACAATGACTTAAGTGTCTTGTCAAAGGACAAATGGAATTAAAAACGGTAAAAAAAGTCAGTCTCTTGCCCACTGATTTAAACACAACCCCTTCTGCTCTGCTGGGCAATGGAAGTTTGGTGGGCTTCGGATCCAGGGTTGACTCACGCCATTGTGCATAAGACATGGAAAACAAAGCCCACAGGATTCACCCTCCTTTCCCATTTTGCTGGAGAATCAGGAGCTAAGAGCGCTGGCTCTCACCAGAGTACTGGTCTTGGCCCCCTTTCATATTACAGATGAAAGAATAACCGTGGGCTAGTGAAGATGAGCAGCCTCCTTCATTTAAACCTCAGAAAACAGGAAGGAATGCAAGCTCAGCAGCTCCTCTCTCCAACAACCTTTATCACCCATCCCTCACAACCTTCTCCTCCTTGCATTGCTCCCACTCCTCGCTCCACTCCCCATCCCTTTCCCACAAGCAGGGCTGTTGCTCATCCATCCTAGATCACCGCATGGAAAAGTCCTTATTTTTTCTTTCCCAGATTAAGCATACAAAACGACTCGACAAGCCCGGAGACACTACCTGGGGGAGGAGACAACAGGCTGCCAATCATCCAACCAGCGGAAAAGCAGTGGGAGGCTGGAGATGGGAACCACCACATCTCCCAGTTTACGTCCTTGGAGCCACCACGGCTCCCAGCCCTCATTCCTTGCTTTACACTGCTCAAAACCAGCCCACGTGTTGTGCTTTGCCGGAGCTTGGGAGGCTGCTAACCCCCGGCGTAGGTCATGGAGAAAGGACTTTCCTTTCATCCCCGCAGGCAGCTTTTGGCAAAAAAAGGCCAGGGAATAATCACAGGACAGTAGTGACTCACTGTTTCTGTCAGCGGAAAGAATCTCTGCTGCCCAGTGCTCCTCTTCTCCCACCTGGCATCACCACCAAAACCACCACACTGATCAACGAGGAGGTTATGCAAGGCTGTGAGGCCAGAATATTAACCTACAAAAGTCAGGAATGGTGGAAAGGGGCTGCCAGCTTAACTGCACCAGCTTCCCTAGCCTGCTAGGAAAAATAGGTCAAGGTTTTCCAAGGTGACCAACAATTTTGCATGTCCAACTTTGTGCATGTTTAAAAACAAAAAAAAAAAAAAAAAAAAGGAAAAAATGTATTATTTTGGAAAAAACACTAAATGTCTATCACTGAAGGGGAAAAAAAGGCAGCCAGACAGCTGCATGTTTCAAGGTCCTTGCGGTTGAGCACCCCAGAAAAAACAAATTACCTTGAGGCAGAAGCCCCTGAAAAAAAAAAAAAATCTAAAAAAAAGTCAAGCACCCTGTAAAAAACAACGGAGGAAAGCTCGTGGGTAAATAACTAGTGGGAGCTCACAAGAGCATGGCTCAGGATGCATGTGTGTTTCTACTGCGGGAGAGAGAACAATTGAATTACGAGGAGCTCTTAAGCAAGTAAAGTAAACATCTTTTGGCAATTTAGTGCTGCACTTTGAAGCCTGGCGATGTCATACAAATGGTGAAATAGCACGGACACCCTTCTGCTGGCTAGTTTGTTTAATATGGTGAGTCGCGAGTTTTTGGAGCGCAGCACTCTTTTATGAGCTCACGAGCTGGAGGAGGGAAAGTGTGGAAAGAGCAGGAGAGAGATGTTTAAGCAAAGCTGTAGTTGCCCGGAGCCTATGAGAAGCAGCACGAGCGGGAAGGGGCTGCGGTGGGAGCTCAGCAGCATCCGGGGGGCTGCCACCATGGGAACAGACCCCAAGCATCCCCCACCACGGGAACAGAGGGGGGGGAGAGAGAGAGGTATGGGGTGAGGCGACAGGGATAATCACATGAGCGGGGTTAATTGCTATAAATATCAAGAATCAAATCAATATGTCAAGATGTGTGTTCCACTTTTCACATATATGCAGCACGTAAATGAGAAACGGAGAGAGAGGGAGGAAGAGCTAGAAAGAAAAAGGAGAGACTACTAAAGAAATAAGCCCCCCTGTACAGACAGCCTGACGCCAGATGGCTTCTTCTAATAAATATTCAACCTTAACTCAGTTCCCATGTAACTTTGTTGTAAAGCTGCCAGCACACCCACACAGATCTGGGCCAGCAAAATGATTACAGTAGTACAAACAAAATAGTGCAATAGAGGAAACAGGCAGACAGGGTCCTGTATACAGAAAGACAGAGCTGTAAAGATGTGAGTTGATGAACCTTTAGATTTAATACTGAGAAACTTGAAATAATGACTTGGGCAGAGGGGAGAAAAAGCCTTGGTATGGGAGGGAAACACACCGACTTATTTTTTCCTCGCTGTTGCTTTTATTGTTGGGAATACAGAGAACATCGTTCTGCTAAGACAGCAAACGAGGCACTATAAATCAGTTGCTCTTCTGCATATTTTCTGCATTCAGCTGGAATTCAGATACCTTCCCTGAAATCATAGCCCAGCTTACATTTCCGCTGTCTCTTGTGCTCACACGGGGCATGAGCTAAAAAGGGAGATTTTGTGCAAGACATTTGTTAAATTAATTGGGAAGAGAATGAGGAGGTTTGGTATATTCTCCTTGAGAAAACACTGGCTCAGTGCTCAAAAACATGCATTTCAGTTGTGCGAGTGTTTTTGCCCCAAGCTCTTTAATTTCGAAATTGGATTATGAGATCTGAATATCAGAACACACCACGTTGGCAACCCCAAAACTATTTAAATAGGACCTTGACCAAATCACGATCTAGTGCTAAGATTAGGAGCGGGGGAAAGGCAATGAAAAAGGACATGCTTTGCAGAAAGGCTTCTATTGATGAAATGAAACAAGAAAAAATATAGACATCAAATTTAAAAAAATGCTAAGTATTCATCCTATTGATTTATTGGCTCTTTTCATGCAGAATATCTTGAGTTTAGAGGCTGACTTAAACTGCTACCTACAGTTGTTTAACAACCACCTACAAACCAGCAATGGATCAGGTAATTAAATTATGCATTTGCTTTAGTTGAGAAAGAACCAACATGAGGCAGAGCTCTTCTTTCTCAAGAACATAACTGTTTGGTGTCAGAACTCGTGATGTGCTCCTGGAAGGACATTAGTTTGCATGATACAGAAGAGTATAAATAGAATTAATAAGACAGAAATGAAAAAAAAAAGTGAGGGGTGTAGGCTGAACGTCAGAAAATATTTCCTGGTTTGTGAGAGTCTCCCTCTGCAAAGCAGATCGACAAGGAGATGTAGTAGGCTGTAGAGTCAGGCTTTCAGCACTTCCCTTGGGAGATTGTCACTGGAGGTTTTAAAAACAAAGCTGAACTCAGCACTAGTAAATATGCTGCAGGGAATAACCCTGTGTTGGGCAAGATATGGACAAGATCAATTAACAGATCTCTTCTATGTCTACTTTCTATTATTTTTGACTGTTGGGAAGAAAACTTTGCTAGAGAGAAGCCTAAACCTCCCTCCACCCCCTGCCTTTTCTTCTTTAAAGAGAACAGACTCTCTGGTATTGCGGGCTCAGCTCTGCTCATTACAGCCGCGACGTCTCTCCCACCAGTTTTGCTCTGCTCACCCTCCATCCCCACCTCTTACTGAGAAGCCCTGGAAAAGAATTTCCTGGAGAGAAAAGAAAGGGGAAAAGAGATCTGAATCTCCCTTATTTCTGATCTTTCCAGACCCCTTTATAATATTAATCTATTCTGAGCAGCATTTGACACTTCCTTCCCACCCACCCCTATTAGGAATCAGCCGTGGGTTGCCTCCTTGTGCTCCTTCTTCTCCAGCCTTGAGGTGCACATTACAATTCTATTCTTATCCAGAGCACGATAGCATCAAACGAGGGAAGGAGTCTGGGTAAGCTCCACGCCTGAAGAAATGCACACCTTTTGTTTATGGCAGCAGGATGAAAGCCACGAGTTGGAGCCGGACACAAATCTGCCAGCCCCTGGGAAAAGAAGCTGCTAACGACGCGGCTCCGCAACGCTGAGTACCCCGAGCACATCAAACAATCCTTCATTGGCTATGCTGGCTTGAAGTTCAACATATCTGTGCTTACCTTAATAAATCAGGCCTAAAAATTCACCATATAAAGCTTAGAGGTGCTTAGAGGTACGAGGGCACCACTTAGACTCCTCCGGCGCTAAGCTTCGTTCTGCAAAAAAAATTGGATCAAAATTAGGGCTACATTCAAATCGATTTAAATCCTCCCCACACACTTTTTATTAAAAAATATGCCAGATATTGAAGGGAATAAAACCAAAGCATGTAGATTTCTTCCTTGTGGAGATGCAGAGAGATGAGCCCATGGCTAAGAGCAGCATTTCCCTGCGGGCTGGGGTACCACGGCGTGACCGTATGGTCATACAGCACAGCTCCTCTGAATCAACACACAGACTTGGATTTTTACATTCATTTAATAACGTCAAGTTTCCATTAGGATTGTTTAGTTCAGAAAAGAAAAGAGACAAAGGAGCACCAGGAGAAAAAATCATGGAGAAAATCAAATAACAAAGAGACCTTAGCAGAAGGAAAATGACAGACACAGAATGTTCTACCCCACCCTCTCCATGTCCTCTCCACTGCCAGTCCCATGGTCCCAGAAGAGGTGCCACAGCCTCACCAGCAGGCAGGGCTGGAGCAAACCTCAACCCTCCCTGGATTCTCGGCTAAGCACCAGAATAAATCAAATAAAGGCAAAATCAAGGAAAGAGGTGGAATGTGGGCTTGGGGGGAAAAAGGGAACAAGGAAAGAACTCTGCAACACCTGGAGACACCCAGGACATAAACAGGAACACGAGGTTCCAGTGAACCATTTTTCCCTGCACTTGCCTTGGGTTGAATCCCCTCCCCATGAAATCCTTGCCCATGTCCCATCTCCTCCTGCCACGGAGCAGAGAGGGCAGTTTTGGCCCAGTGTGGCCGCAGTGGCTGGGGGAGTAGAGAGACACTACAGCACAGAATATCCTGAGCAGGAAGGGATCCACAAAGATCGCTGCATCCAACACCTGCGCTGGGGCAACCAAACTCCTCCGAGACTTCCAGCTGGAAGGAAAGTGGCAGGATCACTATCCCAGAGAGGAGCTGGTGAGGGTCAGCTCCTCAGCCATACTCATGAGCTACCTGGATGAACACTTTGTTGTTATTCAGCTTCTGGGGATTCTGCCTGAGGGATCACTGTGCTCACAGGCTCAGCACCCTGCTGGAAACCACCAGGACTCATTAGGAAGGCATGAAGCTGGATGCATTACATCCACGTGATACAACTCCCATCACACGGGATTTCTCCAGAGCAGGGTACTCACCTGGCTGGAGCAGCAGCAAATCTCACTGTTGCAAAAAAATTTAAAAAAAAAAAATAGTCAGGGAAAATAAAATGTGTCAAACTTGCATTTTTTTGCAAAATTCTCTGTTGTCTTTGAATCACAGGCAGTGATTTTGGACACGAGACTGAGCGGAATGCATTGTTGATGCTCTCAGCCATTAGTTTATAAATTGAATAAGATAGATGTGTTCATTCATATGAACTAATGTAGTTTTTCTTATGAAGGTTTCATATTATACAAATCCATTAGCATATTTACAAATTAATCTTCCCTTAGGAAGAAAAAAGATCAAAGATTTACAGAAGGAAGTGCTTTATTACTTTTAAACTGCCTTTTTTTTTTTAAGGAAAGAGAAAAAGAAATGAAGGGAAATTATGTTGAACCATAAATGTTTCTTTATGACTACTGTACAGCAGCTTTGTGGGAGATTTAAATTTACTAAAGGGCAAGGGGGACTTTAAGCCATCTATATGAGTTCAGTATTAAAAATATATATATATGACAGGTGCCCATATAAGTTCATGCAGTACAAAATATTCCATAAATGAGCTCATTTATCTGAGTAATTTAAAAAGAGCTTCTGCACAAGGGGAGATATTTAGTATGAATTATAGTCCGTTTACCTTTCATAAGTTTTTTCATCACTTCCCATACCTCCTTTGGTGCTACTGAAAATATCTGTAGTTATCAAGCCTTATATTCAACCTTGCTTTTCCCTATTCCCAGGAAAGCCCTATTGGTGAAGTGACTCCATGTGCAAGATACGCAGCTTGTAAAGCCCTGCGTGCAAGATTATTTCTTCTTTACCGATGCCAGATAAAACAAGATCAGGCTAAGAAATCTTTTATCTAAGCAAATAACTTGAATAACAAAGAGTATTCCTGGTAAAGAAAAAAAAAAAATCTCTGGGTTTACCCCCATCATTTAGATTTGACTCGTAAAAGATTCCTCCTTCTGTTTTCAGAATGACTTTGTACTATGATTGGAAATAAAGAGTAGTAGAGCAGCAAGGAAATGAAATGAGATGCAAACCTTTAATGATTTATTAATAACCACTTTCTGAGACATTTCTAACTACTAAAGAGAAATCAGAACACTAAACACATTAAGATCTTCAAGGGCGGGGGGCAGAAGGGAGAACTATTGGAAAGTTATGAAAATAACAGAAAACTTCCAAGGCTAAAAAACCACCTGACAACCAAAGCACATTTTAGGTAGAGCTGCTCCTGCCTTGGGACAGGAGCTGGAACTAGATGACCTCTGAAATCCCTCCCAGACATAAGCTTTGTACTTCTATGCTGAAATGTTTGAAGATCTTTTCCAACATGTACCATTAATTTATTTTTTAATCCTTTAGGATATATTCCAAAGGAAAACTTCAAGGCTATTACTAAGACTACAGTTAAATCTTCTTTCATGAACAGAATAACACTCCTTTTCTCATGATCACTGCACTCACTCAAGTATAACTTCTTTCACTTCTAGGAGCTTGCTGAAAAATTGATGTTAGATTGAAAAGGACCAGAAACATCCACCTTTCCTCCTGCTCTCTGCTACACATCTGGCAACAAATAAAGTCTTCTATCATCAGGACAGCTGGGGATTTGCTGTGCTGGAGTCATGGACGCAGATAGGCACATACAGAGACTTCCCTGCCAGGCAGGAAATGGTTTTGCTGGGTCTCATTGGAGGAAAGAAAGAGAATCTCAGCAAAGAAACAGAAATTTTACCGCTGTTCAAAAAGTAGCACATTCCCTCTTCACAGGTTTCATCCCCAGTGTCTGAAGCCTACACAAGGAGCCAAAGTGGACTTTTCTCCCACCTAGCTCCTCTTCCAAAAAAATCTTCTCCCCCTCCATCCACATTCCACCTATCCTCATGAAGAACACATGCCTTGAGCAAGTTTTGAATGAAGGATATTCTTCCTCTACTCTGCAGCTGACTTTTATTGTAAAATCCCTCCACATCCTCCTGGATCCCATTCAGGAGTGGTCTCGCTGAATAACCAGGCAACTTCATCTCTGTGTCTTTCCCTTTTTTTTCCTGAGGGAAGCTCTCCAAAGGGTTTCCCTGTGATAGTGAGAGGGGAAATTCAGTGTCATTTTTTGTTTTCCTTCAGACACCGCATTTGGCTATCGCAGTGCTCACAGTTAGCAAACCAGAACTCTTTAACGTCTCAGTCGACTCACTTGGGAAATCAATAAAAGATAAGACTTCCCATGTTTCAGTGCTGTGAGGGTTGGTAAATGCTTATAAAGTGCTTTGAAAACCTGGAAAGGTGCAATGTTTTTATAACGGCCTGAATGCTTTGTAGTCCACAGACTATTTCACTCCAAAATCTTAAGCTTTTACAAGTAACTAAACCTAACTATGACAGTCCTATGAGAAGTCTGTAAATAAACAATAGCGTTCAGGATACTGCTTAGTCCATCATATCTCAGTCCAAAATACTGATGTCAGATACTGTAATTTATCATTCATATGATCTTCAAGTCCTGCTGAAGTCTACGAAACCTTTCTGTTGGAAATATTATTGGCAAACCTACTCAGTAGATTAATGCTAATTAGCTTAGGGTGGGAAAGTTGTGTATTACTCGAAATTTGGCTCACAAAAAGAGAATGAATAAGCAAAGAGGCACGTCCTAGAGCCAGCAGGAGAGAAGTCAGAAACGGAGGTTCAACTATAGAAAAAAAATAATAAATATATATATAACTCTCACCAGAAAAACCCCTAGGCCAATGTCTTCTCATTCCAAGAGGCATTTAAGGTTAGGACCTTACACTTTCCAGTCATTCCACTCTCCAGCCATCACCACCTTGTTAAGGATACTGACTACATCACACATGTGAGAGGAAGTTTGGCACCACAAGTTTTCCAGGTGAAAAAGTGTGTCATCAATGAAGAAGAATTACAGGTCATTAAACTGGAGTGCATGCTGTGCATGCCTCTTCAATTCAATATAGGGAATTAAGAAGTCAAATGCCTGTGGCATTAAATATGAATGATGAATGCGAGAAATAAAATAAGTAGAAGAGAAATCTATGTGTTTCATTACATGAGGTAGCTGTGCCACTGGCACCTTTTGCTTTGGTATTAAAAAAAAAGGTCTAAGATTAGAAAGCAAAGAAAACTCGGTTTTTAAGGAAATTCATGTCCCCTTGTGATGAGATTAAGAAACAAAACATTTTCCAATCTGGATTCCATTCTAAAAATCTGAAAAGATCAATGTATGATACTTTATGAACCAGGAATTGAGAAGAATAGCACACACATCTTTCTTCACAACGGGCTTCTGAAAGAACAGCCGATATTTAAGGAAAGAACACAAACTATAGAAAAAGAGCAATGTCAGAAGTGACACATTATCCCATTTTAAGGCATGTGTCTGACTCCTTCTTAGAATACGAAGGATAAACAACGTGAGCCACAAAGGCTTCTGTGTGTATCACAAAGCGCACGGCATGGGAAACCACTTCTCCCGCTCTCCGACGGAAATGGTTTCTTTCATCTCCGATCAAGTTTCAGAGGTATTTTTATTTATTTACACATGAAGGGCTGTGAACCAAATTCACCTCATCATTTCGTACGATAAATTGAAAAATACATCTACTCAGCAGCCTCACCAAGACACGGAGCGGTTGGAGCTTTGTCCCCCGATAGTCAGATGCCATCTGCACCCAAGACATCCCTCTAATGAACATCCAATATTAAGCAAAATTTATGAATTCTCTGAACGTGGCAGAACAAGTGACTGTGCCCTGAAAAACTGAGAATTGAGAACAGCCAGGTAACATCTGGAGGTGCTAAGAAAGAAAAAAAATGTTCAACAAGCTGGTTGAATATTTTTCAAGATTGTGAAGATGAGGGAGAAGAAATTCTATGACCCAATCATCAATTTCACCAGAGATTGAGGTAAAAAGTGAAAGAGTGCTTGGAAATAGAATATATTCGTGAGAGTGTATTAGTGATTATTGTTTTGCCTGTTTGGTGATTATGAGGTTTCAAGACAATGTGATACTCAGTTGAATACCAATAAATTTTGATCCATTTTATATTACTTAATAGTATTTCTAGATAGATAATGAAAACAGGAGCTGCTTGAAGGCCTGCAAAGTTTTCTGCTCCAAATGAGCCAGTTCAGAAACTCTCACTGAAACATAACACACCGTTATTGATAAAATTAAATTCTGTTGATTTTTGGGGACAAAAGCATGAATTATATATATATATATATATATACACACATAAACATGTACATATGAATAACATATACGATGCATTTTGGCACACAGTGCATTTTCAGTCCCATGTAGTCTCATCTACATTTTCCTCAACTTTTTTTAGGCACTAAACATGAGATATTTTCTTCTTGTAATTTCCTTCTCACTGCATTGTTGTGTGATAAATCATGATGAGGGTGGCGTGGATCACATCCCAGTTACCAGAATCATCGTGGAGGAAAAATCAACAATTTGAACCACTCACCAATCCCAGAGCATCTGATATGGGGGCTCTTTAAATCACTTAATACAGTCTGGCTTTGTGCAGGCACCTAGAAAGGGGAGAATTTTGCAATTAATCCCCCAAACCTCTGGCATTGCACCTTTTTACAGGCACTGTGTCCTTTCATGAATTCAACATGTTTTCTGACATTTAACACGTGCTTTATTGTGGGAACTGGGTCACTGGAAGTTTTCACAGTTTTTTTTTTTTTCTCAAAACTGCCATTGTGGAAAAATCACAACTCCACCAGCACCATCCACCACATCCTTAATATGGTTGATGGAATAATTCAGATGGCACAGGAATCCTTGAGAATATTAATCTGAATTAATTTTTTTTAAATAAGATTTCTTTCCCCCAGTGCCAAAACTAAAAATGATGTAAGTGCAAAAATCTCTGTAGTATATTAGTGATAAAAGAATAAAACAGTTAAACGAATATACTTTTCATGCTTGAGGGCTGTGTGTTTAACAGTTTTCTAACTGTTCATTCATTTATATAAAAATACTTTGGTTATTATCTACTTGAGTTGAAATTAGATATTTAATTGACTGGAGGGAATGAAATTCGCTCACTTTTAAATAAAGCAATGATTTAAAAATATTCCTGTAAAGTGATTTGTAAGACCACACCAGCACTAGTTCTTGGCACGCGTCCTTGTCTGTGTATATATTTTAAAAGCATGGTTGTTTTTACAAATGTAGTACTGTGAGAGCTAACTTCTTCAGAAACATGTTTATCTTAATTAGGAAAGTCAACAGACTTCTAATGGGAAGAAATGCGTATTTTTCTCTGTGGTATCTAAAGCATCAAAGGCCTCGTTCTCATGCCAAACCAATCTTCCTTCCTGCCTGCCTTTCAAACCCAGGTGATTGCAGACAGCTGAGCAGACATTTTCCCAAAAGCTTCTATTGACCTGGCTCCAGTCCTTTCCCGTGCTCTGTCTCCTTTTCTATCCGCATGTCACTTCTCTTTCTCTTTCAGTGTATTTGTTGTATTTTTGCCTGAGGAAACCTAGGGATATTCATGGCACTGAGGCAAATAATGTGGAATTAAAAACTAAATTCTTCAGGCCTTATCCTAGCAACAGGACCATCACCATCTGTTCAGAGGACAGGACTGCCATTATCTGCTGCATTCTTTGTACGTACTCCATCACCTGTGAGGGGAAAAACATTGCCCCTTATCCTGGGGTCTTTGTTTAAAAACAAAGTCGTCTGCTTCTCTCTGGTACCAATACATTTCATAAATGTGATATACAGTACATTTGAAGGGATTAGGCGGCAATAAAAGCCTTGAAAGCTCAAAAAGAAAAAAACTAAAGGCAGGACATCTGCATGATAAACAACAAAAGCAAATATTGTTGAATTTAAATAAACAGTTGAGATTAATTAGCAAAAGTTCATATGAATTCCTGTATCTGTTACCAATATCAGTGATGCAAGGACTACACCTTTGACTTTGGGAGAATTTTACAGCAGTAGTGGAATTGTTGTTAGGGGTTTGGTTTTTTTTTTTTAAATTTAAATAACTGATTTAAAATCTGTGTCCCCCAATGTGCTGCAAAGGCCATTTTGGCTGCTCACAAACACAACTGCAGCTGAAGTCCCAAAATACAGCAACGGAGGCTGAAGGGCTGGCCCACCTTTTACCTCAGGAAATCATAAAGGTGCTCAAAGTGATAAAACACCCCACAATTTAATTTGAAGTCCTCATCTTTTCCCCTCTAAGACGAGTATTCCTTATTCCTCATTTATTTCTGCTTTGAACATTTGAAAACAGGTAAAAGTGCATGAAGGAGGAAGAGGTAAAAATCAGGGAATTAAAAGAAAAAAAATTCCTGGAAATCAGAGCAGCAGCCTTGACCTCATATTATGTTTTCAGTTTAAAATTATAATTTATAAAAGCTGGTTGACTGGCTGTCTCTGTTGTTTTTATGCCACTTATAAACAAAGCTGCAGTCGTATTTATTTCTCAGGGCTTACAGACACATTTGTGGTGTGCAGCTTGGCAACAGAAACTGGTAAAATCTGCCCACTCCTACCAAATCTCCAAAGTGCTCATCCCATCCCATAACAGCCGCAAGTCTGAAGGCCCAGGATGCCGCATCCCCTCCTCTCCAGGGAATAACAGGGCAGAGTAGAGCCACCTGCTCTAATCACCCTCCTCTTCCTCTCCCCAAGGGGTGCAAGTAGGAGTGAAAATTTGTAGCTTTAGAATTGCAAATGATCATCCTCTTCTCCTTCCCATACCACTTCCCAGACTTTTTCCTTGCTCCAATTGCATTGCTCCTGCTTTGCTGCAGGCTGGGGGGCTGACAGGTAGAAGTTACCACCTTATTTGGTGGATCACAGGACAAGGGTTGTCCTAGATGGGCGTTGAGCATCACCTGAACACAGAGGCTGGACCCATCACGTCTTCCTTTTCAAGTAAAAGCTAGGTCAGTTCAGTTTTCTCACAAATATTTACAAGGATTGGAAAAATTTCCAAAGGGAATGAAGAAGGAAATAATCTATCATTAAAAAAAAACCAAACCTAAATTTTGCCTTAAACTATTAATTTGTTGCATTAATGATTTTCATGCCTTGGTATCAAACGAGGGCTAATGGTTTCCCTCAGCCAAGCAGATAACCAAATTTAGGTGAGCAAAGCGGTCCAAAGCAGAAATACAGAATTTTTTTCATGTAAAAATGTCTGGGAGGTTTTGTACTACGGAATAAATCATCAGCTCTTCTGTAAGCTTACATGTGAGAGAGGGGAATCTTCCTTGGAAGCCACAGGGATGCCAGAGCTCCCTCGGCTCTGGATAGAGGCTGGTGCTTTAATTCATCTTGCTCTGCATCTAGGTGGCCTCAGATAGGACACCACTTTGGCCAAATACGAATATAATTGTGCTTTTGAAACTGCCTCTCAATGGAAAAATCTGTCTCAAATGGCACTACTTCAGTTTTGTCAACACCAACATAAAGATTTATTTTAAAAGCCTTTGAAGCATTGTTTGGATTTTGGCTTCCTTACCAGGCTACTAAACTTCTCGTCTTTGCATTCCTCCAATATTTCATGAAAGCCGTAAACTGCTGTGCGTATTTACAGAACAGAACCGATGTCGCCTTCCCTGTAGAGAATACAAATACCTGTATTAGTATTCACATAGTCCTACCATCATTACAAACCAGCCTTTAACAGAAAAGCATCGTGTTTCATATGGAAAACTGGGGAGGGGGAGACTAGAACATAAATGTACTGACAGCAAAACTCACGTTTCAGTCACAAACTTCTATTTCTATCAGTTCTCAATTGCAATATAGGCACAACTAATGAGGCCCTCCATAACTTTTCTAGTTTCAAGGAGGAAGTTGTTAGTAATTTAAGACAGATAAAGAAATCCACTAATTAAAATATTCTGAGATGAATGGTAGCCTCCAATTATTTTCCTGATTTGACACAATCTAGTAACAGCATAACATAACAATGTTTTACGCAATATCATGGGACTTTGTAGAAACAAAGTACAAGCTGAATTGGAATTTTGAGGACAACAACAATAGGGCACTCACAGGCCAGCCCATGGCTGCATTAATCTCTCATAGTTTAAAACAAATACAGAAATGAACAGAGGAAAGCTTGATGTTGAGGAATAAGTGATTTTCATAAGAATAAAAGTTGTGAAGGAGAATGTTAACAGGTAATAAAGGTTACAATGGATTATAAAATCATTGAATAGGTTGGATTGGAAGGGACCTTAAAGCTCATCTCATTCCACTCCTTGCCATGGGCAGGGACACCTTCCACTATCCCATGTTGCTCTAAACTCCATCCAACCCGGCCTGGAATTCTTCCAGGGATGAGGCAGCCACAATTTCTCTGGGCAACCTGTGGCAGTGCCTCAGCACACCGTTTTTCTGTAGTTTATGTGCAATTTTAGCAATTCTACTCTTTTATAAGCATGTGCCTCATCTCCAATTACTTAGTATCCACAAATACAATAAAGCTCAGAGCTCAAGTTTTCCCACTCCAAAATCCATCGCAGGTCAGCAAAATGTTTGCCATCCAACTTGATATCTGAACACAAATAGCTGTATAAACCTCCTCTCCTCTCGAGTGTAATTTAACACAGCACACCCAAGGTCATTGATGAGTGAACTGAAGTGTCTGCAGGGGTAGGAACTGGGCTGTTCTAGTAGCAAGGGTTGGTGTGACAGGGGTGCTACCCACATGGAGATCTGTCACTGCAAAACACACTTGGGTTTGGCCACTTGAAACAAGCTGTGTCTCAGTTTTACCATTAGTAACACAAATATTAAACATTTGTCTCCATCCTGATGTATTGCCAGTAATTTCTGCTTTAGAGGAACATTTTGAAAGCTACAGAAGAATAGAAATGGTGGCCGTGACTATCAAGCCAAAGCTTTAGCTGCTGGTGAAGTGTGTAAGCATAATGATAATGGGGAATGGTAAAGACATTTTAAAAGCTGCTCACTGACAGCTCCAGGTTCGATTCACATCTCCAAGCTGCCCAGCCAATTACTGAGAGAGGAGGTGGGAAAAATAAATAAAAAGCTCTTCTTGTCACATAGTGTTTCTTCAGATAGACCTGATAGCCCTGTAGATGAATAAAACTCATAACCAGCAGCATAAAAAGGGGCGAACAAAGGTAGGACACAATTAATTATGGAACTTGTCTTGTTGTGAAGGCCACAAATACGAGAGCAGCTGATGGGGCTGGAATTTTAGATGCCACGCTGGGGTGGGAGCCATGGGCACTGGTAGGAGTGGTGCCAGGGCACGGCTGGCAGCAGGAAGGTGGGAACCCAGCGAGGCAGGGCTCGCCGCTGGAGGGGTGTTATCCAGCCACGGCCCGGCAGAAACGGCTTCTGTTGCTACTGCTAATGATGAATACCATATGCTTGGCTCTTGCTGTTATAAAATAAGTTACGTTACTACTGCCTGGGAGTGAATCAACTCTTTTCTTTCATTAAAAATAGACATTTGTGCCCATTCATATTTCCTCGGCACTAGTACATGGGCAAAAATGTTTTTTAAAAAAATCATTGTATCCTCCAACTATGGCATTTTTCTGCCTTTCACCATATCATCACCTTGTTCCATTTCAGACACAGCATCCCTTTTCCAAGATAATAATCCTGAAACAGAGAATAGAAAGAATTTATATGATCATTCATACAATTTTTTTTCTTCTGTTACTTTGAACCAGTTCAAATCACTGCAGTTAAAACATAATATGTGATTGGCATCCTTGGTTTGGGAAATCCTTCTTTAGACACAGGAAAAAGAGAAGTTTACTGCAGACATCGAACTTTATTCAGCCTTCCACTATCTGAGTATCAGCTCTTTTATTAAAGTCATTTTGGCCACCACTTATTAATTTACCAGTGAAAAGGAACCTCTTGGATCCACTTGTTTCCATTCATAACTTCATATACAAGCAACTTACTTGGCGATTTCACTAAAGGCCATCAAATCACAGGACACACAATTAATTCAATTAACATGAATCCTGCCAGCCTATCCACTCAAATACCATAGGAATATTTCAAAGTTTCATAATTTTAAACTGTTGCCTTCGCAACTGTCTGCTCTGTGGTGTTGTGAAATAGAAAAATATTTTGCATTTATTTATGTTTTCAAATAAACATCCCCCCCATTTTATAGATGTATTGGCATATATATACACATTTGGTAACAGGCCCTAACTGCTATGTGGATGCTCAAACACAAAAGCAGAGATGATTTAAGATTTTGACACATCTTTTTCTACTTTTCATGTTTCGCTAAGATCAGTTTTTACCAGTCAAATGAAGCAAAGCTCCTGAGGAGCAGCACAGTGTCAGCGCAGGTAGAAGGACAGCGACACAACTGAATGCCACAAAAGACCCCTCCTTCGTACTTCTGACAAAACAATCCTGCACATTGCTTCAAAGTCTGCTATAAAAAGAAAACTGGAGAGATTAAAAAAAAAAAAAAAAAATAAAAGACTGGCAACAAGCCTTTAAAACAGAGACAACCCCTTGCAGCACCTCTCCCTGTTTGTTTTACGCCAAAACAATTTCCTATCCACCTGTTCATAAAAAACGATAAGAGCTAAAAGTATCCAGTAATTGTGAATTGGAGTCACAGGGAAAACTAGTCCTTTGGCACACGGCCTGTAGGAAAAAAGAACACAATGTATTGCTTCCGTCATACGTGTAGGAACTACAGGGGATCATTTTCCTACACTTCAATAGGCCACTGTTAATGATCAGCAGTTGATTGGCCAAATTAACCCCAGGTCTAGCTCCAAAATGATTATGATTGCATATTATAATTAACGATGACACTAAGGATATTAGGCTCAGAAGGGGTTTTGTTTGTTTGAATGAATGATGGATCATTCCGTTCAAGGGTAGATGTTTGTGGCATGCTTTGGGCTTATGCATCTCCATGAAACCCTGGAGATAATCTCATGGCTGATGGTAATTCTGGAGAAATGGGAAAGGGAGGGGGGAGTCCCTTCTGGATTTTAATCTTATTTCTTCCCTTATGGAATGAAATTATCTCAACATTTCTTGGTTGAACTCTAGTCTATCATTTTAATTAAATGTATCTAAGCAGTCATTGTGAAGTCTATATCGGAGTAATAGGTTGGCAAACTGAATGCTGGTGTCTAAAGACAGCAAGGAATGTCTGCACCAGGTATTTATGGCTTGTATATGGGCCTTAGTAAAAGACAGAGGTTTCATGCCTGTATAATGAACCTGGAAAAAAGATTTCCCAGAAAAAGAAGAAAAAAGAAAAAGAGACTAATTCCCAGACCAAATCCAAGCCCTAATCCCAATATCTGGCAGTCTGAGTGACCACTGATTTAAATCTTGGCTGTCATCAGCCGCTATCTCTGAAATAAACCAGCACCTGAAGTCACATCCCTTGAATTTATTAATTCTTGAAATTTGGCTCCGGTTTTAAAGCTTGGCTACAATCACTTTGGTTTTGTCCTCTCAACCCCCTCCTTCCTGAAAAGACAAACACCTCTAAGAGCAGTTTGAAAATTTGGAGTTCTGAAGCTGAATTAGTGAACCGCCCCAAACACAGGGTTGGCTTCACACTCCATCACAGAGGTGACACATATTGCTGAAAGGGATTGCAGCAGAAGGCCCCCAAACCCTGAAATGATTCACCTTTCAACCACCTTTCCATCCATGTTTGAAACCTAGAAAAGACCTAACTAGAAGCAGGGCTGTGGACTCATTCCTGGACAGGTCATTCAAAGCAAAGTTTGGGCTTTTTCAAAATAAGCTGCTCCCTCTTTATCCAAAAGCAGAGACAAGCGAACAAGAGACATGGCCCCTGAGGTAGTCTTTGCAATTCTCAACGTGATCTTCCTTGAAAATCTCCCACCACAACACCAAAATTCTTAAACTAACACACTTCTTTAGAGTGAGCAATATATCTGTTGATGGGTTGTAAAAATTATACACAGGATGTGTTACTGCGTGTGCAAAGCATGACCTTCGGCACTGGATTTGTCAAGAGATTTATGCATGGTTTGGAGAGAAAACCAACCTTTTTTTTTTTTTTTTTTTCATTTTTGCCCCTCAACAATTAGCTGATTTCCATGTGTAACTTTAGAAGAATTCCTTCTACTACCATGTAAGAGCAGATTAAAAGTCCTTTCTCCAGGTCTGTCAGATACAAATTCAAAGCCTCAGATCCGCAGTTCAAAACTGATATCTGCCACAGAGAAATTCTGGCCCAGGAAAGAATTACCTTTTATCTGTTACTGGAAAGCTGGTAATAATAACAATAATCTCTCTACCCGTTATTCCATTCCAACTGCATGTCACATATGGATAAACAAATATTCAAGTGAAAAAAAAAGATAATGTTGGGCTGCAGTAAAAACTTCATTTTCTTTCTTTTCATATTTACTTTTACATTTTAATATTCATATAGTAGTTAATACCCACAATTAAAATAAACTAGAGGTTTATGAGGCAAAATATAAATTCTGAGGTACTTGGTCTTTATTTTAATTTTTTCATTCTTCTGAGTGCATTGCTTTTCATAAATGTATAGGTATATATGCATAGGTACTTGTGTCCTCTTATGTAGCTTAGAAATAAACATCATAATTACTTTACCTCACCAATTTTTCCACTACTAAGATCTATCTACCTATAGTTTTAAACATAGCAGCTACTTGACAGAGTATATTGATGGGCTTTAATCACTGCTGAACATTTCCTGTCTGTTTGTAGGCACTCAGAGAAACCCAAGGGGCATCATTTACAAGAGTCCAAACTGAAGAGATTTGACAGGATGTCACAGGGAATAATCCAAGAATTATGGGGGTAAAAACAGATATTGAATAGCACAAACCAGTGCAGCCCTGGCACTTCAGCAATGCCAGCAGTAAAACCAGAAGAATCACAGTGGTGATCTCTTACCAACGTGGCATATTTACAATAAACTACTTAGAAAATCTTTGTGGAAAGCTCTAATAGTACTGAACTCCAACTGAAGTGTACAGACAAGTTTGAGAGAAGGGGAGGGAAAAACCACTGATGTCCCAGTGTTTCCTCATTTCTCAAAAGATGATGCAATCAAACTTTGGGAGTTTTTTAAACTACACACACACAAAAGGCAGAAAGGCATTTCCATTTTTTTGTTAGAAATTATTTATAAAAAAGTAATTCAACTTCTTCAGCATTTTTTGGCTCACACAGCAATAGAAATCATGTCTAAAGTTGGAAAAGATCCTATTTGCTACTCCAAGCAAAAGAATTGCAGGTGAGCTGTTTGCATGAAGGCAGTTCTGCATTGCTTTACCCGGGCACTTCCTTCCCCAGGGATTCAGAAGCAAAGAAGGGCCCACATGACACAGACAGGCCACTTCTGTCCTGCCCGACCCCAGAGCACATTGTTTTTCACATGTGGCAGCAGCAGAGGTGGTGATTTGGCAGCTGGGAACTCACAATAGGACCAAGGATCTATGGGAAAGAATCCAAGTCAGAGAGGTGACGAGGGAGCTCAGGAGCTGGGGGTGATGGGGAGAAAGAAAACGGGCAAGAAAAAGTGGTTGACAAAAGGAATGCTGACTCTGAAAAAGAGTCAGAGGAAGGAAAGGGGGAGAGAAAACCAACATGAATTATATTGATTAGGGGATATGAACACCACTAGAAAATAATATGAGCTGGGGACATTATTATTCCCTGTGGTCCCAAGAGCTTCACCTTCCCATTTACAGAAACCTGCATTCCTTGACTGCAGACTGACAGGGAGCAGGTGAAAGGGAGAAGGTGTTGAAGGACTGGGAGGAGGAAAAGTGGCTGCAGAGATGCATTAGAGAAACTGGATTTTGACAGGGTGCTATGTGTAATTCAGCACAGAAATGCCCTTGACAGTGTCTGGAGTGAACCCACCAAAAAAGTCCTTGTGTGCTTACAGCTCGATTCTCAGCTCAGCAAGTTGCTAAGCCAGGGCCTTGGAGAAGGGAAGTTGATTCCTCTGGTAATGAAAAATGCCTGTGAGGAAGGAAAAGACATACGTGCATTGTGAAGAAAAAAGACCACAGCCCCTGGATTTATTATATACATAATAATTAATAATGACCCAATTTTTCCTATTTCAGATTTCAAAATTCCTTACTCACTTTAATTAAGTTCTCTCTAAAAATAGGATGCTGTAGAACAAAGAACTTTTTTACTACTTTAAAAATGCAAGCTTACTCACTAGTTAGGATTTTCCCAGCTCTCCTTGCTTTGGTACAAAGAGCTATTATGACACGATATAAATGCGCTATCAATGGGAGACATTTTTAGATAAAACTTGATAATGTAACATTTACTGATTCCATCTGTCAAGACAGATAAAGAGAATGAGACTTCATAGCAAAACATGCAGGGAACATGAAGACAGCAACAAAAACAAATGCATGCAGTGCAGAGATCCCACTTACGGACCTACAACCTGAGTTAAATTTTTTTCTCATGGACACAGGGCCCACTTTCTACACCAGTAGGGGTCTAGAATCTCCACTTTCAACAACACAATTGCATTTACCTGACAGCATTCAGAGCTTATTTACTCTATGCATTTTTAAACCTCCTTATTATGTCTCCCGCACACAATTTTAATGATGAAGAGCAATATGGGGCTATAGAGTTGCCTAAATACACGGCCAGTCTGATGAGATCTCCTTCTCTGAGGCCCATCAGCAGCACTGGGCTCATAAACACAGCTCAGAAGCCTCACAGTCCCCTTCCGACCCACAAACCTGATTTAAATTCTGAGCAAAGACCAGCATCCCCGGTGAAGAAGAGCAATTGCTCTTTAAACAACTTTTGTAAATGCTTCCTGTGCCAACGAGGGAGCGCAGAGTTTGCTTAGGTGAAATAAAGCAGACGGACAGACCTCCCCACATCCTGCTTTGGTTCCAAGATTTCAATAATGAACAGGGGTGTGCAAAGAAATGAAAGCAGTGGAAGTGCCAAAGGTATCCCTTGGAGATGTGAGCATCCTGTTGTCATGTAAAAGAGCTCTTGAATGATAAAGAAGCAGAACCCAATTACAACCGGTTTCATGCTAATCTGAACCCACGCCTAACTGTAGGTTTTGGATGGTGTCATGGTGTCCACAGTAATTAATTCACCTCTTCCTTCCCAAAACACGCCAGGAAATTAATTTCCATTGCTGGAATTAATTTGGCACGAGAAGATGCATAAACATTGTTTGGAGTTAGCTGGCATTTGGTTTTGAAGGTTTATCTCAGGTGCAGAGAAGCGGTGTCTGCCACCTCATGGAGGCTCAGAAACACCACTGCCATCGAAATCTACGCTGGCCCATGCCTGCCACTGGAGAATGGAATTTATCCCAACCTTTCCTCAGGAATGATGGGCACCACCAGGCAAGGAGAAGACTGCAATGGGCCAAGCTGGGGCATTTAAATGGATGAACTCCAAATTTTGGTGCTAACACCTTATGTTCTTTATGGCCACACAAAGGAAGAAACAATTTAAAAACAAATTAATTAAAGAACAAATTAAAAGGGAATAAGCTCATTTCAGGCCATTATAAATCAACATGAACACCTCACTGGCTTTGTGAGAAGATGTTGATAAATATGAACTTAGAGGCGTTAAGAAATCTTCAAGGTACAAGTGTAAAGTGAAGTCTGCTCTGTAAAGTAAGTTAAAGTCAGATTTTAAGTGACTTTGGATTCATTTTCATATGTTTGGGCACTGAAGGATTCCTAAAACCATTTTCACTGGAGCTTGAATTCCAGTTAATAAGAAGAATTTTACATGCAATCTTAGACTGTTCAGAAATATTCTCAGTAATTATCTATTTTTTTGCTGATACGACCAACATTTTATAACTGTGCACAGAAAGATCACCAAGACTCTGTCAGCCTTGTGAGCTCATCCTGCCAGATAAATACCAGCAAACCAGGAAAAGTGTGACATAGGATTTTTGTTATGTGGGGAGACGTAAAAATGTTTAGTACAGATCTTCCTTATTTTAAAACGTTTCTGAAAGTAAATAATCATCCTCAATTCTGTTGGAAAGCTAAATTTTTTTAGCTTAAGTGCAAAACTAACGTGATACAAGAATGTCACTATGTACCTAGGGGTAATTTACAAAATTTGCATGGATAAATAAATAATTCTTATCCCTCTGGTTTACTTCTGTTTTCTCTCTCTCAGCCTCTGAAGGCTGATGTTTATTTGTGAGCTTTTAAGAGACATTAAAAAGCAAAGGACTGCATCACATCCGTGGGGCACAAAGAAGCTTTGCCTCCCCAAACCTGCAGCTGGTGGCACTGCACCACTGAAATGGTCACACAATAAGGTTTTGGGCGTGGGACAGCATCTGGAAAGCATTTGCTTTACCTCTTCACTACTTCTTTTCTGCAAAAAAGCCACTTTTTAGAATAAAAGCTAAAGCTTTTGTGATAGGTAGGGATATGGCAGAGATACACCTCCCTGCATCACATCTGACTTTTTTTTAAGTAAAAAAGGCTCTTTTCCATCACCTCAAATTAAAAAAATACCTCCCTGCACTAACCAAACTTAATTTTCTGAATTGCAGCTTTTTTACTAGGTAGGGAGGGAAAAAAAACCCAAAAAAACAACCCTTGAGAAATGGAATTTTGCCCATAGACTGATGACTACAGATCACATTTCTAGTGGGCTTATAACCTGCTCCAGTGAAAACATAATTTTTAATTTGCTTTTAGGGTTATTTATTTTTTTTATTATTACACTAAGGGTTTATAATTTAACGTCAAACATAATTTTGCACGAATTACGAGGCTGCACTATGATGCTGAAGATAAGATGTATGTGACTGGTTGGCACAGCCTCAAACTCGCTTTCTGAGAAAATGGATCACTAATTGGCAGGCTGCCATCCCATACACTGCTCAGTGCAACTTTACATGAAACAAGCTATCTTTTGCAGGGAGTTACGCACATCATCCTCCCAGACACCGCCAAGAAAAGTAGACATCTTTTAACAACATTGTATTTACCATTTCACACCATACAGGCAACACTTGATGTTGGAATCACGTGATAATATTAAATTCATGCTGTTCTTAAAAAAAAAAGGTATTCCTAAATGTTTACGCCTTTAAAAAAGTAAGACTTTTCATGTAGCAATTAAAATCCTAAATTATTGGTCATATCACTTCATAAAAATCACACCAATTTTGATTAATTGTAGTTCAGCCATTTAAGAGCTGAAAAAACATGACATTTTACTATGATGTCATTTTCCCATTCATTCCAGCGGTAAAAGTCCACCACTACAGCTACAGAAAGAATAATATAAAAATTAAAGCGTGGAAATGATCAGAGGAAATAATTTTGACAATGAAGTAATTTCCTAGATTGGTTTTTAAGTATGACTTCTTTGTCAGCTTTAAATAAAAAATAAAAGATGCCATGATTTTATTGAACTTGCATGGGGAATGAGTAATGTGCATGTGTAAGAAGTGGTGTCACTTCACTTGAAAATCAAACCATATGCTCCGAGCCCAGCTAGAACAGAACACCCCAAGAGTAAACCCAAATCAAACATCTACATGGGAATCCTGAGCCAAATAGTGTGGTGCCTTCAGAACCAAGGATTCCTGATCATAAAACCCACAAAAAAGTAGGATGTTGAGGACAAACACAATTCCATGACAAATAGACCATGTGGCCTTTATTCCAATTTTTATTCAAAACTGTTGTCAATACCTTACATTTCCTATCTAAAATGTCTGTAAATTTCAAAGACTTTTCTTCTAAATCACTAATTTCAAAATTTTGCTGATGGTTTGGGTATTTTTAATATCGTTTTTGAGTGCAGTTGAAAGTGAGGCCTTTGCATATGTTTGTATTTTCGTAGGTGCCAAACTGATGCTAGGATCCAATCCAACTACTTTTGAAATCAATTGGAATTTTTCACTTGACTAGAATTCAAGCATCTGTTATTAGCAATTTCAGAGACAGAAAAAATAAGTCAAAAATAATCCAAAATGTGGTGTCAGGACACCAGAATTTTCTCTGTTGCCTTAGTTCCTCTAGAAATCGTGTCACTTGCAAACTTCTTTATTTCCCAAAAGGATACCAAAGATGAGAAAAAGCAGCAGGGACTATATCCTTGTGATAAACTTCTACCCAAAAAGTGACAGCGTTCCCCCTCCAGTGCCTTGCTGGAACAACAAAACATGAAACTCGGATACAGATGCAAAGCCCTCACACAATCCCAAACCTGCAGTAGGATCCAAGAGCAGAACTATGGAATGAATTTCCTTTTACAGCAATTTACATCATCCCCAAATGCCTTTGGACTGGAAACAAAACAGAACTTTTGGAAGAGACCTTAAATCTTATCTCATTCCAACCTCCCTATCATAAGCAGGGACACTTTCCACCAGACCAGGTTGCTCAGAATTCCATCCAACCAGGCCTTTTTCCAAGATTCCAAGGCCTCAGTTCCCCCATGCAGAGAGTATAAGGGCCCTCGATTAACTCACACCCGGAACAAGATCCATCCCTTCAGACTCAGAGTGTGGTTTTTTTCATTACCAACCTCCAAGTTAAGGAAAACTTAAATTTAAACCCAACATCTCTAGCACATCCAGCCCCCAAATAAACCTACTTGAACACGCCCGAAAAAGAGGGAGTGCCCACTGCAAACAACACAGCTCTGAAACGTTGCAACTGCCAGGAAACGAAATTTCATGGCGAAAAAGAAAAAAAAAAAAAAAAAAAGAAAAAAGAAAGGAAGAAAATCAGAAGGGAATCACTCTGCCTGGGCAGAGCTGCGTGGAGTGAATCATCAGTACCAAACTGGTTTTGCTTTAAAACCATGCAACAGTTTGTGTATTTAGGGAAAGATTTCGTTTAGCAAACAGACATCAACAAAATTTGCTCAAGGGAAGCGTGCATATGTTTGGGGTAAGGAGGTGACCTCTGGAGAAGAAGATCCAGGCTCCCTGCAGTGCTGAGTGAGGACTCCCTTTGGTCCTGGCTGAGTCTCCCAAGGCTGCTTCTGTCTCAGAACTGACCCAAGGAAGGATGGATTTACAACCTTAGGCATCTCATTGTGATTTATTTCCTAACTGGGAGATGCAGTTGTAGCAGCAGATAAACTTCAATTTATTTAACTTAAACCACTATAACCTTCCCCTATTTTTTTATCCCTAATGTTTTCCAATTTGGAGACAATTGGTTGCATATAAGGTGGTACTTTTGCAGCTTTCATGGGGTTGCTGCACTTTTTGTTCATGTGGCAAACTGATGTGTAAGATATTTTATTTAAATCACTGGAATTTAAAAATAAAATATGCCAGCCACCACAGGAGAGAGAAGCTGCTCCTACAGGGCAAGCCAAACATCAGAAGGGACAGCACTGAGCATAGAAGACCTGGGAATAAAGGTTCAGTGGAGTGGGCTCCCTATCCCTTTAAAATTCATGGATGGTTTCTTTGCCAAAAGCCTCATTTCACATCACAAACCGTAAAAAACAATCAGAACCTAGCCAGGGTTTCTTTTTTCTGCATGCACGTGGGATATTTTGTGAGATGATTTTCATGTCCAGTCTTGCACTACTGGGAGTCACCTGGATACAAAACTCTCTTTACCACCCAAGGGCTGTGGAAGTTCCTGGAAAGTGAACTTTAGCTAAGTCTAAGAATTAACTACAGTCAGGCCATCGCTTTGCACAAGTTTCTCCGTTTTCCTGGTAAGGGTCTAGAATCAGAAAGTGATTATTCCACAAAATGATTTCACGTAAACGTATAAATGCAAAGTCAGGAGTTTCTCTTTCCATAAAGATTGACTAGTACAAACCTTTCAGCTTTGCTTGAAACATCCAAGTTTTTCTTCTCTCTCCTAAATTATGTGCATAATCATCGTTTCCTTTTACCAGATTGCTCTAATGAGTGTACAGGAAATAATATTTCAAAAGACTTCTACAGACTTGTGAGAGACCATTCCCACTCCTGAATGATTTGATTAAAATGTTTTTCAGTTCTAGTTAAGAAATGACTTTCTTATCATTTAATTTTGCCTTTTGTTCGTGTTTGTACTCTACCACAGTGCACCGTAAGAGCCTCACTTATCCCTCACTAAGCAGCTGGAAATCACAGAATAATTTGGGTTAAAGGGACCTTAAAGACAACCTCATTCCAATCCCCTGCCATGGCCAGGGACACCTTTCACTAGACCAGGTTGCTTCCAAGGCCCAAACAACACTTGAATATTAAAAAAAAAAAAAAA
>VZTI01003344.1:369040-385175 GCA_013397865.1 Struthidea cinerea
TTGGGAAAGGGGCCAACCTCGGGAAGAAAGAGGCTGACCAGCAGGAAGAGGAAGCTCCCGGATTTCCCCACAGCGGCAGCTTCCTTTCTCCTGGCGCTCAAAAAGTGACGAACCTCATGTCTCGCTTCCACGCGAGCGGCGGTGGAACCCAAACCACAACAAACAGACCCAGGCATCAATTCTTTTCTCCTCTGCATGATATCTGGAGGGAGATGTTCACAGAGGAGCCAGTGTAGGAGAGGGGCTTTGCCAAGATTGTCTGTAAACGCTCAAACCAGAAAGCAGAAAAGCGCAGAGTCAAGCAACCTATTCAAGCAATGGGAATTACTATGGAAATATCCAGAAATTATTTGCCCACAATTAAAAAAAAAAACCACCATCACAGAGTCACAGCCACAGAATATCAGACATTGGAGGGGTAGTCATTCTTCCCAACTTTAATTCCTTGTTTTTTCTCCTGGGGTTATTGCTGAGTGCTGCATTTTGAATTTCGGTAGCTCCTGAGATAATACTGAAGTAAATGCACTTGCCTCCCTAATGCAGCATCTGAACGTGGGGGAACATTCCTAAATAGTGGAAGAAAACAAAACTTGCTGAAAACACAGAGGGCAAGAATGCTGCCTACGTTATCAGAAGCAAAAGGTAAAAGAACCGCTAAGTAGGTTTACCAAGAATCATTAAGTAGGTTTACAAGAACAAATTGATCAATAAGTTAAAAAGAGAGAGCAAACCAGGGAGATTCCTTTGGTGTTGGGATTAATTCAGTGCCTCCTACAGTCAAAAAGTTCTTTGCTCTAATCCCCGTGTGCATCCAGGGTGTGCACTGGAGGCTACAGCCCTCCCTCCACTGCCCATGGCAAGAAGCCATCACTCATATTTTGGCAAACACCTTTGCCCTCAAGGTGACGTTGCTTAAATGAATAAGAAAAGAATGTTCTTGTTGAATTTTCACTTGATATTTAAGGATACGTCACTGCCACCTAAGATTTCTTTAGGGCACAGGCAAAGCACTGTCTTAAGTCTTAGTCCTCACTAAAAGCCCTCCATCAGACCAGGGGAAGTCTGAAGAAGCTGAGAGACCAGAATGAAATTAGAAAAATAATGTATTATAAGCAAAGTAAATTTCCATGTACACACAGCTAACTCCACACATGGGGCATACAGCACTTCAGCACAGTAAGAATTATTCAAGACTGAGATAAAGCTGTAGACATTTGCTGCCTAAAGATGTCCAAAAACCCTGGGAACAAGTCCCATAAAAATTTACCAGTGGAAATTCTTGTTGACTTTACGCCTAGAAATGAAACTAATGCCCATTTCCTTCGAGAAGAGTGATATCGCTTTTTGTTTGAAGACCTTTAACAGCCTTGTAGGGATTAAATTAATCTTTAAGGACATTTACTATTTTAATATCACAACCACCTTGCCAGACAAACTAAAAGCAGATCGTATATTTATATGTTGTAAATATATGTAAATCTACATCTATAGGTGCACGTACACCTATGTACTTAAACTGATTCCCAGCAAGCAGGTACCTGCTGCTGCTTTTCCCTTCAAATTGCCTCTGAAAATATCCAGTGCCATTGAAGCTGGAGGTCACAAGGACTTGCAAGCAAAAGGCAAAACTCAAGTCTTTTGAGCTAATCACAAGACCTAAATCCTGTCTTGTACATATGGGATAAAAACACATCAAAGAGCACATGTCAAAGGAGATGACGTAAGTCATCTCCATTATTGGCATTTTATGGAACAGTGAAAGCAGCCCTAAGTAAACAAGAGGCTGGCAGAAACAAGTTAATTTAATAGAGGTGTCATTTTTGAAGATGAGCGCTTGTACTCGAGACAGACATATTAGGGTATTTTTCCAAACTTGAGAGGTTCACCAATAATTACTCAGTGTCCTCTGCAGATTCTACTGAATTTAAAAACTCAATTTTTTTCAAAAGCCACTTTCTTGCCAGCAGTTTTAATTCCTCTGGCTGCACCAAGCACACAGACAGGCATTTTTTTGGTGGAAAAACCACAGTCTTCCAGTGCTCTAGTTCATGTGAGTAAGACATCACAGACCTTAACAACCCCAAAATTTTAGCATATCACCTGCAAGAACCACCTTCAGCAGTATCTCTTACTTGAGGAGGAAAATTTTAAGTATTTTCAGCAAGGCAGATTCTTGCATAAAATAAATATGCACATAAAGCAGAGGTAGAGAATAAATATATACAAAAATCACTGGTTTAAATCCATGTGCTTGCAGGGAAAGTGACTCAGGTATCTCACCACCGAAATCAGGGTATGAACCAGCCCCTTCAGGGTTTGCAAGGATTTCCCTCAACTGCTTTGAACCTTATCTGCCCTGCCCTATTTCACCGCAAATGTTGACGCTGTAAGAGGAAGTTACTTCTCTTCTCCTCACTTTTTTTTCTTTTAAAGACAGTCTGAAAATCTGATTTTTTCCTTTTTGCAGCAAACAGAAGCAGATCAAATATTTTAATTACTCTTGGGTTGTTTGCGCTCATATAATTTCATACCCACATATCTTCAATATTTATAGCAGACACTGAAAAGATTTAACATATGTAGTGATTTTCACCAAGTAACTCCACACTCTCCCTGAATACAAAGATGTAATTTGTCACCATTTATACAACCCGCTAAAAATCCAGCTAGTAATTCATGTGAACAAGTTTCCCCTCTAAGATTTTAATTAAAACACAAATGCCTTGCACACTTCAAATTGTGATATCCTGTACATGTGTTTTAACTACAGCCTGAGCAGAGGGAGGGGTTTGTAAATAAGATTATTCTCCCATCTGAAGAACATCTAAGTAATTAGATGAACACCATAAAATACGTATTTTTAAGAAGACTCCAAAATTACAGCTCTACTAAGAAGCACGCAAAATAGAAATAAAACATTTAAAGAGTAATAACAATTGTTGAGATCAAAAATAAAGACTAGCTCAGGACTAAAACAAAATATGATTTACAGGACAGCAACTCCATATGTTTTAAAGGAAAGTTCATATTCTTTGGAGAGTACCACAAGGAGTTTTTAAGAAAAGAATCAATAAAACAGGAAATTTACCTCAAAATTGAAACTGTACCTGGCAGGGGATCTAGTGGCTGTTTTACAGGGACTGTGTGTGCTTGCTGGTTCAGTGGATTAAAAAAAAATAATAAAAAAAAGTTATGATTATGACACATAAGGGATAGAAAGGGCATCAAAATCTGAGTTACTGAGGAAAAGGATATAAGTAACACATCCCTATCACTTTCAGAGCCTTTCATGTTTATGACAGGTTAAAGCAGTCGCTTTTGGATACTTGAATTTTTGCGTGGCTATATTGACACTACAAACTGGCTACAGAAATTGTCCACCAAAGGCCACATTTTATGCTCTGTTGCCCAGAAATAACTCCAATGGAATTCAAGAGGAGTTGTGTGCATGCATCTGAGGTATAGCTGGCCCCAAAAATCTATTCCTTAAGTTGCTGAAAATCTCCCTGGAATGAAACAAAAGTGATAATAGGAACAGAATATAATAAAATAACTGCACTCTCTGGAGACCCCAAGACCACATCCTTTGTTTCTCTGCAACATTCCTCGGTTACTTTTCAGCTCAGTCTCTTTTTATTGCCCAAATTCTGCAGTATTCCTGTCCTCCTCATCATCATCTTTTTTCTTTATCATTGGTCTGCAATTTGTCAGTAACCTCTGTATCTTAAAAAGCAGACCCAAAGCTTTCTCCAGGCCCTCTTTGAGAAAGTGAAGATAGATGTGAAGAGGAGACGTGTTTGACAAACCAACGCTCAGCAACAATTCCTAGGAAAAGTGGACGACTTCTTTTTCCTTGCTGCTTCTATTTTCTGTTTTATCAAAAACGATGATTCATAATTTCTGGAAACTGGGGCCAAGTGGGGTGAAAGGAACTATAAATATCCAAAAAAAAAAAAAAAAGCTTTCGCCCTGTCACAGATGCATGTTCAGCGTGGTTCAAACTATGGGACTTCTCAGGGATGCCTCATGGTTTCCCTGGACAGCCAGGAGGGTGTTAGCTAAGACCTGCCAGGAATATTTGCTTGTCTGAAGTTGGACTAAAAGTGCAATTCTTAGCACAAATAAATAATGCTACTCTGCCTTACGCAAGTTATCTGCTGTACCCTTGATTTTGCAAATTCTTGATTGTATTGAGTAATACCCAGTACATGTTAATATTTCTACATACTAAAATCAGACAAGAACCTCAAATAAATTTTTACTAGACATAAATCATTTTACTTTTTCCTTTAAACACAGGTTAGGTGAAATTCATCTTAGGAAAACAAAGGAATATTAAGAACTAGTTATATACTGGAATCAGTTTGTGTAATCTGGCTGTATTTGTGGCTTCTATTTTTCTGGGAAGGAGGTCTCAGATTGTGTCGGTGTATTTCTACTGTTCTCTAGTCCTAAGGGAAAGTTGACCTTATTTTCATTTTCCCACTGTCTCAGCCTTTGGTTTGCTGCAGAATTCCAGGAAGAACTTCCTGCAGGAGAACAATATCTGGCACCCATTTGAGCTGACTAAGTGAAGCAGCAGTATACTAAAGGGTAGGTCAGCTTCGAGTAAATAAGGTAAATCACTGTTATCCTGGATACGAGACCTCTGAGGCAGAGCTGCAACACCTTTCAGGAAGCTGGGAAGAGCATGCCGAAGGCTGCTGCTCTCCTAGAAACAGTAAATGGACAGAGGGTCATTCTGTCATAAATCCAGTTGCACTTCAGCGCACATCTTTATTCTATTAAAAAGAAAGCATCAGAAATGTTTCCACTGAACTTCAGGCTTGAGAGAGAGGGTTTGCTTGGCTTAATTTGTTTTAGGTTTTTTTAGAGTTTTCGCTAATATTTTTAGTAAATGTATGTACTTTTTGGTGCTACATGGGTGTGATCAAAATAACACGAGCAATAAGATTACCAAGAGCTGTTGGCAAGTCCCCTCAGAGTTTAAGTACTAACATGGATGAACTTTCACAGAATCATAGAAAGACTTGGTTTGGAAAGCACTTTAAGCTCTTCTCATTCCAATCCCCTGCCAGGGGCAGGAACACCTTCCACTAGACCAGGTTGCTCAGGGCTTGGTCAACAGCACAAGTATAGGTCAGGGCAGCAAGAGAAAATCTGTAGTCTCTGACCCTCAGTGAATCCATACTCAGCATGGTTTTGCCTTGGTTTCTCATGAGCACTGACCCAAAAAAGAAAAATATGATGGAGCTCAGTCTGGAAGATGAGTTTATTCTACCTAGAGTACAAATTAAAGGTGAAGAGATTTTCCTGCAGCCAGCAGCACTCCTGAAGCATGTTCCTTATTTACCTGTCCAGGTCTGGCCACAAAGAAAGTAAAGAACAAAACAAGAAGTGTAGGAGAAAGTATATGAGAAAATTAACAGCCTTCTCTAAATTCTACCAGAGCAGTTCTGCAAACCCACTGCAGCAAAAGCACAGAGCACAGTGGTGGGCTCCATTCCCACAGGACTGGGTCAGGACACCAAACCTGGCTGCAACAATCCTATCCCTTAACCTCCTCTTTCCCAGCTTTGATCCAAACCTCTAACCTAGATCTAAGAAACACTTCCTGATGAAACAGATGTACAGTTCCTTTTCACCAAAGCCTTGTGCCAGGAGTGGCTCAACACATCCGTAAAGGTATATATACATCTTTATATATCTCCTTATCTCTGGAAATCCATGAGCTGCAATCACAGGAAGGTGGGAAAGCACATCAGAAAGGTGTCACTCTGCCTGCTGACCATGGCCACATAACCCTGCCAGGTAGCTCTACTGTCTCCATGGAAAAGTATGGACAACACACATTATCTCTGTTGGGGGTGGCCATTTCCTATTTGCACGTCTGTTCTGGCGACTAAACTGTGACCACTGGATACACATGAGCCTACAGTATTCCCTGATCCTTTTGGCTCACTCCTTTATTAACACAGACTCTATCCAACCCAAGAGTGGGCTTTGTGCAGCAGAACATTCCTAGTAAACACTCACATCCCATTCAAAACCACTTTCAGCTTTGATACAATTCTTGAAGTCTGTGGTTAATCAGGACTCTAATTTCAATGCTTTTGCAGCAGCTGAGAATCCATTGCCTTAAAGTGTAAAACCAGAAAGAATTAAATGAAATTTAAAAAACAGAGCCTCTTCTTTGAGGCAAACAGGCATATGGTTTAAAATATTTCAGAATTCTAGCTGTACCTGTGAAACATAAGCCCAAGCAGATCACAAGCCTGGGTGCTAGTTAACCAGAGTAGTGCAAAAGCCTCGGTGCACTTAAATTAGAAGACTTTTAGGGGAACATATTCCTTTGAGTTGACATTGGCAATCAGATTAAGACACATGGCATCCATGGGGCCATTATCCCAAACTCAGTTTGGGAGGGTACAAGTGATCTGCAGAGAGCAGTTGCCCTTGAGATGAAGGGAGCAGCGAGGCAAAATAGACGGATGTATAACAACCACATGTTTCTTGAGGGAAAAGTAGGCTCTGGCAGAGCTCCAGCAAGGGTACAGCAGGCAGCTGTATCTTGCTCTGAAAATGCAGCAACCACCTTCTAGAAGAGGATGAAAAGGGGCTGCTTCCCTGTGTAGAACTCCTTGCAATCCTCAGTTGAGTCTCGGGTGCAGCTTTACACCAATGTTTTATTATTCTCACAAGGAGGGAGCACGTTTCTGTAAATGCATTAGAAGTGTAAATATATTAATGCAATACTTTCTCCCAATTAAATAATTTATTATACTCCCTTTATAACTGAAGCGTGAAAGAATATGTGGCTTTCTACTAATATCTGAAGTGGCAGTGGTTCAAGTAGTGCCACCTTGGGGAGCCGACAAGTTGCAGGTAAAACAGGACTGTATGATCAGCAGCAGTCCAGGATCCCTGAGTTTTGCTGCACTATTACATGTACCTGTGGCTATATCACACCAGTGAAAAATAAACATCTAAAACACATACTAAATTTTTAGTGCTTTCCCCCTAAATAGGAAATAGGAAAGAGACATTCCATAGTGCAACATTAAAAATGTATTTTTTCCCCCTCCAACTTTTGTGAGAACATGCAGGTCAGGCCTCTACGACAGTTTTCCCCAGGCAGGGAAAATCATTTCCTGTCTCTTTTCCCATGAATTTTGTTGCAATTTGCAGGACTTTGTGGGAAATCTGCCACAATTTGCGGGACGCTTCGGTACTCTGTGGGAGTTTGCAGTTGTGCACCGATGCAGCCTGGAGATTTTGCTGAGATGTAGATTTTATATGGTGTGATTTAAACACAGAACTTCACGTGAAGATAGAGAATGGCCTTGTTTAATCCAGATCACTGGGAACAAAGTATTGCTCCATGCTCACAGAGGTTTAAAATCAGCTGGACAATCAGGAGCCCCATTCACGAGCCATAGGTCAAGAAAAATTCAGGAAAAAGAAAGCTGGATCTTCTCCACAAGAAAATCATGGGTTAGAACACAGAAAAATCTTGAAGGGAAAAGAGCCCCAAAACTTAACAAAACAAAACACATTAAAAAAAATTCACAGCAAATACCACATATGTGTAATTGAGAAAGGAGTTAATCATTTGACTTCATTTTTTTCCTGCCTTTCACAAAAAAGCCCAGCTGCTCTTCATCTCCTAGGTAGCTGATGAGCAAATCTTGCAAATTTTTGGCTTCATGTGTTTTCTAAACAGCACAGGAGGAAGAAGTGACCATTTCCACCAGAGATGGCCTTCTAAGAAAAACTTAAAAAAATTAAAAACAATGAACAAAAAGGGAAGGATGGGGTAGAGAGAAGTGATGATATGACAAGAGATAAACCCAAGTAAGTAATATCGAGGACAGGGGGAATATCACTTCACCAGGCATTTTTGTGCACAGGCACTGATCAGTGCAAGTGCTTGGTGAGCAGAAGAAAAGAAAAGGACAGTGGCTGAACTGAGGAGTGACAGGGAATGACCCTCCAGGAACACTTTTCATTTACCTCTGAACTCCACTACTCCAAGAGCTCTTTAGTTAATATTTGCTCAGGTCAAGTGTACCAATACCACCGTGTAGAGACAGGACTTTTTAACTCAGCTTTTCAAAACCTTAAAAGCATATTTGGCTTCCTGGAATGATGCTGGCACTTCATTTTCAGAAAGCAGAAACTTATCATCCCCCTGGTTCCTCTATTTCCAAGTATCATGAGAAAAGTACAAATGCCCCGTGTTTTCCAGTACATATCAAGGACCTTGCCAGTCATAAACTACTAGACTTCCCCACCTCCAGCACTGGGCTGCAGTAGATTTGTGACAGACCTGCGTTCATTTATGATGTAGAGACAATTTGAACCTAAGAAGCAATCTGGTCATAAACACATTCTAGTATCCTTTTGTTTCTTCACTTTCCGGCTGATTTCTGCTACGACAAAGTGAGTGACAATAAAAAAAGTAAAGAGACTGCTTCACCTTGTAGATTTTAAAGGAGATTGCTTTCCTTGGAATAGAGACAGATCTCTGTTTTCCAGGCACCCTCTGATGGGAAAGCTGAGCCCTTCACCTCAGTTTGAGGGAGTTGATGTGACGAGCACCATAGCTGTTTGCACAGACGGTTCTAACCACTGTCAATGGACCATGCTGGGATTAAACGATTTCTACAGATAGGTCAGAAATCCAGTTCACAGACCTTCACAGCATTTGCTCTACATAAATGATTCAGCTCAAATTTCTCATCATCCAAATAAGTTTGGAAACATGCAAACGTCTATGACTTTTATTTGATGGGCATCTTGGCAGTGATGACTCATTTTGGGGGGAATAGTTTGGAGAGAAGTCCCTCTATCTATCTCTCAAGAAACCATACAAGTCCCACACTTCATATTCACTTTTTGGACTTGATTTTTTAAATTATTATTTTATTTTACTACTGCTTTACAGAGTACTCTTACATTGCACACTTTTTTCTCCCCATCTACAGCAAAAGGCACTGATCTGGTACTTAACAAGACAGACAGTTAATAATTCATGTGCTCACGTTAAACCAGGTAATGCCATAAAATGGTGGAACCTGCTTTTTAGTTAATTTTTAACTAGTCCTTCTGAATGCTGAGGGGACTGCAAGCACCTCAACAGTATGTAATATTAACACATAGAAAGCTACATTTATATAACATTTATGTGACAAATCAACAAAAGCACAAAAATTCAAGAGGCAAATGCTCCATCCATAGCTTGCTCGTAGACTTTTTGCTACAACACACACGTACACAGAGGAGCCAGACGGAGCTGTGAAACCCATGAGGCACAGCAGAGTAAAGCAGGGCATAACTGGCTTATTCTCTGCTTCCTCTGCACTTACACACTTGGGCCAGGCACTTGTGAGACAACGAATTTTGTACATTATTTAAAAAAATAAAAAACAAAAACAAAATCCAAACACCAAAACAGGAAAAGCTTAGAACGTTCCTTTTGGAACACCAGAAACTTGGCTTTTGCTGCTGTGTGGGCAGGAACTTCTGTCCCTGAGAAGCCCTACACTACATCACTATCACTGTACAGAGTGATGGAGCAGGTCCTTGTACAGCACAGGACCTTCAAAATCTACAACTTCACAGAATCCTAAAATGCTTTCCAACGGGATTAGAAGGGACATCAAAGCCCATCCAGTTCTTCTCCCTGCCATGGGCAGGGACACCTTCCACTATCCCAGGTTGCTCCAAGCCCCATCCAACCTGGCCTTGGACACTTCCAGGGATCCAGGGGCAGCCACAGCTTCTCTGGGTACCCTGTGCCAGGGCCTCACCATCCTCGCCATAAAAAAATGCAACAGACAATGAATATGCTTCCTACAAACCAGATCATAACACCCTCTAGGAAGTTCATCCAATGGTCAGTGTTTCTTGACTTGGGTTTATCATTTTCATGCATAAATACAATTTTTCAGACACTGCACCTTCCCTGGGAGAGTGTGTTTGGTTTATTTAAATACCAACACCATCACAAACCAAGTAAAATAAGAGGTCTTCATCTCATAATGATTCAGTTTATGAGCAAGCCCTACTAAGCCAGGTGGAAATGCTTTGACAGAAACACAGCTGCTGTAGTAGATTTCCAGGGATGCCACAATTAACTGGATTACAGGTATTTCTGGGCAGACATCCTCTCCAGTCACCCAAGCAGAAGAACCAGCATGCTGCCCATTACCATTGCACCATTTTTTTCCCCCCACACATTGGGAAGCAGCACCTGGCAAAAGCCTCACTCAGATGGACTTTGCAGGGAAACTTCAGTGGCTTGACTTCATATTCACCATGAGCACAGACTTACAAGGATGGAGCCGTGCATGAGAAAATACACCTTCAACATGCAGAGACTGGGCCAAAATGGCTCCAGTGACTGAATTTCCTCACTTGCCCAATTCTCTTGGCTCAGGGGAGCCAAACCACCACACAGGATCTGCGACTGAGACCAGCTCGAAACAGAGCTCAAGTTGGAAAACAAAACCAATTGTCACAGGCCTTTGGATCCCCCTTAATAGCAATTGACAGCTTTCCCCCCAAGTGGAAGAATTTTCATTTTCAAATAATTACTTTCTGGTTTTCGAATTCAAAAAAGATGCGTATTTTGAAGAGGAAAACCTGCTTTAAGATGCCTGCACGACTCTACCTATGAGGAGCCACCATAATGAACTGTCATTCAAAGGACAGCAAATTTACACAGCCTGCTAATGCATGGTAATACATGTAATATAACTCAGCAAAAGGCTGAATGAGATGAAGTGATTTCCTCGGCTTGGGACCGCCCAGATGAGGGTGTTATTATCACACAAATTAGTATGGCTTGAATGTCTCCCTTTAAACATATTAGGATAACAATAAAGACAGTTCACCCTCATGTGACCTGCTTCTTCCATAACATTTAACACAGTCAAATTAAAAGTGCAAATCTGTTACCACTGCATATAAAAAAATAATGTACCTCATATTATTTTAGGACTCTCTCTCTTTTTGTTAAAAAAAAAAAGTAATGGCCAAGTAATGTGTCCTTTCAACTGGAAAAGAGATCAAGTTATTTGAACAGGTAAAAAATTAATTAGAAAAATGTAAGTTATGCCAACTTTAAACAAAACCCACCTAACTAAGGATTTGTGGTATCCATATATCATCGTTCACTTCATACTGCAACAATTTGTCACTTTTCTGTGTTTATTAAGACTGTAATTTCTCATACACTTTGTAAATGGAATAGGAATATGGGGGAGGAGTTGAGTTCTCACTATTTTTTGACAATATCCATTAAAGATGATTTGCTTATTAAAATTCCTTTTATATCCTCCCTATGCAGGATCTAGTTTAAAGTACAAATTATTCACAGCATTATATGCCTGAAGAGTAATTATTCTGCTCCACTGCCCATCATCACTGTACTCACAAGGTGGGGAGAAGCGGGTCAACATCAACAAAAAAGCACCCAAAGTTTGTAGCCAGTAATTTTGAGGTTAACAAAAATCTTTGTAGCAATTCCTAGAGACCAACAAAAGGACACCATGCAGAGCCAGGTTCTTAACCTGGGTGAACTCATACTGCTCCAAACAAAACTTGAGTTAGATTGAACCAAGCAGTTGTGAGCATGGTCCATGACAGGTGTGACGGGACAAAACTGAGTATTTTGGGTGTGAGGGGTTTAACTTGTAAGAGTGACTTTTACCTCCAAGCTACTGTTTGCCAGAGGTGAGGAAGAGAGGACACTGTGCTGCTCTGCCACACCACGTGGGAATAAAATCTTGGCATTTGGTGCCATTCAAGAAGTCCTAACACCTTCTGCCAGAAAGAGACATAAGTTCTGTTATGGCAAACCCAGTGATCAGTGGAAAAGTACAAGAGGGTCACTATGACCTAAATTTTCTTGATATCAGTGAATGCTGTGAATAAAGTTCTTAAATTTGCTGGTTTGAAATGCTGAAATATTGACTGAGCATAAATTACACAGCCTTCTCTTAAACTGTTTGCTTTACCTACTAGTACCATATGACAGAACTAATGTTAAAATATATTTTTATCAGAAATGCTACACGAGAAATGCTGTAGAAATCGGCGTTGAATGCACTGCTTTACCCAACTATGGCTTCCCCACTCCCCTTCACACACATCCCCCTCCTCAACTTTCTTACCCCTTAAAAGCAGACAGAAGCTCTAGCACCGAAGCAGATGGACTCCGAGTCTGGGCTCAGCTTTTACCCCCCAAATTAAGCAAAAACCAGAACTGAAGTATACCCCACTCAAAACGCTGGCTCGGCTCCAAAACCCGTACTATGTCAACCCCAAATCAGCCCTTTTGGGAACAAAAATCACAGAGGATATTTTAATACGAAGCAAGTTGCTTTGCTGTCCATGTATGGCTTTGTGTTCCTGACTTCACACGTCTAGCAAGAGATTTTCCAAGTACAAAGGGCAGTCAAGCCCTCAACACCATTGATCTGCAGCAGAAATAGGCCACCTAACTAAACCTCTCGCATTTAAATATCCCTTGCCTAAACCTGAAAACAGTGACTACTCTTTCCCCTCTCTCATCATAAGCTTCTTATCCCAAAGGAGAAACATCAAAAGAGAAAGACCTTAAAACATTAAACAAACACAAACTGTTCGACTTGCTTTTTGTAATAAGAAGAAAAAAAAAAAAAAAAAGAAAATTTAAGACAAAGCCAACTATTTTGCCAACCCAGGAAAATAGGATGGTGTTAAGCTCTAGGTCAGGATGTTAATGGTGTTAGAACAAGTCCTAGGGCTAAGGTTAATGATGGTATCTTCCATCATAATCCTAAATGTAAAATACTTGCTATTATTAGAATCTTTTATTCCTAATCCTGTTAAATTTCTACTCTCACAGTGACTTGGAGAGTCAGAGAAGTAGAGCACAGGTCAAATGACTCTTCTGTGTTAGAAATTTTTAATTCAAATGGAGGTTGTTCTTTTCTGTGAGTGTGTAAGTTAATTTTCATTTACTCGACTCTTTTTCCTTCCCCTCTAATCAAAACTAAAATATTTGCCAAGAATGAGAAGTCAATGGAAAAAGAAAAAAAATAAACCCTGAGATTTTACCTCTGTGACTGTAGCCTTGGGTGGAAATCAGGGAATATTTGAGAAGCAGGAAAAGGAGGACAATGCCCGCTCAGTGAGCATTCACCAGGCTGCAGTGACAGTGATCACTGTGTTAGTCCCTGACTCAGACCCAGCAACTGTTGCGGTGAGCCATGGCCAGAGCCATGGTCAGCTGGACCAAGCAGACCGACAGGTCCAGTGGTTTGATGCCTCCACAGCACAAGGACTGGAAGGCACAGTGAGAACCCAAAAGGCTGGGTAAAGCACACTGACCATTGGCTGCTGCCTCCCCTCCCCTTATGATTCATATTTGGTTATTTCTACAGGAAGTTCTATGTTACTTGGTAACTGATTGGCCCCGTTACTCCTCTCTTCCCACTCCGCCTCCCATTTGCCCTAATCCCTTTTCCCCCCGCTTGTAAGACCCCCTAACTGGTATTTTATTGGTTATTATATGTTCTCCACGCCTATTACGTAGGGGTATTAAACCCCGTGCCCGCCTAATTTTATCGGCTCTCCTCATGGCTTTTCTCTCCAATAAACCCTTCCCTGCCCCACGAGGAAGTCCCTCTGCTTTTTTCCTCCCTCCTTCGCCCAGCCTGCCATTGGTGGGCACGGCGAACCTGAGCTGGTGTTTCCCTGCCCTCCAGCACTGCGATCGGCCTCCGTCCCCCGACCTGGGGCAGGTGGCACATTGCCCAGTGCCAGGGCAGCGTGCTGGCCAGAGACAGCACCGCGGCAAGCACCCTCAAGTTTCCAGAAACATCTATTTCATCTTCAGCAAACAAGGCTCCTTCATAGCTCTCACAACATAAACATCTTGAGAAATGCTGCCAAACAGCTATCCCAGAGGAAAGGGGGCTGCCGTGAAGCACTTGCCTGTCTTCATCCCAGCACCAAAGACTCAGCTCTGGTGTAAATACGGCTATAAGTGATACAAAAGCTTTACGCAAAGACCTCAGGACCAAACAATCAAATCATACTCTTATGGCTTCAAACACTATTTTAAGTATAGCCTAGATGGTATTTTTACTGGGAAAGAATAAGATGATGTAATTACCTAAGATTGTAGGGGATAGTGTAGTCCACACTCCTTGATCTCAACTGAATTACTGCCCAAAGGAGCTGTGGCTGTCCCATCCCTGGAAATGTCCAAGGACAGGTTGGACGGGGTTTGGAGCAACCACGTCTAGTGGGAGGTGTCCCTGTCTATGACAGGGTGAGTGGGACAAGCAGATCTTTAAGGTTCCTTCCAACCCAAACCATTCTATGATTTTATGTTTCTATGAATTCAGCAATAATCCTTCAGGAAAGGTCCTTTTTCTGTATTTCAGATGTCAGACTATTTTATCCTCTTTTCCTAAGCCTCCTAATACATTCAAGAGGAAATCGCCAAGACACACACCAGAATCATCCCAGTAAAATCAGCAGCAAGTGGGTATTTACACTCCCAAACTGGGTAATTACATGGTTAAAAACTCATTTGCACTTGCTGCTGCCTGCTTTATGCTCACATGGACAGAACCTGTGTTCTCTGGGTTGTGGGCACAAGTTCTGTGTGGATCTCCAACGCCAGGTTTGCATCACTTCCACAGCAGCTCTGTTGGGAAGGTGAAGCCACGAGCATCCGTGTGTGAACCTTTGATCTCTTATAAAAAGTCACAGAGGCAAATTGCAGCCCAACTGCAATCACTCCTGCTACCATTACGGAGTGTAAAATATTCTGTTAAAAGGGTGCCACTTGCAACATAATGTATTTTAAAATTATCAAAGATGTTTGACTTTAAGAAAACCAGTTTGGAAAAATATTAAACTGCTTCAGTGACTTTAAAAGTAATATGCTATACATTGGTATAGTCCAGAACTGAGATCAGTTCCAAATTAAAGCACCTATAAAACATCTGTAGTGCTCTGATAATTTTAAATCACTTTACACCGCTGAAGTCCAGATTCCCTATCACTTTCAAGCTGAAACACTTATGATAAATTTGAAGAGCTCTAATAATTTTAAATCATTGTGTATTGCACATGCTCAGAACCTTGATCACTTCCAAATTCAAGGGCATATAAAAATTTGAAGAGCTTCAATTATTTTAAATCACCATGTGCAGTGTATAGAGTGATTTAAAATTGTTGTAGTGCTTCACATTTTTTTAAGCACTTCAGTTTGGAAGCAAGTCAAGAAGCATTCCAGCCTTGCAGCTCAAGACACACTGTACTGGTTTTAAAGTGCAGCACTCCCCCGAATTGAAAATTAAATGAAAAAAAACCTTTCTGTATTTTTGGGTGGGTTTGTGAGGTTTTTGTTTTGTTTTGGGGTTTTTTTGGGAAGTGTCACAGGCAGGGCAATTAAAATAATTAGCATGCCCTTTAAGAAGAATGGAGAGAAATATCAGGGGGTTTTGCAGCAGAAAAAGAGGCAAGGCATTAAAAAGAAAGTTTGAAAAATTGCTTGAAAGATTGGATTAGGATTTTTCTCATGTTTCAGCAGGACTGTACAGAGCTAAACACTGAAAACTCCCATTTCTCCATCCTCACCTCTGACAAAAATATCCTTTTAACCAATAAATTCTTCATCCCTAGTCTGAGATCCTCTGCCCTGGACTGCTGCTCTAAGGATTAGCTACTCTCCAGATTTTGGGACTTCACTGGAATTTCGTTAGTCTTGCCCTATTTAAAGTTCACCTTCAGCCAAGAACTAGTTGATGCTTCATTATAACAGTCCTTGGGAATATCTAAGATGCCTACCAGCAGGTAGGAATTCTAAACTGGTAGGAACTACGAGTTTACTAGCGGGTCTAAGCTGGTAGGAAGTCCCTACTAGTATGTAGAAATCTTTACATGAACTGCCAGTACGGACCTGCACTTCCAAACCCCAGGCCAGCAAAGCATCCACGATACCAATGATGGACCCAGGCCATGATGCTGGGCACCCCCAGCCCTCCCACCCTGAGCTCTTCCCAGCTATTTTTAATCATCCCACTTCTTTCTAAAAAAAAAAAAAAAAAAAAGAGACTATCTGGGGGGG
>VZTI01003344.1:385208-414852 GCA_013397865.1 Struthidea cinerea
CTCTTCCCCGTTATTTTTAATCCCCCCCCTTCTTTCTAAAAAAAAAAAAAAAAAAAGTGACTTTGTGGAGGGGCAGAGAGAGGTTATTTGTTTAACTTTGTGGTCGTCTCTGTTGCCTGTAGGTCTGCGTGTGGAGCCGGCCAGGCAGTGCCTGGGAATCGGGGCTTTCTTCATAATTCTGCTTCAGTGGAAACATACTGTCCTGCAGTTAGCAGGAGAAAGGGAAAAAGAGCCTGAAGGCCCTGGAATAATTAAGCGAATGCAGTGACAGCTGTGGCAGGTCCTGGGCAGGACTGGCTCCACTGAGCTGAATTAATGGCATCAACAGCCCAGCATCTCCATTAACATTTGATCATTAATTATTACCCTCTGACAGTGAGATCTGAAACCTTCTTATGAGTGGCCTGTTATTAATCTACCTTACCTGCCCTGAAAATCAGGCAGCTCTCCCACCTAAACAGAGAAGCTCAGCTTTGTTTTTGCCTCCTTTAAAAAGAAAATAGCAGTTGCTTTCAGGGTTAGGTTAGAGAATAATACCCGCAGAGCTACTTTTAAATTAATTAGGTGCATTCTTAAAGCATCAGCAACATTCCTGGCGTGTTCTTGTGTTGACTTAAACATAATGGTTACCTCGTATATACGTTCCTGGCTGCCTGCACTTCACATCCTCGGAGGGAAGAACCACGAGTGCTGCCTGTCATAACCAAAGGAAGGGCTCAAAATGAGGGGTTTGAGTTGTTGTGCTTGTTGGGTTGTGAGGGTTTTTTTTTAAAGCTCTGCACAGCTGAGGACATCAGCTTCCCAAGCGGTACAGCAACCGATTTATCAAACCAAACTCACAAATCTGCTGTCATCAGAAGACCTATTGCAGAAGCTAAGCAAAACCTGCATCTTTGGAGAAAAAAGGCAAATAAGTGTAAAAAAACCCAAAACCCTAGGCTTTTTTTGAAGTGGAAAACAATAGTGAAGGCCTAATTATAACACTAAATTTGCATTTAGCAACCTTTGTACAGCTATTTGTGTCTCTATCTTGCTAAAGGGGAGTTATAGAACTTAAGGGGGTTTTTATTTTTTTTTTTGTTAAACCACCATAACTTGCTAGTCCTATGAATACCAGTCAGGAAAAATAAAAGTGGGGAGGGAAAAAAAGTAAATCTAATTCTGTCCTCTCTGCTGTAAATCAGCAGAGAACATTTCCCAGTCAGAGAGCACCAGGTGTGCTGCAGCATCACACAGGGTCGACGGAACTTCCCCCTCTGCCATCCCCCCGCCTCTCCTTGCAGAAGGAGTTGTGAGTGCTGAATAGAAACCAAATCAGATTAGTTGCCTATTTGACCTTTTCTCAAAGCACAGGGCTGAGGAAGGCACCCAGGCCAGGTACCTTGCAGCACAGTGGCTTTTCTGATAAGAGAGGCAAACAGACATGAGCAAGGAGGACCTCGTGAGCTACGGGGGGAGGAGGATGGAGAGAAAGAGGAAGAGTGTACAGGAGGCTTGAAGCCACACAGCCTGCTGCCCTCGTGTGCCTGAGCTGCCTGGCACTGACAAGAATTCAAAGGGGCTGCGCTGGAGGTTGGGAAAGGATTGGGTTATCCCCCAGGACACAGAATCACAGCCCCTAGGCCATTGTCAGGGACACACCACACCACACTGCAAGACAAGGGAATAAGTCATCCTGTGAGCAGGGTCTCTGCGACAGCAATTTCTTTGGCCAGGCAGATTCGGGATAAAAATCATAATCATTAAGAATTTTCTTGGCATTTCTCCCCATACCCCCAGTAAAAGAAAAAAAAAAATAAAAAGGAGATTAAAAAAAAAAGTTTTATACATGTTAAGACACTATCTCCTCTTCAGAGGCCGAGCTGCTCAGGCTGTTTCAGAGCTAACATAATGGGATATGTATTTTCAAAGGGGGCTGTGTTTCAGACCAGATGGTTTCTGTCTTCTCATAGAGAAACAGAGACTACACAGTCGCAGCAGTGTTCGGCACCGAGGCAGTGGCACCCACGTTTTGGGGACAGACAAAAGGATGATTCGTGAGAATCTCAGCACAACTTAGGAAAAAATTGTTTCAATCCCTTACTGTCACAGTTTGCTGTGAAACTGGGTATCATATATCATCACCAGCGATCACGCAAGCCTTATTCTGGTTTCACAAACACACCTATTAAAAGAACAGTGTGACAGTGTGCCCAGATTAGCCAAATAACGGGCAGCAACTCTCCCACAGCCCTGGATTTTCAGGAATTTTCAGTATTTCACTATTAAGCTGCATCTTTCAACAAAGGGCTTGAAGTACTCTTCAAGCAAACAAACCCAGTTGCTCCTTTTTATAGCCTGGAAAAAAAAAATGCACCTGAAAAATAAGGGCTAGGCTTTTCTTTATTGTGCATAGCTGATATCTGCAATTTAATTTTCCAAAATGATTAGTTCCTCTCTGCCCTTGGCTTTTGCTGGAAAAGTGACATGCTCAGTTTCAAACTGTTGTGACTACACCTCACTGGGATAATACATAATAATAAATATTTAACCTGAGTGTCCCTCACTTAAGCAGGAGCGCTCTGGAAGTCGGGAGGTGCAAGTGGATGAGTTTGTTCCAAAGCAAGAAACAGAAACAATGATGCAAAAGTCTCAGCTACGGCATGCATGAAAAGTCAATGTTTTTGCACTGACCTTTCACTTCCAAAGGTGAGGCTGGAATGGGTTTCTGTAACCCTGCAGGGAGTTTCACCGCTTTCAAACCTTACAGGTATTTGGGAGGTTATTAAAGAAAACACCCACACCACAAGATGAGAGCTTGCACGGAAAACTTGGGATAATTAAAATGCCTAGCCAGTTTTGCTCTCTGCCTTTCTAGTGAAGTGTTTTAATGAAGGGAGGACTATTTCACTAAGAAAAAACTCCATGCAAAGTTATTCTACGTATTTACATAAGGCTAAAAATTTTAATAGTTTTTCCATTGTTAGTAAAACCCTCTCCTTTCCTTGATGTCTTGGTATAGTAAACATTACAGATTAAGCATTTTCCAATTTGATTTAGTGAACAGATGCATTCTTTGCAGAACAGGTCAAATATCCCATTCCAAAACTCTCTGACATCATGAAAGCATCACATAGAGCATCTTAGACTGAAATACATTAACGAATGCAAACAAATTTGGAATCAGAAATATGCTTAACTAGCCTGAAATAACCTGATTAGCTGGAGATCCAGTGCTCATTTTCCATAGACACTGACAACATTCATTTTTATTACTCTCTTCCAGAATAAATTTGTGTCCTAGAGTTACCCGTGCTGATGGGAATATAGCGTGTAAGGAAGACACCTTGATTAAAGCACTGCACATCCAGCTGCAACAAAACAAAGAATGTTTGACATCCCCCACCACTCCCTGTGGATAAACGAAACAAGCTGAAATAAGACACAAACAACCCCTACAGCACCTAGAATTTGGGAACAAGACAAATTGGGGAACATGGTTCTAAAGGGCGTGACCAATCAGATCAACTCTATAAAGACCTTCTCCAGGAAATCTGTTTCTGCAACTTTAATCAGACCAGAGTTCAGATGATGCGCAAAACTCCAGGCACACGTGGCCAAGTTTTCACAAATATTCCATAGATTATGTATCACCCCAGTAAATCCTTCCTTTTCAGCTGTTCTTGATCCATAATGCTGCAGTATAATTAATGCCACATATGAACTTGATACACTCAATTGTTACGAATACCAGAGATTTCCCAAAGCAATCAGAATATTATTTGCATTGTGTTTTTTCTACTGGCTTTGCAAAGAGCTGCACTGTGTTGCTTTGGGTTGGTATTAAAACAAAAGGATCAGGTTAACCTCTAATTGCACTGAAGTTGGAGATCTGAAATTCATGCAGAGAAAAAACCCTGATGAATAGCTTGAACCCCGTTCAAATATTTGGCGCATTTAGAGTGAAATGGGTATTTCCTCAAAGTAAGCAAGTTGAATAATTAGTAAGTCCCTAACCAAGCCAATAACTTCCCATTTCTTTCTCCAAAACACAATACTTCCCAAATAGTTTGAAGAGCAACAACATGCAATGTGCAATTTTAAAAGCTTAACTGTAAGCAAAGTAGGGGGGGAAAAAAAAAAGGAAAAATAAATAGATATCTTCACATAAGTTCTCCAGTATGGAGAGCCTTCAAACACATTCCTGTTTCTAAAGAGCATCTGATTGTATTAAAAAAAAAAAAAAAAAGTTAATCATGTTAAGGATTTGGCAAAAACCCAGAGAGATGGAAAGTAGGTCTCCAGTTTCCATGTGCTATTGGATAAATATAGCTGAGTTTTACATAGTCCAAATACAACAGAAAACATCCCACTCCCTCTGGATCACCTGTGGAAGCAAGTAGGCTGCACCTGAGGGCCAGGTCCTGCTCTGACATTCCTCAGAACAACAAGGATGAAATTCCAGGCTCAACAAAATTTGGATCAGTTATGAGAAGATGTCAGATCCTAGACTTGTGTCACTTTTTTTAATGCCTGCTGTTTAAGTTACAAATTTCGGAGCTATAGCTGCAAAATCATCATGATGTTCATTAACAAGCATGTGTTTTATTTAAGAGGCCCAGATAATGGTTCTTTAGGACAGCCTCACATCTCATGCTGTGGGAGCATGCCAGCCAGCCAGCAACAAGCCAAGCCTTAAGCCAAGCCTTAGTCATAAAAGAAAATCTTGGTCCTTAATAATAAATCATGAAGAACATGTTTTTCATATAATGTGTATTGTGCCAGCCAATAGCCCTCTTGTCACTCCGATGCCAACCAAATGCAATGCAGATTAAACAAATTAAATTTCCGCTGCCATTGAAAGCAAACCAGGACAAGGGATTCTAAGCACTGCGTGGTATCATGGGAGGAGAGTAGGGCACAGGATAACAGATAGACTTGGACTTGCATTAACCCATCACAGGGCACTCTGTTGGCTTAGTCACATTTCTTCTCCGCTCCACGTGGTACCAAGGCCCTGTAGGACCACCCTAGGAATAGATCTGTGAGGACACGGAGCAGATGAAACTTTGCCTTCGGCCTCCTCTGGAGTGACAACATTCCCTGAAAATTGCAGGGTGTTATCTACTTCCCTGTAAATGCTTAGTCACTTATGATTGTGCATTAGGACAATAAAAATGATACCCAGAAGTTGCTATGGCTTAGAGAACTTCATAATTCCTGGAGAAACCAAGACCACGTTCTTTGGCTTTAGCTGGTAGAGCTTCACTGGTAAGAAAACTCATGGGCTGAGTATTTCCCAGTCTCTAGGCTGCTGCACACTGTCCAGATTCATTCACTGACTTGACTTGGATTTGACCTATAGCCAGAGATCCACAGACCACAATCAGTGGAGCCTCCTGAACCAATAAGAATGGCTGTAGAACAGCAGAAACCACATTCCCAGCAGCTGAATCCCCAAAATCTGTTGCTGTTTCCAGCCCTTAGCCACCTATGCTCACTGCAGCCCATATGTTAAGCCTCCGAGTGTTGTCACATTACTTAATTTTTCTTGACAAAGAGGCTTTCAGCAATGGGCCAAATCCGTCTGTGCACTGTTAGTGCAAGTGCAATTACAGCAAGAACTACCTCTGTCCTCCTTCCTCTTAATGATCAGATCCACAGAACTGCAGAAGCTGTCAAGATCCACTTTGTAACCATCTAATTTTCCACGGCTTTCCTTAGTCAGATGCTGCAAGTTGGCAAACAGCAGGTAGTAACTCCAGAAAAACACATCTCGAGGGCGGCTGAAAACTGTATTTCTCTCAGATTACATACCAGACCATAAAACTGCGTCCTGCATCCCAAACCACCCAAAGTGATCAGTTATCAGATCAATGGGCAGCAATCTTGCACAATTACACTTGCAACTCACGTGTCACTGCACAGAAATTCCTGACTTTCTACTTCTTTTTCAAGCTTTCCCTTCATTTATTATTTAATAAATTGCCTATAGGAGCTTTAATTGTAAACATTTGTTAAAGATATCAGACCTAGAAATGTGCTAGAATGTTTCCCACCTCAAGCTTTAATGAGTTTACAATACCTTCAGCCCATATGCTTCAAAAACGTTATCCTCAATTATGTAACAGGAGGTGCTCTGCTGATATCTGTTAACAGCTAGAACAGCTGTGGTTTTCTGCTTTTGTGCACTGCTCAGGAGAAGCAGCAAGTTCAGCTTCCTTTTTTTTTTTAATTTGGTTGCAAAACCTCCGAGCCGAACAGGTGTGTGCAATCACGAACCACAGCGATGAGCCCAAACTGCTGCTCTTCTAAAAATTCCACCAGTCAGTGACACACACTGGTCAAGGTTGCACAACCTTGTTTTCCACAGGCTGTTTCTGATGATTCATTGCCCTCACGGAGGTGAGTTTCAATTATCGTTAATACTTTTTTTTTTTTTCTTGTACTGTACTAAGAACTTCCTCATTTTCATCTCTTCTCTTCCTCTCCCCAGCTCTCCTAATTTAAGGGAGTTTCCTTGTTAATCAAGAAACTTACCTTGAACATTAAAGAAAAAAATCTCCCTGTGTGTGCCCAGAGCAGACTATAACAGCAGAAAATTTTCTATACAATTTTATCCTCACTGGTCTCTATGAAAACGCTCTTCATTCCTTCACTTCTCGCTAACAATTGGCAGCAGCCAAACACTTTGTGATGTTGCGGCATTGCTCTGCAAGGGACACTTATCCAGAGCTACCAAACTAATTTCACATATAGGTGAGCTTATACTTTCCACTGGAATCAAAAGAAAGAACGTGACATGAACTTGACTGCCTCACGTTCCTGCAATTCCCCATTCCCTAATTTTCTTGTCATTTGAGGTCTTCTCACTTCATCTTAACAAAGGAAAAGTTGTGAAAAAAGAAAACTCAACAAAACACACCAGGAAAAGCTGAAACTTAAGGAGCCAAATTTCTTATGACTTTTTTTGTCAATGTAGCCTCCATTTCCTTTCCCCAGGTCTCCATCCCCAACTAAGTGTCAGCACGCTACTGTAAATAAGAGGAAACGTGTGGAAAAAACTGGGTCTTCAGGAGGTCAGACGACACCAAGAGCTGCAATTGTGAAAGCTGACATCAGACAGATCTCACTTTTATGTCTTCACAGATTCTGTCTGCAAATACATCGGACACTTTGTTTTAGAAAAGGTAATAACAGCTGCTTCCCAATGGAGAGACAGGAGCTGGTGCCTCGAGTGCTGCTGCCTCTGCTCAACGTGCAGCGAACACCCTACAAATATTCAAATAAGGCATCACCTGGGCCAGAAATAGCTTTGCCTTCTCTACGGACACTGGGCTTTCACAAGGTTTTCCAAACCTACGTGTTCACAGGCACATCCTTCCCCGTGGAGCTGCCACACCAGAGAGGGAAGGGCTTCAGAAGGAAGGGGTTGAACCTCCCTCCACTCCTCCATCTGCTTCACTTCACCCTACTCACGGTTTCCGAGAAGTCTGGACTGCCTGGCACAACAGAGGGAGGCAGGGGAAGCTCTGCTTGGTGCTGCCTGCTGAGCTTGAGCAATTCTGGAGTTCTGAGAAGCACTTACAGTTTATCAACACACACTTCGTATCTAAGGAGTTTAAGGTCTATCCAAAGGTTAAGTTGCAGCAGAATGTAGAACCTAGGTCCAAGTTTTGGATTTCAAGGGGTAAATCCCAGATGGACGCTTAAGATCAAGCGTTTTTCTACAGCCAAAACCTATGAAAACTCAAAAATCCCACCTGGCATGTACCTGTATTTTTACACATCTAGTTATCCTCAAGGACCTAAGCACGTTCCTTGCTGGAAGTCCTCAGAAAAATGCTGCTGAAAGGATCTGGATGCCCTGTCCTGGGGTCTGACACCTTAGTGGGGAACACATTTCCCACAGCTCTCCCAACACGGTGCAGAGAGCTCTGTCTTCCAAACCCCAGTGGGCATCTTGCAAGTCACATGTGCTGACTCTCTGCAAAAACAAGGTCGTTACAAAGCAGCCACACCAAAATACAAGGCCATGAGGTCTATTTCAAGGGAAGTTGGATGGCAGCATCCAGGACATTTAGAAAGAAGGAACAGAAACTTTTTTTTCCTCTGAACTTTTCCTTTGGAGCCTCATGACTTCAGATTTTGCAAGTGCATAGGAAAAGATACGTGCACATCAAGAACCTGTGATTCACTAGGCTGCACTCTGTAAATTTAACTCCTGAATCACAGGATTTATAATTGTAGAACAATTCTCAACCAACTTAGAGTCAAATAGCCAAAGAAAAAATATATATCCATAGAAAACAACCAGAGAAACAACCATCAAGGTGTGTCAGACTCATCTTTCCTACAAAGAGGGCATAAAATTACTGATCCATCATGTAAATTCTGAAATCCAACACTGGCCACTGCAACTTTCTACTTAACAGCAGAGACAAAAATAAATCTCCTTGATAAAAACAATGGTCCGACCATTGCTCATCTGTGGAAGACACTGCAGCCAGACACCAAGTCCACATTTAACAGCTTTCGTGCACTGACGTGATTCTTAATGGATGTTTTGATAGATGATAGTCTATGTCCTTGCATATAAAATAAAATAAGAAATCATCACCATCACCTTTACTTCAGAAGTTATTACAAGCTCCCTTAGATGAATATTGCATTCATGGAATGCTTACAACAGGATCACAGAATGGTTTGGTTAGAAGGGACCTTAAAATTTATCCAGTTTCACCCCTGTGCCATGGGCAGGGTCACCTTCCACTAGACCAGATTGCTCCAAGCCCTGGCCAACCTAGCCTTGAACACTTCCAGGGATGGAGAATCAACAGCTTCTCTGAGGTCTCATCATCCTCTCAGGGAAGAATTTCTTCCTGGGATCATGTATTGGGTTTACGTGCCCTGGTTTTTGGCAGCAGGTGTAGCTTTACCAGCACAATTTATTACAGGAGACTTTAAGAGCATCAGTCAGCACCTGCAGTGCTGCTCATGTCACCCACCATCCCTTTCCCCTCACACAATAACTGTACATTTTAAAAAGGTGTATCAGACAAAACATAACTCACAGCACTTTACTGACACAGGATCATGAGCTTTCCTAGGCAGTAAAATACACACTGGAGAAAGATGACATGCATGATGTAGACAGATTATCTTAAATATCAGGTGTAAAATCACTTCTCCAGCAGCCACAGAATGACTTAAAGTCTGGTCGCCTCATTTAAGTATCCTAAATCCCACTCTACAGTTACCAGAACAGCTGGCATGATCCACCCTTTGCTCAGGAATTTTAAAAAATTGATAATAATAAATTGACTAGAGTAGCACTCGTAACAACTGTTTTCTTACTCGCATCTACACTCCCCAAAAAGGCAGAGGGGGGGAAAAAAAAACCAAAGAAAAGGAAAAAACTCCTCTTCTTCATAGGGTCAGAAGGCAAGGGCTTCAATTCATTAGAGAAGACAGCTTCCTTCGCTTTGCATCACCCTAAGGCTAAAATTCAGGATGTACCTTTTCACATTCCCACCAGGGCAAGCTTTATTGCTGCTTCTCCTCAGGAGGATACAAACACTATTGATTTTTAGTTCTCTTTTTTACTCCATGTCAGTACCATCACATACATGGCCATATAATATCATAATTGCCCCGCTGCGTTGAGATTTTGAACTGCTGTGGAAAATGCAAGGAGACAACAAGGAAGTTTGGCAGTCAAATCAGGATTGTTTGGGGAGGTGAGCTGCCAAGCCAGGGTTTTTCTTGGAAAGAGACAGGAGGAAGGCACCACAACCAATTTATGGGTGTCCAGATCATAGCAGAGGCGCCAGGTTAGCAACTGTCCATGTCACATCCAGGCAGGTTGGGTTATTTCTCGTTGCATTTTATTATTTACGTGGCACAGGGTAGAACAGGGAAAAACAGACTTCTAGAAAGGAAGGGAGAAAAAAATAATCAGGATTCTTTTTTTGAGTATTAAAGCAGAAGAGCTTTTTCCCTCCTCTTTAGTGATTCTGCTGGAGTAGCCAGTGTCAGTAAGGTATATTTGCACACAATTTTTTCATAGAGAAAAAGAGTACTTTGAGTCAATTTGGCTACATCTGTAGTGATGTGTAAGTGTTTGTACTGCTGGTTAAATTCTTTGATTACTTCTCATTAGGGATCAGGGAGTAGTGATTTGGTATTTCAAACACTTCAAGTTCAGCCCAAAATCAGATTTATGTCAGTCCAATGTAGGGTTCGTAATTTAATTTAAGGCCATGGCTACAACTCACAAAAGTGGAGGTGTGATCAGATTGCATATTGGACACTGAATTGTGGAAATGAAGCTCACAGTTTAAATTCAGCTCAGCTCGAGGAGAGAAAGGATGTTACTGCATTTACCGACTTCATCTTTTGGTGGAGAAATAGAGGCTACATGCATTTAGGACTTCAGGTTCTGGTAGCTACATATGTTTCAGGAATATTTTTAAATACATTTTACTACATTTCATCTGGTTCTAAAGTGGATGTGTCATAATAGAGGTCATCAGCTTCTGTCTGAAGCCTGCTGCATCGTGCAACTTTAGTTACAACACTGAGTATTAGCTCAGTAATAAACCCTCCCATCTGAGATAGGGATTCAGATAAGACCCTCATTTAACTTCATGTTTTCACCCAGCCTTTAAACTCCATCCTGTCAGAGGAGTATCTGGATTTTTTGCTAATAAAGCACTCAGAAAAAAGCACATTTCAAGTCAAACAGAAAAAAAAAAATGGTAGCAAATAGTAGCATTCTATTTTTTGTCTCATGCATTACAAGAGAAAAGAGACAGTGCAAGTTCCTAGTCCTAAAAATGTCCTTTTCTACCTGCTTATCAGTAATCAGCAATAATTACACAGCTAAAAACCATCCTGAACTGCAGCTCCTCCTGCCATGGAAAAAGTGATTCTTCTCTAAATGACACAGAAAAAGTCATATTTTACGACACACATATATATACATGTACATATATATGTGTGTGTATTTAAAATCATCAATTTTCATTTAGTAATGTGTCAGAAGTGTTAAAAAATTCTGCTAAAGATTTAAGTGTTAAGGAAAAAAAAAATTGCCCAAAATACCACTAAGTATATAAAATAAAATTTTAAAAGTGAAAATTTATTTCAACATTTCCATAAAATTTGAACTCTTCCCTTAAAAAGATGATGATGCAGGCATTAAATGCCAGGTAAGCAGAGCATCCACAAGTCAGAGTTGGATGTTGGAAGGCAAACAGCTCCTGAAAAGCCCCCATGGTGTACAAAGTAGCAGCACTTTTTACCCCAAATTATTCTGGATTTGGCTGTTAAAGCCTGTATTGGGGTCTTGTTCCAAAGCTCATCTTAATAAATGGCAAACCCCATCTCTGGCAAGAACACAAGCATTGTTTAGACCTCAGTACCCCCCAGAATCAAGGAGACAAACTCCAAATTCTTAGTTTTGTGGAGTTATCCTCAATGGTGGGTCTCATACAGCCTCCTCAGAGAATCATTAATGTTGGGAAAGACCTCCAAAATAGATTCCAACCAACGTATCCCGGTGCTCAGTAGCTGGAATATCTCTTGCTCTTGTTTTATGGCACCTCACCTGCTACAATATCCACTGACCCATTGCTTGCAGCAATGTAAAGTGAACCCATCAGCATTATAAAGCTCACAGGCTGCTACTCCCAGTTAACAAGTTATATTTAGCTCAGGCTCAACACTCCTGGTTTTGATATAGTCTCTTTACTCCAGACTCAAAGGTAATGGGTTCTTCTATTAAAATTTTATCAGACATCTATAAATGTAGCAGTTGCTTTAGACTGCATCACACAAAGGGAAGAAAGAAGGAGAGACTGATAAATCTTAAAGATTTTATTATTAATACGGGGCAAATTTCCTTTGTTTGTCGTGACGTGTTTTATTGGCGCGCTCACCACAGTTCAATTTAGATTAAGAAGTAGGAAGATTGTTTCCCAAACGACAACGATCATAAATAAGCACAAGCAGAGAAATTCCTGTGTTTATATCCCAGAGAGAAATGCCAAACTACCTACACAGAGCCAGGCTAATGGGCAAACCCTCAGGTTCAGGGCGAGCCAGCCTGTGTTTCACTGCCCTTGACAAGCACAACTGCGCGGTTCTGCCGAGTTTTGATCCGCTGCAGTGCCAGCGCTGCACTGTGTCAGGTTACACTGGGTCACATCTCGTCTGTGATGTGACACAACGTGACATGACTCAATGTGATGCTCTGCACAGAGCGGGCAGGTGCCCACAGGAAGCATACACTCCATGACTACGAGCGAGTTGTTCGGCACAGCAGGTACAGCGCTCCGAGCCGCTCTGCACAGCCATTGATGTAGATAATTAGTATACAAAACAATGCTCTGCAATATGCTCATTCCATCTCAGTTGTTTCCTATAAAACATACCCCCTAAAAAATATTTTATGGGGGCTGTTGATTGAGATGGTTCCATGTTTGGGTGCTAGGATATGAAGAGCAAAGTCACCTGCCTCAATAAGCCACAGTGCATCTTAATTTGGAAGGCAATGTTCAAACATTGGTATATGAAGGGACATCAGCTAGGTAGATTTTGCATTTTATTTTGGTGAATAAACCTTTCTATAATGTTGTTACAGGCTGAGCCCAGTATTTATAGCCAAAATAGCACTCTCTTGACCCCTGAGAAGGCCCCCAGCCCAGCAGGTGCTGATGGTTACCTCTTCACAGTAAGTGGGAAGCAGCTACATTACAATTCATTACCAAGTAACAAAAGAAAAGCTTGCCACGAAACAGCAAACTTACTTTGCATGCTTTTGCAAACTGACATATTATGACTTATCATAGGAACATCAACATTACTGTTTCTGATTGTTAATTGGCAAAAAAATTCTACAGCACATTTCAACAGTTGTGTCGTTTGATTTAGTTTGTAATTACCATAAAGAGCCTCATGGATTAACATAACTCATGGTTCTTTGATGAAGGTCTGCTAATCTCCTTTTTCATAATCTATGCACTGAAAAGCATCCTGTCTCCCCAACCCAGGCAGTTTCAAGTCAAAAAAATACCAGGAAAACCTGCCCATTTCTCAGTTTGGAGGCAGTTACTAATATGTTTATTTCTAATCAATTAATTTTACTTTTTTCAAAGGGCCAACAAAAAGAACAGTTCAGAAAGCCAGTCGGCAATGGATATTTTTAGGTATCATATGAACAGCAATTTTAAAAAGACACCAAGAAAAAAAATCTCTCTCCTGAACGCACTACCACGAGGTGATTTGCTTATGTAGCTCTGCAAGGAAAACACACAGAAGAAACTGAGACCACTCACTGACCCCCAAAGCTTGTATCCCCTCTGCAAACAAAGGACTAAGGCTAATGCATTGGCCTGTGAAGGCAGCAGAAGACCTCTCTCTCCTCCACCCCTGCACCAGATTCCCGCTGCCTCTGTAGGTGTGGTGCAGTGGTTTGGTATTTAATTGGAGGAACACACCATGCAGAACACTGTCCCTGTGTCTGCCCAGGGCCAGGGGTTGGAACCTGAGGATTTCTAAGGTCTCCTCTCCAACTCCAACCATTCTGTGATTCGTCAGCAAGCTACAGGTGCATGTAAGAAAAGGCAGGAGAAGCAGATGTGTGACTGCAAGGGGCAAGGGCGATAACAGCCCGAGTCAGAAAGCATTCAGTCCAAGGTGCCCTTGTTTTATATTTAGGTATTCCTTGCCTATAGTTTTAAAAGCATGTGTGCAAAATGAGCAGCTTTATTTTGCCCTTACAGGAGAGATGTTCCCAGCCAACCGAAGGGGGATGATGTACTGTAGACTGACAAGGGCTGCTAGGCTCGATCACCGCAAGTGTTTCAAACTGTGGGAGAGCTAAACACAGAGTGAGAACGTTTTATTTTTAAAAAGCCTGGCAAGCCATGCTCCCCATATAGCTCACTTCCTCCCAGAAACTTTCCCTAAAATATTTTTGTTTGATATTTTGATCCAAGTCCTTATCGGATCCAAATCCGAGGCTCCTGACATCTGCTCCCATCTTTTCTGGAGAAGCTGGAGCCTTCAAAAGCAGGTAACTGCTGCCTCTGCACCCTGACTGCAAACACGCTCAGAGTAGTGACAATGGTCTGTTCTCAACTGTCGGCGTTTACCAGCTACTACCCACTTCTCCAAGCTCCAGCCCTGCCATATGCTCAGTGCAGAGTAGCCCCTGATGATGTGTTGTAACGAGGATGATCCTGTTTAAAGGTTTGTGCACAATACAAAAATAAATATCAGCGTTATTGGCAGCAGCAGCAACACATATAATCGTTTGCCTGAAATCTCTTCTTACTAATAGACACGGATTTCAGTCACTTTTTGTCTAGCCAATTTTAACTGTTTGAGCTGGCAGTGCTATGCCAGGTATCTGTTTGAGAGACAGATGCTTTGGAGACACTTCAGCTCGAAAAAGTTGAGGCATTTCTTTGATGAGGACTAGGGAGAGGAAATGCATTGCCTTGCCCAGAATAACAGCAAGGCTTATTCTTGCCAAAAATCCTACCGCTATTCCAAGTAGGAACTTGGGATTCAGCAGAAACAGGGTAGCTCTTGTCCAGGATCACCCATTTGCCTTTGGCCAGGTTGTTCTTATTTATATCTCAGGTTGTTCTTATTTACATCTCAAGTTTGTGACAGATTTTTAACTTTTTTTTTTAAAACTTCTGAAAGTTGAAATGTATTTTCTCACAATCTAAACCTATCCCTACTCAGAGTTTTCTAAAGCCATTTACACAGCAGGGGAGAGTTTTGTGCTGAGCTTAGGGCTACAGGAGTAAAAAAATTTATCACCTGCAAATACTGCTCCTGGATTTAGGGCTGGGGACCCAGAGCAAACGCAAATTTCAACTGTCTGTGCTTTTCAGACAGAAGTTAAATACAAGTGGGGTTAAGGGGAAATCTGGATAAAAGGAAACTGAATCTGCTAAAACAGGAAAAAGGTAGGAGAAGAAAATCTGATCAAGATGAGATGAAATGCTGGATGGATGAGGCTCTGGGTAGAGGAGAAAGAGAAATAGAGTGGAATCTATCCCCAACATAGATGCAACAGCAACCAGGCTACAGGTAAAAAAAACCCTGCAAGGGAAGTGTGATAATGCTTTGGTTTTAAACTCAGCTTGTCCACAGAAAAGCCCACATGAACAAGCTCAGAGTGTCAATGTTTGGCTTCTGAAACCACAGACTTTTTGTTTCTCCGTCCTCACAGGAACATCTGTCTGGCTGTAACCCCTGCCTTGCTCACATCTCCCTCCCAAACATTTACCCCGGCGAGCGCGGCAGAGGACGTGATCAAACCCTGTCGTAACGTATACACAGAGGAGGCCACTACACATGTATACAATTAAGGTCACACAGGCTTTTTTCTGACTTTTGAGTCTCAGGCACTGCCGGATTTTGTGCTGTGCAAACATAGGATGCCCACACCCAGGAGCCTCCCCCCGGCATGGGGTGCATTTGGGAGCAGCATCCTACATTGAGGCAAAGTCTCAATGGAGTCTGCAGGAGCTGCAGGGTGCTCAGCACTTTTGAAAAGCAGAACACTTATATTTAGACTCTTAAATGAACTTCGCAGCCTAAATTTAGGCTCCTATTTCTGACACCAAATAAAAAAAGAAAAAAAAAAAAAGAAAAAAAATCCATATGAGCCTCCAAATTTAGAGCTGGGTACCTCGACATAGTCATGTCGGAGTGAAATGTAAACCTTGCACTTCGGCCCACATTCCTATCAAGTTGATTTCCAAAAGGGGAAGCGATCAAGCACGCAATATTTTAAAAGGAAAATAATAATCCAGACTTGCTCGTGTGAATTCCTTACATCCTGCTTTATTGCTAGCTGCGAGTCAATTGATTTGGATCTCACTTGCAGCCTCTCACACAACTGCAACTCCACCAGCTCTAAAGAAAGCAAGATTTTTGCAAGATTTCCATCTCAACTTCAGCTGTTAAATCATATTTCCAAAGGGAACAGTGGCATATAAAAAAGTTTTAGTCCCAGCAAAGTCAGCGGGGCTAAGGCCCCTAAATCCATGCTGAAGTATTACACACCTTTCAATTTTGTCTCGTGTAAAATATCGCTGTGCAAATATTTTCCATTTGCAGGAATCACCTGCTCCTGACAGCTTCTCGGGGAATTTTTCTTCACGTGTAATACAATCTAAACATATGTGTTGCATTAAGTTGGGTTATATCAGGTCATGCCACCTGACACGGTATATCCCAACATAATCTAATGCCATGTAAATCATTCATTACAACAAACCTAAGGAAAAAGAAAAAAAAGGCAGGAAAAAAGCCAACTTTTCTCCCACCTCACAGGCAGCTGCAGCAGATAAAGTGTCTATATTTTCATAAAGGGCCAGGTGAGCATCTGTGTTTTGGTGTTATTTCAAGGCATTTCACTACATCTCCATTTCCATGGTGGCCAGAGCTACAGTCCCCAGCCTGCTGATAAGTGGTGAAAGGAAGGGAAGGTTTAGGACTTAGTTTTATAGAATATTTTCATAGCTAATATATGCTACAACAAAAGTGAAAATGTCAGAAATATTACAGCAGAGCCATAAAATTCAATGCAGGTCCAAAGCTCAGTGAAAACCAACAGAGGAACAGGTGGGAGAGCAGGTGAAGGGGATCATCTGTCCCAGGAGGTGAACACAAGCCACGGTGCAAATCCATTCCCATAGAGGCCAGATTTCAGGTTCTCCCACCTCAGCTTAAGCAACAGAAATTAGTAATTCTGCATCACTTCATCAACTTTACCTAACTGGGGGCCATCAGCCTCTTTTACCAGCCCCACTTCTGCTCCCTAAGCAAAACTGGGGAGGCAGGAGGAAAGAGAACCATAGTGCAGGTTATCCCCTGCAGGAGACCCACTCCCATCACTGGGAAGTGGCATAGAGAGGTTTCTATATCCCATTCACTCTGTGCAACATTTCATCTCCATGCAGCCCTTAAAGCTGGAAGAATTATTCTTGGGGTTTTAAAGCAGGCATTGAAAATCAGCAGTTCTTCCATAAATATTAAACTATCACACTCATTATGACAAAGGCATCTGCTGAAGGCGATTATTTGTCTGAACAGCCCACACAGCGTAGGTAGAACATGGGTTATGTTAAGAGCCTGTTGTAGGATGCAGTCATGTATCATTTTATAAAGTAGGAATTTTACATCCAAAGGGTAAAGCTTAATATCATGAATTATAACTGTAGTAAGTTACTGCTGATTCTGTATTTTTAAAGTTGTCTACTTATCTGCTAGAACTGCACTGAATTGGATTTAATTGCCAACAGATTTTTACTTATAGCAATAGGAGTGTCTTGTGAGTAGCTACAAAAGGATTCTTACAGGAGCAGGAAAATAACATCCCTTTACACTGAAATAAACAACTACTGCTGATGTAAAAATACAATGAGTCTCACAGGCAAGCATGAACTCTGCTTACGATTGAGATAATTTCAGCTGAACTGGCTTTAAACTCAAATTCATGCTAATGAAGAGACTGCAAACATGCCTTGAACCCTAATTCAATAATGAGATCAACAATTACACTTAAAGGTTACTTAGCACTGCAGCAGTGTGAGCAAAATCCTTTTGATCACCTATATTGTGCTGTTCATTATTTTCTTTGATGATTAATAACACTGAAAAGCACTTGGTAAAGGAATAAAATGAAGTACAATATTTATACCTTATTACAAAGTGCATTAGCAAATCAGAGCCCTCAGAGCACCTACATTAAAAAGAAAACATCATTAATATTTGATGTTTGTCTTCTTTAACATCTAGCTGTGGTTTTAACAACAGCAAAACTTTCAACCTTGGATTCACTGCAGTTCCCAAAAATGCCATCTCTTATCCAGCAGACCCACATACCGGCCATTTTCTTACACTTCTTTGTTTCCATCTTTGTGTGGCCCTTAGAAAATAGAAATCAGCATTTGTGAATGTGTAATTTCAAGAGGTGAGTGGCAAGAGACATTTCAGCGAGCAAGAGGAAGGCAGTTATTTGACTTGGTGATTTCAACACTATTCTGTGTCGGGAGGGAAAATGGCACGAAGACATTGTGCTAGGCAACAGATCATGTAAACATTTCCTATGACAGTCTTTCATCATCTATAGGAACATTTACACTGCCAGATCTTGTCTTCTTTAAAAATGTCAGCTCGGTAAGTTTGATGCACATGTGCTCCTTCTGTAAGTGTCTGCTCAGGCAGACAGTTTACTAATTTGTGGCTCAGTAAGCCTTCCACTGCACCGAGCACCTTGAGGTTAGCACATCTCTAATCATTATTTGATAACAGAAATCTGTAAGCATCACATCCCTGGTAACAAGAACATTGTATCTTAGCAACCAGCCTTGATATTCAAACAATTTCATTAAAGCGTAGCACCTCTTAGCAGGTGGGTGAGTGCGGGTGTTGATAAACATTTATAACATGATCAACCATTGTGTTTGCCAACACTATAATCATCATGACAAATTCATGAATTTGTTTACAAGCTCTTAGGTACCAACCTAAGTAGGTAAACCACCTCATAGCACGCTTCTGTGTCTATAGATAGAGGCGCATTCCGAGATTTGATGCTTCTTTAAATTGAACATATTGGGGAAAAGGTTAGCAGATGAACATCACATGTCACCGTAAAAATCACCATTTAAATTAAACCACAAAGGATGTGTTAGAGCAAGGGCAAGGATTATATTTCACCCCCAAGAGAGCAAGGAAATTTAAAGTTGAAACTGTCTGTAATCTATTCCCAACAGGTCGCGAATGTGGACACGGTGCCCCAGCCCCACACGGAGGAACCTGGGGGTCACCCCCACCACACGTAGGCAGCAGCGGCTTCCTAACCTCAGCCAGAGGTTGGCAGCCCTGCCAAAGGGAGATACCAGAATAACCCATCTGCCTCTCAAGAGAAAGGGGCAAAGCTCAAATTATTTCAGTTCGTCAAATACAACACATCTACACCCAAGAGGGATGATGGGCTTTGAAGAAAGCAAATCCACCGACTTATTTGGGAAATGCAGCTTGGACATCCTCAGTTATGCTCAGCAAAAAGGGTGCACATAAACATATCCTCTGAAGTGGGAGCCCTGCAGGCCAGATTGGCTAAATTTTGCTTATAGAAACACAGGAAATTTTGCTCAGTTCTGAGTTAGAGCCCTGTCCCTTGCTATCCCGGGAAAGCTCATCATATAATGCTGTTCATAAACTACTTAGCCTCATCTTAAAACCAGTTAACTTTGTTAACCCCATAACTTCCATGGGAAGTTTTTTCTGGGATTTAGATAATTTGAGGACTCTTAATCTGGGGCTGATATTATTTATGGCTCTTGAATATTCGTTTGTTCTCACGCCAATATTGTCATTTAACTGAGACCACTCAGCTCTTCTTGGTGTTAACATCCCCCTTTTTTTTTTAAGCACAGAGCACTCATGACCCCTCTTAGTGTTCATTGTTGCTAGGCTAAACAAATTGTGCTCTTTTATGGCTGTATTACATCAACACAACCCCGTGGAGGGCAATAGGTTTGCTCTTTTGTAATCAAAACCAGCATTTGATCTCATGAACTTAAATGGAAATATCCTTCTAGGAGTGTTACTTTCTAAAGTGATTTCCAGTGTTGAGTTGCTGCCCAGAGGGGCAAGGGAGAGAGAGAAGGGACAGCCAGAGAAAGTGAACTGACCAGCCCAGGGTCAGACAGACTGACCGCTCTGTTTGCAATTCCATGTGCCAGCTGAAGTCACTCAGGTCCTTCAGAGGGCCAGATTTTATGCAAGGGTTTCGGTTGCCAACCTAAGTTATGAAGCCACTTATCTACACAAACCCACGTGAAGATGTGAGTCTCTCCACCCCTTACTTTCCCCGTAAGGTGAAGCCACCTTTTTCACCTCACAGGGTTCTCTGAGAGCAGCACCCTCAGGGAACAACATCTCTTGGGCATGGATCACACAGGCTCAGGTCCAAACACACTCTCAGATTCAAATTTCATAGTCTTACATCTATATTCTGCACCAAGCCAGCCTGCGGTTGGAAGGCAAAACCTAGAAACTTCCAGACACTCCTTTTCCATGAGCAAAACATCCTCATGGCATTATCCATCAGTCAGATGCCTTTCTGCATTGCCATCCGCAGGGTAGCACATGCCAGGAAGCAAACAAAGGCAACAGGAGTGGCAAAAATACTTAAGATTGATGGGTAGAGAAACAGAATATGTGTCATAATCCAGCTTTGTGTCTGATTAATGGATATTTTACTAAAAGAAATCAGAAGAAAAATTCTTGGAACAGCCAAGAACTCCTTGATGCTTCAACCTCGTCTTCAAAATGACCTGTTCCCCTCTTCGGTGACTGGTTTGCACTAATTTTTGCAAGCAAACCCAATAATAACCTTGCTCGAGCTGCAATGTGTGTTTAAAATTTACCAAAAGGTGGAAGATGGAATGCATGCAAGAGAAAAACAGGAATATGAAGTTTGTACCTTGTACCTATGGCATCCAAGGTAACACCACCGCATCACTGATTTCGCACTGGGCACGTTACATCAGGCTATTAATCTACCTGAAATACCTGGGGCCAAGTGAAGCGTTCTGAAATAGGTAACTGAGACTCCCTTTTGGAAATTAAAGTCATCCACTGCAAAAAAGGAACAACACATTTTGTCACCGTAGCTTGTTGTCTTTGTGGTTAACTTTAGTCCCAGTGCTAAAATCTGATGATAATCCTATAAACTACGGCTGGGAAAGGAAACCCACCTGACCCAGACTAATGTTTTGGTGGGGTTTTTCCCCCCTCTTTTCCTTTAAGCCCCCTGTTCAGGTCTGAAAAGCTACATAAGCTTTAATTAGGCACCTGAATACATTTAAAAGAAAAAAATCAGAAATAAGGACTAAGGGCTGCAGTAAAACATGGAAAATACTACACACACATTTTACTAAACAAGTGCAAAGTACACATCCACATCATATATATAAAAAATACAAATTTACAAATTTGAAGCAGTCCCACACCAAAAAAAAAAAAAAGGGGAAACCTATTTTAAGCAGGAGACCAAGTAAATCCATGTTTTCTCCTATACAAACAGAGTGCAAATTTAATTTCCAGAGGTACACCCTTTTTTGTTATCAGACAATATATATATTAAAAAAAAATTTGGCCATCTGTGGCTTCTCATGCCTCAATTTCACCTTCTATGAAATGGGAGAACTTGATTCTCATCTCCTTTCCTGAAAGCTATCATTTTCAAAGCACTCTAAACCTGAAGTTATTTTTGGAATAGTGTCTTCAGAACAGCCTGAAGAAACACCATAAAGAACAACACCGCTAGCACGCAGAAGTCGAATTCCTATTCGTTAGCAGAAATCTTTATACTCTGTGTTTTCATTGCACAACGGAGTCTGAGCTACGGAGTGATGACAGCATTAAACTGGAAAGAAATTTTCTCCTTCCCCTTCAGCGTATTTCTTTTGCAGGACACATGTTTAGCAGTCAAAAAAGAGAAATGAACGAGTATTTGCAATGCTGTGAAAAATTTCAAGTCTGGGTTAAAATTTTTAAATGTAGTTTGAAATGGGATGGGTTTAGAAGAGAAAAAGAAGACTTTGAGGTGGCCTTCAGGAAGCGTTGCCCTGCTCTCTTACTCCACCCATTTACTATCCATAGAAAAATCCGGTATTTTGGGTTATTATTTTTCCAGCAGCCTCAGATTGCATCTATCCCCCGTGAAAGATTAGTAAAGGTGCACATGAAGCCAAAACCTGGGGTAAAACCCCTCTCACTGCACATCTTGTTTGCTAATACCCTACTAGCCCAGCTTCCAAGCCTGTCCCACATCCCTGCCGCAGAGGAAGCCACCTGACAACACTTTCTGGCCACACAACACAGCAGGCAAGGACACATTGCCCAGGTCAGCCAGGAACAGACACGGGGGTGATAATAAAACACGGTTCTACAGAGGCAATGATCACTTAACACCCCCAAGGGCTGGTTGAATATTATCCCTGTTATGCAGCTTGGGAAAACCGACAGAGGTTGTGCTGAGGCTACATGGAGCCACTCATCAGATGTGGAGTTTGATCTCCTTGGATGCAGGTCCCCATTTTTATATCCACAATCGATGCCAAAAAAGGGAAATGGATGTTTTCAGATACAGAGATTTCTGGGGGTGAGAGAGGCAGTTTCTAGTGCTTTTATGGCCTTCCCCAAAGCAGCTATTGGGCTGCTCAAGAGTTTTGGCTCACAAAAGGAGAAGGAGCACATGCTGAGGCCACCTGTGGCTCCACATTCCCCTCTTTCATTCCTCATCCCTCTCCTCCCCTCCTTCCTGGGGGGAACTACTTACAAAGAGACACACCATGGGTATCTGGGAGGTCCCATAAATTTGAAATTTCTGTGAGTCAAACTCCAGCAAGCTGTTTTTACCCATACTGGGCCAGGAGCAGCAGAATGGGGAGAGTATGCTGAGAAACAGGGTCCTGCTGCACCAGCTGGGGGTAACATTTTCTCGCAACCAGCACAAGATGCCACAGCTGATGCCTGAAGATAAATATACACCCTTTCACATTTAACCGGCATATTTCGCCTTTTCAGCACAATACTCAAATCTGTTTAATTTTCAAACTGCCAGTTGAGATCTTCCTGACATTTTCAGTGGAGAAGGACAAGAGGACCAAGGCTGAGGATGCCCACGCAGAGCACTGCAGGTGACATCACTTTGGGCCCAGAACAAAAATGCCACCACAAGGGATGGTAGAAAAGCTCACTCCAACACCACTACACAGCAGCTTCCAAGGCTCCAACATTTGTTTGACAATCACTAAGCAAAGACCTTGAAAAATTTTTTACTAATTTTAGGCAGTTGAAGTGCCCGTTCCAGTCCCAACACGAAGGTTTAAGTATTTAAAGTTTTTGTGCTGATGTATGCTGGACTGGTATGTCCTAGAATCATCCTTTTCCTTGATTCCCAGCAGACATTTTTGTCCAAAACACACATACAAAACCAGCACAAAACCAAAACCCGCCATAAACCAGGTAAAGCTGAATTTCATACTGGTCTGAGACAACTTGTGGGCCACCTACTTAGTACTATCACCCTAATTAAGAATGTTCTAACAGCAGGGGAAGGTGGAAAACACCTGGGATGTTTTGCTGAATCTCCTGGAGTTGTATGAATTTCCCAGCTTTAGTTCTTCAGAAGCCCATCCTATAGATTAAGATCTTGCAGTGGTCAGTTAAATTATATATGTTTTTCATTAGAAGCCTAAAGATAAATATGAATTCATAAGTGTGTGTATACACACTCATATCTGCAGGATTTAATAATTTGGATCACAGTGGAAAGTAGTTTTAACACAGCGGTGAGTTTTGCCTTTGCAGTGTGTTAGAGAAAAGAAAAAAAGCAGAGCTGCGTATGAACATAAATCAGAGTGAACTTTACCACTTCTTTAACTCCCAAGGAAAAGCTATTGCATTTTAGGGAAAGAATAGTCTCCATTAAAGAAAGAGACAATCAGCCCATTAGGTCAATTTTAATTTTAAGACCAGAATATTAAATACTCCCTTTGATTATGAATTGTATTAACATGATTAAAATCATCGAATAAAAAAAAAAAATCCTAATCCCAGACCTGCTGTCATATAAATATCATCAAAATATTTCAGTGCAATTTAACATTTGTAATAAGGTCCATAATTTATTTAAATGATAATCTAACCACATTTAAATTAATTTTAAAACTCAAAAATATACACTCTTACCATCTTACTGCCTGATATAAAAGAATGCCAGTAAAAACACATTTTCTAGCCTTTTACTAGAAAGGTGGTCACACAATCAGGCTCTCCTGATTGTGTGACCACCTCTACAACATAAAAACATCTTAAAGGACTCAAACTGCATCAGATACCGGGAGAGATGAGTGACAAAAGCTACAGGCAGAAATCCTAACATTTTCCTGAAGAATCTTTGTTATTATTTATAAACACTTTTTTTTCTGTTGCTGTAACACAACCAGGAGACATATGCAGATAGATAAAACACCAAATGTTTATTTTTTTTTTAAATTTGGGGGGTTTTTTATGTTTTAAAGTGATCTCTGCATTATGCAGGCTTTTTCCTCCAGATCACTGTTACAGTCTTCTGAGGCAGGCTGCAATCCCCGTTTGACTCATCACATTATGTGCTCGTATTAAGTTTTGCATTAAATCCCAGTGCCATCTATAACTTGCTACTAATATCTTTACACCACTGAGGCTTTGATATTTGATGGAAAGCCCCTGAAACCTCACCAAGGGTCTCATCAAATCAGGCAAGCCTCACTTTGCTATGTATTTACCAAGTGAAGCATATATTCAAGTGAACCCAGTTTGAGGAGTCCACGGTTAGTTAATCAGCTATGAAGAGTTTTCTCAACCTATTGTTTTTAGCAATACAGCCAAAATTCTATGAAATGCCATCCCTTGCTGCTCTACTTGAATATCAGTGCTTTACCTGAAGAGAAACAAAATGGTATCTCTCCCTCCCACTAATTCCTGACTTCTTGCTCAGTGCAATGCATCTAAAGAAATGAAACTTATTGAATCAAGTTTAATGACATAATAAATTCTTCCCTTCAGACAATGTTGAGGCTTAATTCACTAGAGCACTTTAAGCCTTTGCCTTTAGCATCTGATGGGTCATTAGTCTGTAATCCAGCAGCTAGCCTGTTTGGAATCTAAACTAAATCAGGAACCGTATCAGTAGTTTCTGAAATATGACTGGCAGGTCAAGTGGCCTCAAAAAGACTGCCTGGGGCAGTTAAGACTAGGATAGGGCATGACTAGGACAGAACCAGTGATGAATCTGGAAGCATGTACTCAATAAAGACTTCATTCATTCTAACTCACTAAACAGCAGTTCTTCAAATGACTTGACTTATATTTTTGATGTTTTTAACCAGTAGGTCATGCAATAAAATTGTCCGGTATGTGCCAATAGGCTTAACACACAGATCATTGACTTGCATGCTTGGGCATATTTTATTTATATTTTTCCCCCAAGTTTTTCCATAGCGGCTTGAAAAAGGCAATAGAACCACTGCCGTGTGGGAAAACATGTAATCTAAAGGACTTAGATCATACAATTTTGAAAAGCAGAAAGTTTGATGAAACACCCTTTTGTCCAAAAAGAAAAAAAACCTCTGAAATGCCAGTTCCTACACCTGGAAAGTCACATTCTTGAGATGCTACAAATAATCTGTGCTCCCAGCTGAATATTTCTCGCATTACGTATTAAAAACACTCCGTATGCAATAATTTTAGGGCTTTTCAATACAAGCCAGAAAGCCAGCTCCGCTTTAGAATTTCAGCTGCAGAATTTCAGGCTTATTGGAGAGGAAAGTGTGCTGTGCTCATCTCCAGCACCCTCCGCCACTGCATTCACTGAAGGCTCGTAAGACTTGATTCAAAGTCCACTTCAGTCAATTGACCCCAGCGGTCTTTAGATCAGGCCCTTAATCTGTACATTGCACTCAGATAATCAGTAACAGCTTAGTTAGAGGACGCTGCCTTTTTTTTTTTTGTGCACCCATCATTTCCCAGGTTCAATGAAACATTTCCAAACCCCTCGAAATCAGACTGGCGCTTCTGGTGGATACAGTGAAGCACATGCTATAGTCGAGGTTTAAGTGGTGTTTGCAGTTAAAAAAAAAAACAAAACAAAACCCACAGTGGGGGAAAATAAATAAATAAACATATAAACCCGACGCTTTGACACCCAGAAAATACCCTGAACTATGCTTCAGCTCTGATGCCACAGTGATTTCTCAGTGGAGACAGAGGCGCATTGGCACCAAGCAGGGAGTGAAAAGGACGACTAATTCTGGTTTGGAAACAGAGCACAGGGCTGGGTTATGAACTCCAGACCAGGTTCCCCCACTGTCCCTAGAGTACCAGGATTCAAAAGGCGGACAGCCTAATCTCAAGATCCCTGCTCTCAGGAGTGACACGAGCCCACAACCACCCCATCTAAGAGTCACCTTCTGCAGAGCGGCTGTGTGAAATTCAGCAGGGCAAATCCCGAAATATCCCCAATTAGAAAGATAACTCATTTCCAGATCCAGCCTGCTCAAAGTTGTCTACAGTTTAATTTAAATATGCATTAAACACACTGTGTAGCAGAGGCAAAATTACTTATTGCTTTAAGCATGCCCATGCTATTTTAAAATAGCCTGGCCGTCATGAGCATTTCTCCTATTATCTTTGGTGACATTTAATCAGTGCTTAAATGTTGGGAACACAGGGGAAAGAAATCAGGTTATATATTTGGGAAGGCAACTCTTAGAAATTAGGCTTCTTTCCAAAAGAAAACTTAACCAGTTGCTCACTGCCTCAGCAAACAGAGTTAACACTTGCATTTTCTCCTGGTAGGAGTAAAGTCACAGGACACTCCAACCAGGGTCAAATCCTTTTGGGGATGCACTACCAAAGCTGAATTCAAATTCCCAGAAGACTCAGACCAATAACTTCAGCCTCTGTACAGTAAGACTCTTTTTCCCTGTATCTCACATGCTACTGAGATAGAAGATATTTACAGAAATGAGAAAATGTAATTTTTTTTCATTTATTATTGAACTATTAAAGGCACTCTTTCATTTGGGATCTCCCTCCATCTCCAGCCTTTGTATGCCAAGGTACTTCAGTAACGGCAGTAAGCGAAACTAAAATGCCAACTTGAGATTTGCATTATAAATGGCATATACAAAGAGATTTTTTAAACTTTGGTTGATCTAGCATATCAAAGATCTTTTTCTCTCTTTTTCTAAGCTACTTCAGTGACTGTATTGAAGTGAACTGAAAGGATTAGCTTGAAAGTGGCAAGAAATCGGGTGTGCAAAGAAATAAATTTTTTCCCCCACACTTATTTCAGCTGAACTCTTCATTATATGGGGGCCCCTTTCCTCTTCTGAAATGCATTTTGCTCTGTCTCTCTCAAGCCATCCCGTGCTGTGCTAATACCAAACGAGGTGAAAATGCAAAGTGTGTAAGAGCAGCTCCTGACACTGCTTCCTTCAGCCCCTCTTCAACCTTCTGCACTCCTAAACTGGGCACCAGAGTGAAGATTGCAATATATTTACTCATAATTTCCTCTTTAGCTAGAGCTGGAGGTAAATCCAGTGACACTGATGGCATCTGCCTCTCCCACATTTCATGCTGATGCACTTCCCTACAGCACAGGCCTCCATGTGACTGGGATACGTATCCCAGAAACACACACTGAGGATGTTCTCCGCTTCCCTAGGAAATCACACGCTGTTTTCACTACTTACAGTGTGGTTGGCATAGCCTTAGCTCCAGTAATATCTATCCGGGAAAAATGAAACAGCATGGAAAAGTCACCAGGGGAAGAAGAGCAGAAGGAATGACTCAGCTGTGAACCTGGATTCAGACAAAAATGACTAAGAGCTCCCAAAATCAAAGAAAAGAGTTTCACAACTGTTGATACCAATTCTCCACTCCAGACGTGTTCCCATTTAGAAAACTTACAACAAGTTAGATTATTCTTTAGGAATATTGGTCACTCTGTGGCTCTCTACCTAGCTTGTCCCTTTCCTTGGAATAATTAAGCAAACCAGCTGCATTAACTCTTTGAAACAAAAGCCCTTTGTGTTTACTGGCAAGCTCAGTGATAGTCCTAGATAAGTCTCAGAGATGAGCTCCCAGCCTGTGTTTGGTGGAAGGCTGAAGGTCCGAGGGGAAAGAAGGGGCTGGCAGGCACAGGCAAGGGGAAAGGTTTGGGTTTCCCAGGCTGGGGCTGAGTCAGAGCTCAGGGCTCCGTTAGCGCTCCGTGTTTACGGAATAAATCGTTGTTCCCATCGCAGACGCATTCACTGCCCACTCCAGTCAGAGCTCATTCCTCTTACATCAGTGACTCCACAGCAAGATTAGACAGACATGCAGCAGGGAAAAAGTCCAGCTCAGGACAGCATAATCCCCGCTTTCCCGACAAACTTGTTTGTGCCAGGGCAGCCCAAAGGCCTGCAGGAGAAACGATGCGTGTCCAGGCTGGCGGCCGAGGACAAACCATGGGACACTCAGAGTACCCAAAATACGGGGAATGTTACTCCAGACATAACAAAATACAGCTTATAGGGACATGCCACGGGGATAGTCTTTAATGTGCGGCTTCTAGAAGTTGATTTATTGGCAACTAATTACAGAAAATACTGGGGGGTTTCTTCACGTCGCACAGGCCACAATAGATGCTCCATCCCTCAAGTGCCGATGACACAGGCACCCTGTCGCAGCTGAATAGCTGCCTACTGACCCCTCCTCTTCATCAAGGGGGACTTGCTAATGTCCTGGGCTAAAACTGTGCCAGCACCAGCTGGCAGGCACGCTCGTGAACCGACGAAACCCACCCTGAAGACAAGCGAGACCTCTGCAACCTGCAGAGGCAAGACCAGAATTTCTCCTTCCTCCCAAGATTAACTGCAGGAGAGTGCTACAACAGCTATTCATCACCAGCAGCACCTAAAGCCTTCCTTACTGCATATATCAACGTGTCGAGGGCTGTGACTAATGGAAAAGGCACCACCCTATAAAAAGGAATAAAAATGAAGGAACCATCAGTAACAAGCAGCAAGTCAGCTGTACCAAGCTAATTTTTTTTTAATGTAAAGATTTGAAGTAAATACACACTCCAAAAAAAAAAAAAGTCAGCCTTCTTATTAATCTTCTGATAAAGAAATGCAAAATATTAGATCAGTTTAGGTTTATTTCAAGTAGCCTTAAAGAGATAAATAAAAATAAGCTTCCGAAACACCCAGGGAAGTGACACAAGCCTGTGATCCCACAGAGGCTACGAGGATGCTGAGCCACACATAAAATACTGTTTGCATATGTGAAGTTCGGCACACAACAGACTTCTGAGAAGAGAGTAATGTCAAATAAAAGAATAGCTGTATTAATAGCCGTATTTACTTTTGCTGGTGCTTTCCTGTAAGACTATGTATAGGTAGAGGAATTAATTTTCTGGGTGCTGGCAGGGGAGAGCCCACCTTCTGTAATGACCCACCCAACTGGGTCAGCCTGAGCCTGATGGCAGAAATGAGCAATAAAAGTTTAACACCGTCCGAAATAATCCCGGATTTCATTTAATCTCCCTCCTAGTACTAAAAATAACAGAAAGCAATAAAATCTCAGATGGTGCATATTGCAAGAGCCGGCATTTAATCTCGCTGATGAGAAAAAGAAAAAACGACAGACCCCTTTCTCAGCTTTCCAACACTCCCAATTTTGATTCTTTTCCTGCAGCGCTGGAATATGCACCTACTTCCTTGAATTAACAGATCTCCAAATAACACTCACAGGGACTATTTTCCTACACATAAAGTTGCTTTCTCTGTTCAGAAGAGTATAACTGGCTTTGGGAAGAAATATAAAAGAGTTGCTAAAGCCAGTAATTTCCTCAGCCACACATATGGCTTCTAAGTTTAATAGCAATTATGTCATTTTTATATATGATTCACTTGATGTTGTTTTCATGTGAATCATTTGACATATATAACTCCGGCAGATTTCTTAAATAAGCATATCACCAGAGACTAAATTACTAATCAATTAACCAATTTCTTCACACACC
>VZTI01003344.1:414866-444765 GCA_013397865.1 Struthidea cinerea
CCCCCCCCCCCCCCCCCCTTCCCCAATCCTGGCATGCAATTAGGAGAGAAAACTAAACTTAGAAAGGCACTTAGAGAAAATGAGGTTTGATAAACCATGGGGGTTTTTATTCTGGGGGGGAGGAAGGGGATGGCAGGGTGATAAACCGAGGCCTACAGCAAACAAACACATGCCAAGACTTTGCATTAATGTCTCCCTGCTGAGACCTGAAGAACATCTCTGCAGCACCCAAGGTTTCGCCAGCACCCCAAGCATTGTGCAGCCACCCCAGGCACGGCTCATGGGGCCGCAGCCCTTCATCCCTTCCTTGCAGGAGCACAAAGGTGGCCACAAACACCTGCTGTACAGCACTCGAGCAGGTGCAGCAGGGACACCAACACCCCCGAACGCACAAGGCTTTAATTCTCACTTCTCTTCTTGCTGGGGATGGCAGGGCAGGCCAGCGCTGCGGAGGGAACAGGGAAGGAAACGGCCCGGTTGGAGAGGTGTTTACAGTTCTCTTGCCCGACCTCCCTGTGCTCTCACCGCAACGCACACCCTTCTTTCCAGAAGAAATTTCACACCCTGCAACACCCCTTCCTCATTTTCAAACCGTTCACCGCCCTGGTGCTCAGCAACCTGTGCCTTGGCCGCAGGCACAGACCAGCCCTTCCTCCCCTTTCCTGGGGACACGCAGCTGGGCATCCCCTTCCAGCCCCACGCCACCTCAGCTCCCGGTGCTCTCAGGAACAATGAGCACAGAGGGTTTGTTTTGCCATCTTAACTGTTTTTAACATATTTCCATTAGCTACCAGCTCAGCACAAAAAGGCAAAATACCTGACTCATTGCATTTATGGGCCTCGAGTGAACCAGCCACAGGCATTTCCCGCACCCTTCTTATTACTCCACGTGGGGACCAGGCATCTTTCAGAAGGAAATCCACTTTTCTTGCTATAAAAATAGCCTTGAAAACTGGTTGTAACATCTTCAGCTGTAATTGCACGCAAAGGCTCTCTACATACAGCAAATTTCCATGAGTATTTTGTTTCCCTCTTATAAACTCCACTAGTCCTCACTCACAAATGTAAAGCAAAGATAGCTGCTCTGAGCAGTTTCTGAGAGCTGATATCTGTGTACTTTGGCTGGTATCAAAAGAACAATTAAGCACACACTTAACATAATCACCCAAGTAAACGCACTAACTCCCTTAAGAGAACCTTATTTGCTTGTTTTATTTAAGAACACATTCAAGAGATTTGTTTGAAGAAACCAAAGCAAACAGCAAGACCAGGGCTAAACCACTAAACATCCACAAGACCAACCACCTCAAATCTCTTCCAACGCAAAAAAAATGAAATTCAGTTTTCACTGTCCAGCTTTCAAACACAAAAAGTTCATAAGCTACCACAAGATAGAACCCCAACTTTGTTTTCCCACCTCTCACAATTGATTTTACCTTAAAAATGAATGTGTTCTCTCTTCTCTTCTTCCTTATTTCTGTCCTTGATCCAAGGAAATGGCCAGCCCAGCTCCTCTGATATAGTCACCTCCCTGCAGTCAGGCCCAAGTGAAGGCACCTGCGCCTTCTGGAGCAGCCAGAGCACACCTGGGGGCAAGGAAGGAGGTGAATGGAAGCCTGTAAGCCAAGCCAAGGCAGCTAAACTGGCAAGTGACAAGTGTGAGGTTTACACACTCATACCTACTGAGACAGCAATAATTCTCCTGCTAGGGTGAGCAGGCACCCTAATCACCTCTGTTATTCATGGTATTCACATAGAATTTTTGTCTCCAGGCTCCCCAGGGCAGTGGTCACAGCACCAAGGCTGACAGAGCTCAAGAAGTGTTTGGACTATGCTCTCAGGTGCTTGGTGTGACTCCTGGAGATGGTGCTGAGCAGGGCCAGGAGTTGGACTTGATGATCCTGGTGGGTCCCTTTCAACCCAGCATCTTCTGTGATTCTGTGACACATATAATATCTCTCATTTTTTACAGCTGAAACACCCCAGAGACACCAGGATAAGTCAGCTTGGAGGTGAGCTGTGTTCACACTGATGTGAGCAAGCCCATGTGGGTTTTTTCTCACAGCAGTGGTCCAGCCTCCTTCTGTTCACTCATTATTTCAGGTGCCTATCCCAGCTGCTCATGCTCAGATGTTGCAGATTATCACTGATAGGAGCTCTTCACTCCTAGAAGTTTTGTTCCTTTTCATTCAAAACCTGTTTTTTCTCCCTTTTCCCTCTGCTGTGCAGATCTGGCAATCTGGTTTTATAGAACAAATGATTCCCCAAAGACAAGTGTGCTGACAGGAATCCATACAGCTGGTTTGACTCCCCTGAGACATGGCTCGTTCAAGGTGAAAAGCCTGCTGGGTTTTCTTTATCTGGCTGGTTAACAACTGTTATAAATAAGGAAGTTCTGAGCAACAGAGTTCATAGAATCACAGAATGACTCAAAGGGACCTTAAAGACCACGGGCAAGGATATTTTCTACCAGTCCATGTTGCTCAAAACCCCATCCAGTCTGGCTGTGAATACTTCGAGTCATGGGGCAGCCGCAGCTTCTCTGGGCAACCTGTGCCAGGGCCTCACTGTCTCCTTCCTGTGCATACCTGGCAGGACCATCTTCCCTACCCAGGAAGGAGGAACTTCAGCTTCCAAGATGTGTCTGTATCATGGAGGACCAGCTTCAGAGCACCTGCCCAGCTCCTGGGCATGACATTCCTCCCAGCATTTTCCAGCGGGGTGCTGCATAACTCTGCCATCTTCCCCCCACATCACGGACATTATCTGTGCTGGTCTGGGTGCTGCTGATCCAATGTTCATCCAGAACCCTACCTTTCCTTTGTGAACACTCAGTTCCCCTTGCAGGGCACCCAAAGACCTGCTGCCATCAGCTGTGGCTTCCAGGCAACCGTGTGCGCTTCCCCAAAGCCTCAGAAAACACCGAAGCTTGAGCACTTCTCAAAAGTGAATCCCCCTGCCTCCTTTTTTGATCCTGTTTACTCCGTGCACTTGATTAATACAACCACATTCTGAGGATGCATGTTATCAGCACCACATGCCCTGGCCGAACAGAAATCAGGGCAAAGCATTAGTAATAAAATCCCTGCTTTGCAGAAAAAGTAACAGTGGAATGCTCCTACACCACGTACCAAATGGCACGTCTTCTGTGGCATCCCCACCTTCCTCGCCTCCCTCTTCCTGTGGCTGGTCCATCTGTCCTCACTTGGGAGCTCTGATTTCACACATCTTTCCCCACCACATCTCCCCTGCTCGCCGAGTGCTCCTCAGCCCCCCTGTGATTTGCAATCCTGCAGCAGTTGCACTCTGTGGTTTCCCATCGCTCCCGGGCTGCTCCAACTTCTGTATTTCCTGCTGCCAACAAACCCACCTTGCACTCATTGCCAGGCCCCCCCAGGGCACTGCTTCCACCCACCTCACGTGGTCATGTCGGCGGTGTGAGCTCCTCACATGCCCTGCCTGCCGAGTTCCACTCACCCATTCCCTGCCACAACCAAACGGAATAATCCTGCTAGCAGGAGGATGGAGAGAATTTTGCAGAGTGGCCGAATCCTTCCTCTGTTCCCCTCCCCATTTGCCCCTGTAGACTCTCCACACCAGGAAGGCTGATGATGACGCTCTGAGCTGTACCACCGTGGACATCCAGCTCGGGATCTCCCAGTCTTCTTAACCTTAAGAATCTTCCCCAAACCCAGGCAAGTCCTGAGAAACATTGACTCAAAGAAGTCTTCCCAGCTGCAGAATCCTTGGTGCCGACAATCTCTGCAGTCCCAAACCTGATGTGATCCAAGCTTGGACTGGGCCCGTCAGATCTGCTCTGAAAAATTCACAGCATAAAAACTCACTAGAAAAGAAGCAGAGCAGCTCTTTTGCTATCAGAGCAAAACAACATAAAAACATTCATGACCATCCTTGCTCCCTCATGTCTTACTTGGCCAACCAGGAAACAAATAACCTTGTTCCCTTTAAAAGTTATGGTACCCTCTGCAGCAAAGATATTAAAATTTTCCAGGTTTTTTGCTTCCTCAGATTGATTGACACGGCAAAAGAACAGACAAAGCTTGGGCAACAGGAATTTTCAGGAGCCTTTTTAAAGTAAATTTCCTACATTTAGTGAAATTACATGCTGCTGATACATATTATTGGCCTACAGAATGAGACTCACCCACCCAAGGAAAAGAATTAACTGAAATATTGCCATTTCTAGGAATTAAAGTTATTGGAATTCAAGCCGAAGCCCATTTCCTATACGCAGTCTTAATGTGATCCTCAGGGAGCTCTGAAATTATCATCTTCAAGTAAGTGATCTTTTCATGCAATTTTATTCCAGCACTATATCTAGGTATCTTCTCCATAACTTCTGTGTCCACAAGCTTATTTATCTCCTTGCTAAAGTTCAAAATCTAATTTCCAACACAGGTTACTTACTGTAATAAACTGTACAAGCTTTAAAGTGACAAGTTGAAAGATACAATTTTTTAGAGTTATGAATTAATAGCCATATACGTCAAAGAAAGTGCCAACTTTTTCATATTTATAGATATATTATTGAAATGATAAAAAATGAACTGAGGAAAGAGAAAAGGAGTGAGGAGAACTACATATAATGAATCAAACATACTTAACAAGACATGTACAGACACTTTAGTGTGCATCTCTTTTATTACATTACATTAATCAAATTCTGCTAAAGACATCCATCTAAGCGAAGTGTCACAGTGATATTCTATAAAAACATTCTTTTGAAAAAGAGTCTTCCCTGACAGCGGTATCAACTCCACTGTCTTAAGTGATTGTCAGGACTGCATTACTCAGAAATTAGGAGAATTTATGTAAGTGCCTCACGAGATCCCCTGAAGAAAAAAAAAATAATTTAATTGGAGGAAGTGTACAAACTCTGATAAAAGCTGGTAAAACAGGGATAAGTGATTTTGCTTAGGGAAGCATGAATGGGGGTTTTTTTCTTCTTCTTCCTCCTTTGGTTCGCAGCACCGACAGACTTTCTTAGTCTGGAAAATCCTGGAAGAAAATCCTCCCTTCTGCTAAAGTGGGCAGAATATGTGCACTTTTGCTAAATTACCCAGCAAGACCCGATCAGCTGAGATTTGAGGCTTTTTTTCCTCCTCCATGTATTTATTTATTTATTCTGATGAGCCTACAAACAGCCCTCAGGAAGGCAGCGGAGGTTTCTTTGCCATGCAGATGTGAGGCCCAGATGTGGCACTGCTTGGCATGGCCTGGCTCTGGGGAGCCGAGATGGCTCTGGCAGGTTGGGCACTTGGCTCTTGGCCACATGTGAGCTCAGGTTTACATCAGGCACGATCCTCTGCCTTCCTACTACCAGGCAGATGCTGCAAACCCAAAGTAACTCAGCATTTTTGCAGCCTATTGTACCTGTGTGTTTCATAGTGGGATTTATAACAGATCTTCATTTGTTCTTAAGAGGAAAACGGCGTGGAGATAAATTTTTGGTTTAGCTCTTGCATTATTTCATCTCCTTCTTTAAAACAGTTTAACCCAGGGTTTCTTAACCTTGACAACATCTAGAAAAAATATGAATGCTAAAATTCCCATCAAATAGAGAATTTGGATGGGGAAGAAGCTACTTTCAGACCCCAGCGCCACAAAGCCATGAAGAACAAGGGGTGAAGGGTGTTGCATCACTTCTCCTCCATTATTTAGATGCAGTGGGATTCATAAATCCACGGAGGTGACATCCATTAGGTAGCATTAAGGTAGTGCTGGTATTCCCACTCAGCCCTGGGCTTCCCACTGTATTTGGGGGGGTCTGTTTTACTTCCCTGCAAAGGAAGGGAAAGCTCCTCAGGGCAATCCCTGAACGATGTGGCATCAAGTGTCAAAATATAAGACAAGGAAAAAAGGCACAGGGAACAGTTTCATCTAAATGATTCACCGACAGATCACAAAAGCAACGATTTGCTCTTCCCAATCATTCTCTAATTTCACTAATCAAACTATTAAGCCTGGATGTTATTCAAAACTCAAAGTCAACACTACAAAAAAGCCAAACATGAAATCCGCCATTTGCATAACTTATTAAGTGAAATATGGAATTCATGTGACAGACAGAACGTCAACTTCAAACTGTGTTTTCAGCCACAGCGAGAGCTGTTTGATCTACATGGGTTAGTTCCCTGCTCAGGCAAAAATCACACACACACACATAAAATTTGCCAAACTAGTCAATGCAGTGCAATTTTGCAGTGAACTTTGCAAATGCAGGAGGGCTGTGAACACGCCGGATCAAAATTCTGCCACGAATTCAAACTAATATTTACCGAACATCCAGTTCACTGCTCGCTCAGCTGCTCTTATCAATGTTATAATAAACTATAAATCCTAGCGAGCCCTGAGGCAACTTAACTGCTGTAGTGATGCTGGAGGGTGATTAGGAAAAAAACTAAAGATAAGATCCATTGTTTTTTTCATGGTTGTGCACATCATTTTTCTATTTCTGATGCTTTATGTGTGATAATCTGAGCTTCCTCAGAGGTAAATTCTCATCTAATCATAAGTCCCCACACGTCAACAGAACATATCCTATGTGGTCTAACAACAAAAAAAACAGAGAGCAAGAAGTGCTTCATTAACAACATGGATTTAACCTACCGTAAGCTCATTTTTAGGCTGCAACAAAAGCCCTGGAAAAGGTGAAAATTAAAAGATGCCACCTAAAGAGCTCTCTAAAATTCGAATTAATTTTAATCTGGCTGGAAAAAAAAAAAAATCTGAATGGTGCTGAGAGCTATGAAGACGGAGGTGTTGTTTTAAAAATATATATAATATCAAGCAAAAGGGGCAAGCAACCCTGTTTTAAAAAACCAGGGCCGATATCGTGTTCTGCTGGTCAGATTTATACCTAAACCACATGAAAAGGTTTTGCCCATCCTGTGGCATTTCTGGGATGTACAATGTACAGGGATGGGATCCCAGGTGCAGCCAGGTGCAGCAAGAGGAGGAAGGGCACAGAGGGGTGGCAAAAGAGGTGCAGAGGGATCACCTCACATCTCGGTAGCCCCACAGGTGCCAGAGATGCACCTTGGGTTTCACAGGGGCATTAAAAAGCTGTGTCAGTATGTTCTGCTCCGGAGCTGCTCCAGGCAGCATTGGGAGGCAGGAGATAGCTCCTCTCGCTATTTTTGGGTTGGAGCATCCCTGCTCCAGACAGGTTCTGTTGCTTCTCTGATTCACCACAACCAGAGCAACAAACCAGGAGGATGAGCTGGCTTCATGTCAGGGGTGTCATTAATAAATATTTCCCCCTTTCCCAGTGTTTCTCCCTCTGTCCCTGCCTGGGTCTGCTCTGCTCCCCAGGCAGCCCATCCCTGGCTCTCACAAGCCAGGCTGACCTTTCTCTGCACACACAGCCCTGCCAGGATCAGCCCCAGCAACTGGAATTTGTCTCCCTCTAAGTGACAGCTGCCATTTTAATGATCCAGCAGCAAAGGTGAGTTTCATCTCAGGAGGCAGAGAGGGAATGCAAAATAAAGAAGGGGAAAAAAAGTGTTTCCACAAGAAGCTCCTGAAGATCAGATGGTTAGGAAGTGATTTGGGGGTGAATTCTATATTTAAAAAACATTTTTAGCCAATTTAACAGATAACTTAACTAGTTCCTACATTGCACTGATGTATATTTATAACTCCTTTTGAATGGATTTGTATTAAACTGCCGATTTTCAGTGGTTCTTAACAGAACCCGACTCTTCCCTGTCCTCATCTGCCGGGTGAGCTTGTCCAAAGGCAGCTCTCTGCCAGACTATTACACTTTAAAAATCATTTCAGTGACTTTCTCCCCTGGTAATGAGATGGAGTGATTAGAAGAGCTCTCACCATTACCCCACCATTTTCCTTTAAGACACATATGAAAATTCCTTCCCTTTCTCAGCCCTGGCACATTCAGAGTTACTGTTCCCACTCACAGCTGTCACTATCATGCAAACTTAATAAATTCCATCTATGCATGACTTACTTAGCTAACCTCCATCCACCAGAGATACACGCTTCTTACTCAGACAAGCAGGACAATAACATAGTAAAGCTTCAAAACAATAGCTCTCATGTTTCAAATATGTATAATATTGCAAGGGGCTTATCCCAGCCCTGGTGATCCTACCCGAAGAGAAAGGAGCTTTTCTTTCATACTATTCAACTTTTGGGATTTTTGTGTTTGGAGGGTGGTTTGTTTTTTGTTTTTTCTTTTAATGGGGTAGTTTTGGTTTGCTTTTATTTTTTAATACAGAAGTAGCTTGTATATAATCAGGGTAATTATTTTATTTTTTTTAATTGAAATTTAATTGACATTTAAAAAAATAAAAAGAGCCCTTTTAAAAGAAAAAAGGTAAGTATAAAGGAACAATTAAATAAAGAAAGAGTTAAAATGGGCAGTGTTTCTCTCACTGAGCAGAATACACCCCAAAACACAGACAGCCAGATTCTGACCTACCCCACCTTTGAAATTTCCAGTAACAGATGAACCCTCTGGAAGCGCTGCAAATTCAAATCCACATAACCCAGAGTAAAATCTGGCCCCCGAACAATTCTGTTAGCAGCAAATTTGTCATGCACATTAAACCCTCCCCACCAACAGCCTGGGGCCACATCAGCTGGGACCCTGCACCTTTCTCCTTTGCCACCTTGTCTGTCAGGGGAGCAATCAGCACTTTTTGGAAGAGCTCAGCGTTTTTCAGAATTAACACCGCAAGAGAAGTAATCGTGCCTGTGTTAAATAAATACTTCCAAATGCCAGGTGAAATGCACATCAGAGTGCATCAGGCAGCCACACAAGGTATCTGGAGGCAGTAGAACAAAGTATGCTTCACTTTGCATTAGAGCGGGCAAGCGCTGAAGCCCACGAGCAACAGAAAAATGCAGGATGAGTAATTTTGCTAGGTGCTTCCCTGCAAGATTTCCTGGGGCCAAGCACTGTCCTGGCTGCGTAATTTTGATTAAATCAATAGCTGTTTATCAGTGTGCCATAAAACGACAGGAACCAGATGCGACAGGACTGAAACCGAGCACAGGTAAGCGAGGAACAGCGGCAGGGCTGACGATAACCAGTAATTTCTAGGCTGATTAACTTGGGCTTGAGGATGGGCATTGGAAAGGTTCACTGAAGGCTTTCATCATTCTGTTTCTCCTGCTGGATGTCCTTTAGGTCACATTAAATGATGGATTTCCCAGCAGGTTTAGCCAGCTAAACTCCCCATCCCTGGAGGTGTTCAAGGCCAGGCTTGGAGCAATCTTCCATTGGAAGGTGGCCTTGTCCTTGGCAAGAGGGTTGTAACAAGGTGGTCTTCAAGGTCCCTTCCAACCCAAACCATCTTGGGATTCCATGATTCAACAGTTGCCTGGGTGCTGTGATACCATGATCCAGTGCCATTTTAAAAGTGTGAATCCAGATAAGTAGGATTTGAAGCACAATTCTGACTATCAGATTATATCTTTCTGTTCTGTTTACTTTCTATTTTAGAGTTTTGGGGCAAACTTGGCAATAAGGGGGCCACAAGAAACAATGTGTGCTTGGCTCATCTTCTCCTGCCTTTGCGCTGAGCTGCTGATGGCAGCGTTGACCTAACCTGGAGTCCACGGTCCTTGGATTCCAACCCTTTGCCCCAGTCAGATCCTGCATGTGCCCCTGCTGGAGGTGGATCAGGGGAAGCTCAAGGACATCCAGCGAGTCTAGAAGAAACCTGGACTTTTTCCTAGACCAAAGCCTGTCCATGGTATCTGTTCCAATCTCTCAAAGAAGAAGATCGCACAACAAGTGGGACACACAAAAGTTTCAGAAAGGTGCAATGCATGACAAATACAGTTTAAAGGTGCCATTTCTTATGGAGCATTCATACAATTAAATTCCATTAGAGTCTCGACTTCCACGTGGGAAATGGATGCCATAAGAGCACCTATAAATTATTCACATCTTTACTAAATGAAGGGCTATCAAAAAATTGTCACAGGCTATCCATATACAGTACGGCTTGAGCCACAACTGACAACCTAACTAATATTTTTAATATCTCAGTTATTTCATAATTACAAGAACACTGATATTTTACAGTATTAGTTCGAAGTGCGAAACTAGGAAGACAAGTAAACTTGGTGAAAACTCTGAGCTGGATCCTGCATCCTTTGAAAAGCCCAAGCTGGAAGCTCACGGTGTTTTTATGGACCGGTGGGTACTTTTGGGTATGCACAGAATGAAGAAATAGAGCCCCATAGTGGTTAATCCCCAAAGCTAAAAATAAAAACAAAACAAAACCCTACTGAAACCAGAGCCTTTTAAGCCGCTCTCATATTTTAAGCGAGTTATTAAAATGTTAATTATCTGAATAACATTATGCTTGAACACAAGGGGAAAAGACATTTTGAAAATTGTGCGCTTTTTTAACTGGGAGGGTAATTCACAGATTTCTTCCAAAATGACAATTTCTTTTTTATTCAGCAGCTTGAACACTAAGTCAGAGCACTCTTCAGACTGCAAATATAGCAATTATCCCAAGTAATGCTTTGACACTGTTACCACAGGCAAGTGGCCAAAGTGCATCAGCAGTCAAAATATCTAAGCAAGTTAACAAGCTCCTTTTACTCTCAGCAGAGCAGGAGAAGAAAGGGAATCCAACCCCTGAGAAATGTTAAAATAAAGGAGAAAGAAAAGCTGCTGGTGTTTGTTAAAGAAAATGGTGTCACTGTCTCGGCCTGATCAAGGTGTAATATCCGAGTCCCTGACAGATGTCCCTGGCTGTGTGGGATGGGGAGGGCTCTTCCCCGGCACCGCTGCCGCGTGTCCCCGGCTAATGACTGGCGGCAGCCCACCAGGACCCGCCGTCAGCCCACACCTTGCTCCTCGCTTTGGTGCTCTTTCTCCTCTCTCTTTGCCCCATTTTTCTTTCTTTCCTTTTTTTTTTTTTTTTTCTTTTTCAGCTCCATTTGCAAAATACCCCCACATGTACCATACAAAAGACATCTAAACTCATTAAGGAAATTCCCAAAGAACTATTAACAAATCATTTTGCTTCAGCCAGAGATATCAGATTTAATTAGGTGAGCGGTGTTGATGGGGTGCAAAAACAAAAGCCATCTCCTGTCTGAAAAGGTTCGGGTCCTGTGTAGGCCCCATTCTTTCCTCCATGGCACAGACAATAATTGAGCATTTTTTTAAAGGACATAGGGATGAAAAGAGGAGTCTGTCTCACAGACAAAAGCTTTCAACTAAGATTTGTTTTCCTTTCTCACCAGGTGACTTAAAGGGAAAAAATCTTCAGCTGTAAAGAAATGGCTACAACCTACAGTGAGAACACAGTGACTGAGAATATAAAACAGCCCTAACAAGCATAATTTTTGCAAGTGATTAATCAAAATGTATTTAGCCAGTCATTTTCAATGATAATCAAAAGACCCGCTTAAAACAATAATCATTTTGCAATAATAACAGTTATGTTCATTCAAATGCAGGCAGCCTCTGCTGCCTGGAACAAAACGTCGATGCTGGCCCTGCTACAATGCCCCGAAACACTAAAGGGTTCCTTCGAGTGGGAAATCACCAGGATGGAGACTACAGGTTGCACGGATTAGGGTCCTGCACAGCACAGGAATGCAAAGCACCGGGGAGCCAAATGTTTATTTCTCCTCTCTTGTTTTAAACCTTTGAGTTGATGCTCTTTGGAGGTCTGGCCGGTTGTCATTTTAGGGCAACATTATCCGGGTGCTAGGATAATACTGGCACGTTACTCAGTGTGTAATGGGAATGTTTTTCTAACAGCTTCCAGAGGCTCCAGAGATCACATATTGTTAAAGACAAGACTCATTCCATTTTTTAAAATGCATCTTCAAATTAAGAGGCTTAAGAAATACTAACCATTGACATATGCCTTTGTGGTACCAGCTATTCCTCCAGACCTTTAAGCATATTCCTCATCTCTCCTTCCCTTTTGTACTGGATAAAAAAAAAAAAAAAAGCAAATCCCACATTAGTCATTGGCATATCAGAGCTGAAACCACTCTGGGGTCTAAGAATATATCTTTATAATTTAAGGCTTACAAGGAGCATGCACCAATTAACACCGTGGAGCAAGCTTTTGATACAAATCATCATTAAATAAACACACTGAAGCTTTTCAGAACCAGGAGCTACAAATGATAACAAAAGAAGTCAGCAGATCCAGCAGGAAAGAGCAAAAACCTCCTCCAAAACACACTCTGATGCCACTACGCAAAAAGCAGTGGCTGGCAGAGATGCCATCAGCAGAAAGGGGGGAGAAAAAAAAAGAAGGAAAAAAAGTTTAAAATCTGCCACTCTAATTTTAAGCAGTTTGAAAATGTTTAACAGAATATATTTTATGCCTGTGGGAGATAAGGGCAGGAAGAGTAACAGGACACTCTTCTAGTCTTGAAAGCCACCAAAAAAATAATTTGGAGGCATTTTCAACTTTATTTTATCTGAAGCCCTGACAGTTAATTTGGTGTGAAAAACTGCAACAGTAGAAAACAGATGTTAAGGGGCAAGCATATAGTTAAGGTCAAAACAAACATAAAACACGGCTTCCATTTCGAGGGGAAGGAAAAAAAAGATTTGTCCAGCAACAGGTTTTATGCTAAACCTGCTTTTTTATTGTTCTGCTTGTGATATCTGCAGACTACACAATGCAATACTGTCTGCCATAGCGCAATACCTCTCAGCACCAGTAATTTAAGACTTTCTTCTCTGTAATACACTAAACCATCATAACCTGTCTCTTCCTATTTAGTTTAACCTACAACCACCACATACTGATTTGGCTGTGTGTGGCTTTCTCTATTGCCATTTATTACTCCGCTCGACTCCTGAAATTCTGTTTGCAATTTAAGGCCACAAATTAGAAGCGTAAGTCATCTGTTTCCTATAATCCCCCTGTCAGGGCTGGAATCACATTTGGAGCTCAGCACCAAGCGCGGTCCTGGGCCGGCGCTGCCGCCCCGATTGGCCACGCGGGCTGAGAGCTGCTCTGGGAATAAAGAACGGGAACGGGAACGGGAATGGGAACGGGAATGGGAGCGGGAATGGGAATGGGAATGGGAATGGGAATGGGAGCGGGGCGCGGGGCTGGAGGCGGCGCGGGGAGCGGGGAGCGGGGAGGGAGCAGCAGCCGCCTGCGCAGCAGAGAGAAATAAATACTATTTTACAGCCGCAACCTTTCGGAAATATCCTAACCAAGTGGTGGGGGATTGCTACGGGGGCTTTTAAATATACATTAAAATTTTCTTTTTCTACATGTATTTATTATTTTACAGGGATGGTTGTAACTTCCTCCTTCAATCCGAATCTTTGGCGAGTTCTGCCACCTTTGTCACACAGCACATTTTCTGTCTGTGCTGTCTTTTGCCGTCCTAATTAACTGTTTTCCCCCCGCATGGCAGGCAATATACAGAGCTAAAATGGAGATTTTAACGGACTGGTTCCATTTTCCTCCTTTTCTTTTTTTTTTTTCCCCTTGTAATTATTCTAATGAATCCATGCATTTGTTCCTTTGATGCCAGAGGAAAATGATTTTAAGTATTTAGATGAGAAATCTTAAAAGTGAGTTTTTTTCCTTCCTGACAACAAAACCTTAGTTAAAATTAAAAAAAAAAAAANATAAAAAATAAAAAAAAACCAAAAAAAAAAAAAAAAAAACCACCAAAAAAAAACAAACAAACAAAAAAAAAAACCAAAACCCACAATTCTTTCATGCAACATTTGGGGTTTTGTGCACAATTTGAATATTATTTTCTTTCCTTTACGATATTTTAATAGTAGTTCCTGACCATCACTGCTAGGAGCAAAAAAAAAAAAAAAAAGTCAGTGTTTCTTACTTCAGATTATTTTAAACTTTCTCTTTATTGCACTGCGAGTGAGACAGTGTATCCCATTACAATCTGAAAAGAGCAAGATAAAGCCTCTAAAAAGCCCCCAATTTAGAGCAGCAGTCAGCAGGGAAAATATCTCTAGTTAACAGTCCAATGGGAGAGCTGCTCTGCTTGGAGGGGGGGTGGGAATAAATAAATAAAGCTAGATTCCATTAATAAAAATTCCTCTGACTGCCTCATATTTACTAACAGATATACTTTTACATGGGCTTTCAACTTCTAAGGAGCAAATCAACTTGTTTTAAGTAGCACACTCTGCTCGTGTAGGACAGCCAAATGCTGAACTCCACAGTGTGATCCAGGCTGAGTTGCAGCAAATATTTTTTTTCCCTTGGATTTAAGCAAAACAATAAAAACCTTATAATTTTTGTTTAAGTTAGAGGAGTCCTAAAAAAGAACATTCCACTGCTCTTTGTGCTTCTGTAACTTAAAAATTGGCTGTGCTTTTAAGTGAAATTTGGCAGGCTGTTAGTCTACAATGTGACTAGGATATTTGGACATAACAAAATTGGCCAAGATATGATATTTTAAATGGAACTACTGTTCATGCAATTTCCTAAGGTTTGTTTTTGGGTTGGTTTTCTTTCTTTTTTTCTTCTTTTTTTTTTTTTTTTACTATCCATTTGGCATTACAGTTTTACACACACAAATAAATACGTATTACGAGTCCATAACCTACAGACGCAAACTATTGTCAAGATGCATTTGCAGCGCGTACTGCGATGATTCCTGAGCAAAAAAAGGCCCCCTCATAATAATGAATGCCCATTATTATAAATAAGCACACAGTAGAAATAACTCACGGCGCACAAAAGCACACGCAAGCCCCTTGGTTTGTTCCAGAGCTCAGACACCAGCACTACTATTGCCGAGCTCCGCGTTGGAAGAGCAACTGGAGTCCTGCCATGGAAACGAGCAGCATGCTAAGGAGCAGATGTTCCTCTTTGGAGGGGTGTGGGGGGAAGTCTTGCACCAAAATGTTGGTGGCCCCTTCTGGGTTTACGAGACAACCCAACTGCTGCGATGCTGCCCTGAAACTGTGAGGGACCTGTCTGCTGAAAATCTGGAAGCTGTGGGAGGTGAGCCTACAACAGCACTCCAGAAACATTTCGAAAGTCACATTTAACCACCATTCTAAACCTGTGTCAGGGGCCAGGAGGATTATTCTCCTTCACCAAAAACTCCACACGCTTCCCAGTTCCCAGAATGTCAAAAAATGCACTGACCATCTTGCCGGGTAGAAAGGGGCTTTGTCTGTGCCAGGTTCCACACAGACAGACACATGGTATAAAGTCAAATTGGCCATTGCTCTTATTAATTACCAATTGAACCAAACTGAGCAACTTAACCCCAGGCCTGGAAGCTGTGCCAGCTCCACTGTGAGCTACGCACAACCTCCCCCAAAACCAATCCAAGCGAGCGCGTCCGCCTCGCCTCTCGCTTCACCAGCACACACGACACAGCCCCAAACGCTGCAATGGGGCTCTGCAAACAAGAAAACCCTCTCCAGCTCTACTGTGTTCACTCTCCCTCTATAAAAATTAAAGAAAAATTATGGCTTTTTCGGCTTATCCCAGGGTTATGAATTGAAAAAATATTTTGCTACGTGAACAATGCAACCGTATTTTAGGTAGAAGCACAGAAACTGAGTCTCAAAATTCATTGTGCATTAAAATACATGGCAGCAATCTCAGATGCAAGCTAGAGGCCAGAGTGGTGTAAAAGCACCATATAGGGAATAAATTAAAATATTCCAAAGGACGCCTGGGAAGCTGGTAGCAGAGGCAGGTGCAGGAACTGAGTGGTTGCAAGGCTCCAGCTCAGGCCATGACACAGCACCAAGAGGGTTTGAAGAGCTCTGGAGATGAAATCAGGATCATGCATAAAGCAGTGTGTCTTGAGAAATCAGGGGAAATGCCCTTGGTTTTAAAGACAGAGAAAATGAGGGAGCTGAGCAACTGTGAACAGTAGTCCAGGAAAAAAAGGCAACATAGAAATGACTAAAGAAATATATAATTATAGAATAAAATTATAGAATCATTTAGGTTAGGAAAGACCTTTAAGTTCATCGAGTCCAACCATTCCCCCACCACTAACCATGTCCCCAAGTGCCACATCCACACGGCTTTTTAAATCCCTTCAGGGATGGGGATACCACTACTGCCCCGGGCAGCTGTGCCAGGGCAGGACAATGCTTTTGGTGAAGAAATCTTCCCTAATATCCCACCTAAACATCCCCTGGCACAGTTTGAGGCCATTTCCTCTCGTCCTATTACTTGTTACCTGGGAGGAGAGACCAACATCCACGTGGCTACAACCTCCTTTCATGAAGAGAAAAGAAACTAGGAGAAGAAAAGGAATCTGGTCTGTGGTTGAATCCCTACATTAGCTTTCAGTATTCATAGTCTGATGCTCAGGTTATGCTTCCAAAAAACCAGACAAACCTCTAGTCCTTAACAAGAATTTAAACACCCCTTCGGGACCGCAATTTGGAATAAACTGGAGGGACTGCACAAGCAGTTTTAAATTAGCAGTTCTGAACTAAAAAATGTGGGTTTGAATTAAGAATGAAATCTTGAAGCAGAGCCTAAAATCACCTGTGAACAGACATGCTTTTGTCCTGTTCCTTGGAGCGGAGGGTGATGGGTAGGGAGGAGAGAAGGCGAGCCTTTCGTTCTTCATCGCTTCCCAGCTCCTACAGGAAACATCCCAAATCCACACAATGTTCCCGAGCTCTACATCTTGCCTATGGATCTCCAAGCGATCTGACAGATGTGTAAATTCACACCGAGCCAAAAACTGCCCCGGGATAATACAGCTGTGCACACTAAAGAGCGCAAGTTATTCCAGCATGAATTCGTGGACAAAAAAAAAATGTCATTTTAACCCACCTTTGGCTTCAAGGTGTACATTTTCCTGAGGTCATTTGGGGCCAATTTCACACTGTTGTGGTCACACTGACCCCCTTTTTTCTTATGAGAAACTCAAATGCAAAGAGGATTATTTTCTTCTTTTTCACTTTCGTCTTTTTTTTTTTCCCTCTAATAGAGTGAATGTTTAACAGGCGACGCGAGGATGAGCAGATTTCCTTAAATGCCAAATGTTGATGGATACACAGCACAGATACACCAGTATCATAGGCTGCAAATGTCACTTAGCCTCAAGAATTCCTCTGTCCAACACTGTTATAACAAGGTGCTTTTAAAATTGAAACAGGATTTACACCAGCGAGGTGTGAATCAAGGATACATTTTTTTTTTTTTTTACCCAATGATAGCTCATCACTTCTTACAGAAACCTGGCATGGTTTAGGCAAAGCTGGATAGTTGCTCAAACCCACAGTGATTTACAGGGGTTGCTCTCAATGCTTTCAGAAGAAGCTATTACTGGATGTCCCAAAAGTAGCTTTGAGCATGCTAGTCCAGTTTGTGATGCACTGACCAAAGTAGCCAAACAATCCAGAACATATTAATTACAGACAGAAAACAGATTGTTCCTGAAGATACAGTCTAATATTCTGTCCTTCCTTGGAACAGCTGTTTCTGAGTAGGTGAGGCACACAGTAATTTGCTCTCCAAACCGATGGAAACATGTCATTAACAGGGGCACAGTCAGCAGCAGTCACCCCTTTACACCAACATTGACCGGACAAAGTTATTAATCCCACATTAATCATTGGATAGAGTCACAATGGAGTCATATAATAGCTGAAAGATTGTAAATTTGGAGATGTAATACAGCAATAAAAGGGTTGGAAAGAAAAAAATAAGTGCTGTATTCAATGAGTTCTCAGTGGCTATTGCTTCATATCAAAAATTTTGGTTTTCCAAACCTTCCACGTCAATGTTTCAAAAGAGAATGAGAAAAGAAGCATCATTTTCAGGCTTTTGGGGTAGAGAGAGGGGAAAGATAAAGAGGAAATACATCCTAGTGGTAAAAGCATGGGATGAGAAATCATCAGCCCCTTCCTTGCTGCGTTGCCTTTACTCCACCTGCAAATCATGTGGGAGAAAAGGGAGATGCTGAGGACACAGAGTTTCCCTTTCTCTTTACTGGGTACTGAACATCCCTCTCTCTAATACTTTTCTATACCAATGCTAACCTGGAGGCAACATAGACCAATTTCCTCCTGGCTTCCCAGAGTCAGCTGAAAACTGTGGATCTCCACACTCATTTCCACATGGGAATATTGATACTGAAGGACCAACAGGGCTTTTGATTTTATTGATATAGATGAATGTAAACAACTTCAAGGACCACTGCTTGGGGAAAATGTTATTTGTCTGCTCTTTGTTATACATATAGCTGCAGACTTTGTGAACATTTTGAATCGGGTTGGATCTTCCAGAGTAGAAAAACAAAGCTCTGCATGGCTGCTCTCCACACCAAACCATCTCCTGAACACTCCTGGGGAACTCGGTGCCATGTACCATGGTGTGGCATTTCACAGTGTGGTGGCATGAGCCACGATGCATCACTGAGCATGCAAGAGCACACGAAACCCCCATAAAGCCAGAATGCTTGTTACTGTCTTAAACACAAGGATAAAATTGCATAATTATGTATAATTGCATTTACATTGCTTTAGTCCACAAAGCACAGCATTGCTCGTGATGGTTTTTTGGGCTGATTCCCAAAAACCTTGCTGCAGGAGCAGTAAGGTATTTCCCTCTAATAAGATAATAAATATTTCTGACTGACCTAAAGTGACGCTCAGATTACAGCCAGAAAACTAAATTCCAAGAGGAAAGCTACAGATGAAGCAAAAATCCCCACAGATTATCCTCAGATATTCTGGAGGATCTCTCTTTGGGTGCTCGCCATAAACAAACCAAAACTCCACCGTGGCTATACAAAGATGAATTTAAAAGGCAGAATATTCTCTGATCATATTTTTAGGAATAACTTTCTCTGTTGATAACCTGCCTGTATTTAATGCACAAAAGTTTCTTCACTGAGATTTTGTTTCTGCAAAATGCTTTGCGTTTTAATATGAATTCCTGGGCAGAACTGCACTGTGGGCAAATGCTTTGTTGGAGGACTGGGAGTGAGTCTCTCCTTCAGTGAGGTACCTTCATGAACCAGAACTCTTTCTCCCTAACCCCACTACTCAACCAGGCAGCCTCTGCTCCCTACACCAATACAGGGCAGGCCTCTGTTCTGTCTCACCTCCGCCTTGTCTCACCTCCTCTTTATCTCCTAAATTGGTTTAAACCCTTATGTCTGTCCACATGGCCTTTCTGATCCCCCTCAGGCATCTGTCAGCAAACCAATCCAAAACTCCCCTCACGTTCTTTGCTTTTGTGAAGATTTTTTTTTTTGAGGTTTCTGTACCTGACATCAAGGTGAGCAAATTTTAATGGGGGAAATGTCATCTTGGAGCAATTAACATCTTTTGGGGCTACCCAAGAGCAACTCCCATCCTGGCCACACCCTTCTGCACTTCACTCTTGGAGTGACTGTTGTCCCCTGAGCGCTTCCCAGGTCTCGCTCCCTTGCTGTGCTCAGACAAACTTCTCAACCCTTGTCAGGGTCAAATTCTGTCACCTTTGGGATTTCAATCATTATTCTCTCCAGTGCCAACTCTTTTCAAAGGAAACAAATACACTGTACAAAGGAGAGAATGAGGAAGAACACCCGGCTTTTGATTTTATTGATATAGATGAATGTAAACAACTTCAAGGACCACTGCTTGGGGAAAATGTTATTTGTCTGCTCTTTGTTATACATATAGCTGCAGACTTTGTGAACATTTTGAATCGGGTTGGATCTTCCAGAGTAGAAAAATAAAAAGTATAATTCTAGGTGACCTGTATGATCTTCTACAGATGGAGAAAAATTTGCTAATGGACCTCACAGCCTCAGATAACTGACTCAGATTTCTTAAATTAGACAGAGTCTGGTGTTAACGACAACATTTATTGCCTAATCCAAAAACCAAAGTATGTTTTGCCCACGCTATGCAATCCATAATAAATGTTTAAACAATCTATGTGATTTCCAAAGTCCAGGAAAACCTCTCAAACGGGTTTCATCTCTAGGCACCTCCTCAACATGGAACAAGATCTCCTGGAAATTATTAACACCAGCCCTCATTTCACTGCTCTCCTCTTCTGGAGAGCCATGTGCTCCACTTGCTCCAGTGGCAGAGGGAAGCCAACCCGTAGGAAATGGGTCTGTTGCAGTTTACAATGCCTTTTAGCATGGCAACAGTAAAACCCAAAATAGATTTTTAAACCAGAATCACATTTACATATGTATTGACTCCTTTCCCTTTTGTAGTGGTGGTTAACGCAATCTGATGAGCCGCATGCTGAATATTTGAATACTACAAAAAAATCTGCTTTTTAGGATATGTGTGTGATAACTTGGATGCCACTAATGCAATTTTAAACTTTTACAGCATGCCAAAACATCTGACAAATTTGGTACCTTATTTCAAGAGGATTTGGCATTTTTCTGTGCCGGTTTCTTCGAACATACGTAGCAGATTCACTTACTACTGAAGTGCAGCAACCTTCAGCTCAGCACGTATTAACTCTTTCACAGCACAGGATAATGCACTATTACTTTGTAAAGGAAGAGAAAAATATTGTACCCAATTAAAATTGCATGGCAAATGAATGTAGGAAAAAATTAATTACCCAAGTTGGAATTTGTCTAGGATATAAAGGCTAACACCCATACAGTTTTTTTAAAAAAGCATAGTTCCTATAATGGCCATATTTAATATTTTATACATGACCCTAGGTTAAATCTCAAAGATCTGCTATAGATCAATTATAAACCACTGATTTATCGTCGGAAAGGAAGAAAACAACAAGTTTTCTAGTAGCGCTGAAGAATGTTACAAAACATCAAAGATCTCGGCCTTTTCCTGATAACACAGAAATCAGGCACTGATGGAAAAAAGCTCTCCCGATCACCAAGTAATGAAACAGTAATGAGCATGGCAGCCAGCTCCTCTGCTATCTCATTACAATGCTGGGTATTGTGGTGTGTTTGCCAGCGTTTGAGAGAAAGGGAAAAAAGGCTGACAGTCTCTCCTATGAGGAAAGGCTGAGAGAATTGGGATTCTTCAGCCTGAAGAAGAGAAGGTTTTGGGGTGACCTGATTGTGGCCTTCCCGTACCTGGAGGGACCTGACAAGAAAGATGGAGACAGACTGTTTACAAGGGTTTGGAGTGACGAGACAAGGGGGAGTGTCTTCAGACTGAAAGAGAATAGGTTTAGAAGGGATATTAGGAAGAAATTTTTCCCCGTGTGTGCAGTGAGGCCCTGGCACAGGTTGCCCAGAGAAGCTGTGGCTGCCCCTGTATCCCTGGAAGTGTCCAAGGCCAGCTTGGATGGGGCTTGGAGCAACCTGCGATAGGGGAAGGTGCCCCTGACCATGACAGGGAGTGGAATGAAATGAACTTTGAGGCCTCTTCCAACGCAAACCGTTCTGGGATACTATGCCTATATGTCTATATCACTTTGCACGAAGAAAATGTTAATTAATATAAGACAATTTTATTTCTTCCTGACAATAATAATCCTCCAAAAACTGCATTCTTAATTTAAATGTTCATGGATATGGCTGGTGGCTGAGCCACAACACCAAAGGCTGACTTGCTTAATCGTTATATTTGCAACAAATTACCCCAAGAGGAAACAGTCCAACACAGAATTCCATTATAAGATCCTTTTTTCTGTTCAAGAAATGAACACGTGGCAGATTTTGTTACCTATCTCCACTCACCTGGAACTGAACGTTATTTCTCAGAGGTCCACTGAACTCAGCACAGAAAGAATCATGGCACTGGCAGAGGAGTTTCACACGAAAGAGTTAATGCATTTGCAACCACCAGACACAAACACGAATCTTTGCAAGTCCTGCTGTAATGCGGCTCCCCTGATTGCCTCAAAAAGACAAATTTCTGTTACAACACGGAAGCATTATAAACTAAATTCACCAGAGTCCCGTTGTGCCTTAGCTAGAGAATATGATTCCTGTATTAAGTGCTTTTAATTTCAGTGCTTGGGAGCTGGTTTAAAACCGTCTGCTAATTTGCGGTGCTGTAACAGTTGCGCTCTCGTCTTTGCAATCAGAGGCAGAACTTCTTTAATGTGCCTCTTCTCATTCCACTTTGCTCAGAGATAAGCCCGGGCAGCTCTCCACCTGTCTTGGCAAATAAATCAGCTGTGTGAAGCCTCCGACAGGTGAATTTGTCAAGCCTTGATATGCTCCTGGTAGGAGAGAAATCCTCCCATGACAGGTGATCGTAGAATGCCGGAATGATTTGGGTTGGAAGGGACCTTAAAGACCATCTCATTCCAAGCCTGCCTGCCATGGGCAGGGACTTTTCCCATTAGACCAGGATTCTCAGAGCCCCATCCAGCCTGGCCTTTAACACTTTCAGGGATGGGGCAGCCACAGCTTCTCTGAGCGACCTGTGCCAGGGCTTCACTACCCTCACAGGGAGGAATTTCTTCCTAATATCCCATCTAAACCTACTCTCTTTCAGTCGGAAGACACTCCTCCTTGTTCTGTCACTCCAGGCCCTTGTAAAGAGTCCCTCTCCAGCTCTCTTGTAGCACCTTTAGGTACTGGAAAGTGCTTTAGGATCTCCCTGGAGACTTTTCCAGATGGAACAACCCCAATGTTCAGCCTAAACCTGGAGTCACCAGGGTGACCATCCTCCTGATCATTGCATCAAGTTCTTGAGGCACTGACCCTCAGGAACCCAAAACTTCAAAATTATGGACCTCCTGAGGATGATCTTGCAAAATGTGTTTGATGGCACCACGGACCTGTCCTGCAGGCTGACACGGGACCGTGCACTCAGCATCACCCCTGCCACCACCACTCCCTGCAGCTGGAGGCATTGCAGGGCAGAATGAATGTGTCCACCTTTCTCATCATCAGCTTGCAAAAATAGCCAACAGTTGTCCTAGGCCCTGAACGTGACAAAATACTTGAAAAACATCCAACTGGCCGAATCCTGAAAAACTTCCTGTGGGGAACATCAAAGAAATTTCAAGCGGATGCGGTCCCCTGCTCCATGCATCCCATCCACTAAAAAAAAGTCACAACACTGTTGAAGGTTACATGACGTAATCTGGCACAAGGTGGTAAATATTGAAGGCTTGGGAAAAAAAAAATCCCTAAGTTCAGTACTCAGTAGTAGATATTTCATGGGAATTTATTGTGGCAGGTGGAAGTAGGGTAGATGACAATGACCTGCAAACCATAAACTTGTAGGTATACTTTTTTTCCCTGTGAAAGTGAATTATTTTCAGGTAATTTAACATATCTCTGATTCTAATTAGTAGGCAGACCAAAATCACTCTGAACATTTGACCTAAGTAGCTTCATTTCTTTGTTTAAGAACAGATTTACTTGAGGCTGGTACAATATGTGAAAGGAGCTCGGCTCCACTGCTGGGAACAAAAATGGAGTATTAATTAATTATTTAATTCCTTTTTTAATTACTATTGTATCAGAATCTTAAAGTGGGGCATTTCCCTGTGTCAGGAAATGGCTTTCAAAAATGCATCTCTGCAACAAAAAGTAAAAAAAGAAAAGGAGGAAGAAAGAAGAAGAAATCATTCTTCTTCAAATTGAAACCAGCATAAAATATTACCCCGAAAGACCTGGGCTGATTTCTTTATAAATGAGCACAACGTTAGAACCATGGCAAAGGCAAATTGGCCTACAAGAAAACTGACAGCTTTATAGCCCTTCCTCTGATTGAAATGTTGGGAAATCTCTTGGCAATTCTCCCAGACATCCAGGTAGAACAGTGAGTTCACTGATTATGTTAACTAAAACAATCTGCCTTTGCACAAACGCACCTCGAGCCCAGCCAAGTGTGAAGGCTTATCAACGTGCCAGACCAAGAAAAAGACCTATTTACCTGCAGAGAGCAGCTAAACGACAGGGCTCTGCAAAACAACCTGGGGACATCAGTGTGCAGGAATTCTTTTGCTGTCATTTTTTTAATATATGGCCTAAATGAAGGCAATGAGGCCTCAGTGGGACCGCGCGGGCGTTAAACGAGAGGATTCCAACCGATGTGTTTAAACGCTGGTAGTAATCATTAATAACGAGAAACACCATCCTGAGGAACATGGCAGTAAAACACATACGAGCAGGGAGAATAAACTTAATTCAGGGAGAAGGCTCAACACAGTCCTTAGCTGTTATCTTTTCGGCTGGCCATGGCGCAGAGGAAGCGCTGCCAGGACATGGGGATCCCGCTCGCGGGGCAAACAAGGAAATTGTTTATGTTTTCCAAAGGGGGAAAAAATGAGAGCCATAATAAACCTAAACAATAAAGATTACAAAAAGAAACAACGCCGTTAAGTGGAAATCTTCTGAGGTGAATGCATAGCTGAATGTTATTTTAAACAGCACATAACCCAGGGAATTATGATGTTGTTTACACAGGCCTGTCTCTTGGAATCTGTATATGTTTAGAGTTTGGTTTGTTATATGTCTTGGTTAAGCTCTCCAATATGTCTGTCTTCTGAAAAAGAGCCCTGTGCTGCGCTAAAACTTAGCTCCAGCAAGTTAAAAATACGGAGAAAGTACCTTAAGTAATGTCCCTTTCCCCAGAGATGCCCTTGGTAGCAGTCAGTAATGCAATCAGATATCCAGGGTTATTTCGATTGCCTGCCAAAACATCACTCATGTCTATTAAAGCATCCTGAAAAACACCATTACATCAATTCCAGCAACGGCATAATTATTCTTCTTTCTGGAATGTCTTCTGATGTGAGTCACCCTGCCGGCGTGGGATTTCTCTGGAAAGCGGCTGTAGGAATGTCCCAGAGGCTGTGGGGTAGGGTGGGGGCCGGCAGCAAGATGCTCTCATCCCAAAATTTGGTGGATGCCCGGGATGGTGGCGGGATGCACCGTGCAGTGACACCCCACCAATGACTTAGACACAACCCCTTTTTCCAAAGACATGGAGCCCCAACAGGTTTCTTCTGCACTGACACACTGAATTTTGAAAAAGCACATTTTTGCAACTGCAAACCAAAGCGAAGCACTGACAAGGATATTTTTGCTGAATAACTTGGGCTTCTCCCTAAAAATGCAGGCAGGAAATTTCTAGGAAGCACAAGGCATAGTTACAGTAGTTTATGTATTAATGAGCATGTCTCTGCTCATTCCAGCTGCAGTTATCCTAGGACTTCCATATGGGCAATGCAAACCACACCCCCTCAATCCAGTGTAACACGGCTGCCACGGGGATTGTAGATAGAGAATCCATAGGAACAGGAGGATTACTATCATTCCATCTTTTAAGAATTAACAAAAATCTATAGAAAATCCATGTGAGAAGTTCTGGGTTTGATTACACTAGTGTAATTCCCAATTTCTTTGAGGCCAATGGATCATCTAGCTCAACGCTCAGAGGAGAGTTTGTCACTCTGCCTTCTCCTTTAATCTTCCTAACCAAAAAGTTTGACTTGATGAGATTCTGCTTCATTGCAGGAATAGTACTGGTAGAATAATGCAGCATTAATTTTGCATTTGAGAAGAATAAAAAGCATTTGACATTATCACTAAAGAGCAACTAGACCAAAAGTCATCCCTAAAAGAACTACTTATAGACTTTTTTTTTCCCAGGAATGCAGAAATGGACAAGTGCCACTGCTAAAAAAAAAAGCAAGTAATTTTTTCTTTTATTGCTTTGTATGAACATCCAAACTGCTCCTATCCAGCTCATGAAGCCATGGCAATGCTAACAGACTTGTGAAGACCTGGCCTCATTGAAATCAGTCAAATACCCAGAAAATTCAAAATATTTGTCTTTAAGCTACATGCTGCTTGCTAAATATCACAGAGTCCATACCAACAAAAAATAAAGCATTTAATCAGCTATCAGATAAATCCTAGAGTCACGGTCCAAATGAGAGCATGGGAAAGGCTCTTAAAAAAGACCCTTTGAGCATGAAGGAAAAAAAAATAATGATAACTGAAATGCTGAATAGTCGTTTGCTTGGCTCTTCTAGGCACGAGGACAAATGTGACATTCCCCTTCATCTGCTGCTTGATGCTGGTTATTAGAAAAACAAAACCTCTAAAATTTCTCTCCTACCTTTGGATAATGCTCTCCTTTGCATTGGGTGGGATTATTGGGGGTGTCCTGAGCAGGAGCAGAACAAAACCTCCTCCCAAATTTCAGTCATCGTCTCCCTACAAGGAGAGGGGACATGAACAAGCCATCAGCAGGTCCAGGGTTAGACTGTTTGTTACCAAAAAAAAAAGTCATAAGAGAAGTGAATGCGAATAGATCCATTTTATCAATGAGAAAAATGGAGGCAGAGAAGCATGAAAAATTCTCATACTTTTCAGCAGGATATTTTCCTGCATTTGGCATTTATCACAGTTTAATCTATTTTATGTTTTCTTGATTGTTTATTGTAAAATGGGATAGATACTTTGAACAAAGCTAGGGCAGGACATGAGTCAATATCCAGCAGCAACAAATATTTAGAGGCAACAGATTTGTAATAATTAGATGGAGACAAGAGATGATGAATTGGTAAATCTGAAAGTCTTTACAAACTCTGAAAATCTCAGATGATCGTTTAATCCATCAACTATCTTCTTAAGAAATACAATCACAGAAACTCCTGCCAAAAAAATCCTTACTGTAATCCTACCTTTATCTCATCCACAAATATACGTTTTCTATATAAAGACACGATCCCTCTTAAAAGGTCAGCGTTTGTAGCTGTCCACCAAACACCCCAATATGCCCAGACAGCCCTGCAAGGTCTTTCCTGTGTCTCTTTTACAACCTACAGCCACTTCTATGGCAAACAGGGAAATCTCCCATCTCTACGTGGCACACATATGTTTCTCCACGTACCAACTTCCACTTCTGTTTCTTGCAGGTTACACATGGCTTAGATCCCCTTTTAGCCCAACGTGTACTGAACTTACTAAAGATGAAGTGAGCAGGCATTTCCTCATAGCACTGCCTCACGCTTGGGACAGCTTAATGGCTTCGCAATTAATATATGCATAAGTACAACCTGCATTAGTGGTGGTAAAAGGCAAGTTGGCTCCTTGATTACACACCATTAAATAATACCAAGGTTCTCGTGTTTGGTGCGAGTGTGTGATGTACCTCTTCAAAGGTGAAATATTGTGTGAGTCTGCACGTGTTCCCATCCCCATACGTGGTTAAGCTTGCTCTGACACGATCCTCTTCTTTTCTTTCAACCTATGGAAACCACCTGGTCTCATGTTTCCTGGTGACAAGCAGCAATTTTAAAATGATGCTGCACCAAGTCACACTAACAATAAGAGAAAGCCTGGCCCAGGAGCTATTTACTTCTGAAAATAAAAACAAAAACAACAACAAAAGAGAGGATATTTAATCTGAACACTTTACAAAGAACTGCTGCATGATGGCAGTGGGGCCCCAGAAAGGGAAAAGCTGAGGAACTATTGCTTTACAGAAATCAAGGATAAAAATCCTTTCTTACATTAGAGGAGTGAAAATAGGTTTAAAAATCCTGAGGAGGGTTGGGGAGCTGAAGTTGATTTCTTCAAGCAGAGCCTTCATATAAATTCTAACTCTGCAGTTAAATGGAAATGCTTAAGCCTATAAAACTAGAAGGAGATGAGGAAAGGGGGGAACCAGTATACATGAAACCAGCAGATACAGAACCATTTTATACAGTTCAGTAGGCAGGCTAACATGAACTTAATAGTGACAATTGTTTTAAATTGATTCAAATAACAAATACACATTTCAGAGATTATGGAGTTTTGCACTGCATTTTTCTTTTTATCTTTCAAAGAAAACAATGCTAATAGTTTCCTTTTTCCTATGCTCAATGACTATTTACTACTTTCTTGATGTGGACTTTCAAAATACAAAGAAGGTTTGGCAAGTTTTCAAAGTCTTTCTTCAAAGTCAGCTCTTAAGTACTTTTTACAAAAACATGAAGAATACTTCTTACTACGGAGAATTGATAATGTACTGCTTTCGTTATTTGTATATGAAATACTGTCAGATAAATGCACATGGATTCATTTGTTTGGACCTTCTCTGTTAACCTTCGGTATGAAATTGATTCCGATTGATCACAAGAGTCAGGAACGAAACAATTGCTTTCAACCAAAAGTTGCTTCAGACATTATAGACCCAAGTTTCAAAAAAAAAAGTTACTGTACTTGCAAGTTTAGAGTCAAACTTGGCAGTTCTTCCAAACAGAGTGGTCAGAAGAAGAAAAATAAAAACAAACATCCTTCCAAGATTTTTTTTTCTTCAATTGCCATACAAAATAATGGTACAAGTATGTCACAACCCTTTCCGAAAGTTATTCATGAAGACATAAGCAAAGTGTCCTAGATACTTTGTTGCCAGAGAGTTAACATTTGTAGAGCATTTTGAGAATTTAAGGAACTTTAGAAAGTTGTCAGCTCTTTGCTGCTGCACAGAGCTGAACTTAAAAACAGACACAAATCAAAGCAGCCCCCTCAAAGGGACAAACCCGAGCAGTCAGACCATTTGTAGCCAAGCACATTGGTCTGTTTGTTAGAGGTGAACTGAGCTGGGGGCCAAATCCAGAGGTGATTTGTAAGGTGGTGCAAATTAAATTGTGTAAGTAGGAGTAAGTAGATGTGAGTGAGTGTGAGAGCCTGGACTGGTGGTGCTCACACGGCAAGGGGCCTGGGAAAGGTACCAGGAGGGAGAGAAGCAGCGCTTAAGGCTAAGGGGATGTCTCATTCCAGACGTGTTAGCTAGAATGGCAGCACCGACCTTGTGCACTCCTTGTCACCATCCTGCAGAACAGGCTGCAGGGAACATCCCCCAGCCCTGCCCAGAAATACCCTCCGGGTTAGTTTGGCGGTGTTGTGTCAGCAGTGATGGAGATCAGGTTATGCTGGTGGAAGTGGGTAATGAGCATCTCCACCACCTCTTCCTTCCTGCCAAGCCCTGCGGGCAGTGGTGACGAGCAGGACCATTTTCAGCTGTCACAGTGGCTTTCCAGAGGAGCGGGTCTCTGCCTTTACCCCAATTGTGGGTCTTTCTCTGATTATCTCCAGAAATTACTCTCTGGCCTTCATTTCCCTCCCTATCCCTACTGCCCCTGTTCCTCCAATTTCCTGTCTCCAGCGCTGACACCTCTTTGTTCATCTCCCATCTTTTCTCTGTCTTGTCTATTTGGACCGTAAATTGTTTGATAAAGGGACGATGACTTAATAGGTGTTTGCACTACATCTGGCACCATTTGGTCTTACTCTCAGCTGGGACATGAAGTCCCTACTATTAAGTGAATAATTAATAATGATTAGGTCCTAAAGCAGCAACGTGAAACTCCACTAACCTTGCCCACTATATCCTATCACTCTTCTATTTGTTCTAGTGCCTGCTGGCTTCTGCAGGGATTGTTCCTGAGACGTGTCAGCCGAGGGGCAGCAGGCACTGATGCTCAGTAGCCCACTGGATACTTTGGGAAGAGGGAAGTTAAACTGGAAATTATGCTAAACGCGAGTGCAAGGTCTCACAAAACTTATAATGTATTCTTATAGCAGGGCTGTGCTATGCCTAATATAAACAGCTGTATGTAAGGGACATCGCAGCTCTGTTTCAGGAAGTAATAGCTAAAGAAGCATTTATTTCTGACAATTAATGGACATAAAAGCCTATGTGCTATCTAAAGAGGGGAAGATTAAAGGAGGGAAGTAGCTTATACTGTTGGATCGGCTGCACCAAAACAAATAACCTCACAACTTCATTTTGTACAGAGCCTTCCATAAAGTCCGGATAATAAAATGCTTTACAGAGAGCAGAGAGGGAGGGAGGAAGCAGAAAGCAGAACAGATATGCTCTGAGCCGAGATTGGATCCGAAGCGGCGAAGCCGTGCCAAGCAGCAGGAGCTGCCGAGGAGAAGCTCTCACCCCAGCGGCGGCAGGAGCCCGGGACAAGCCAGGCAGCGGGCTGGGCTCAACCTCGGCAGCGGCAAAAAAAAAAAAAAAAAA
>VZTI01003344.1:444795-459667 GCA_013397865.1 Struthidea cinerea
AAAAAAAAGAGGAGAGGGGGAATAAAACGACGAGGAGCCAATTTTTTCTCCTGATTCCACCAACGCAACCCCACTGACATCAATGGGTGTAACTGAGAACAGAGCCAACCCAAGGCAGCCCGACGGACGCGCAGGGAGAGTTTGAAAACAAACAGGATGCTCCTGATGGGTGAAGGAAGATGGATGGGGAGCTGGCGGGGGAGCTCCCGGCCGCCCTGCTCCGTGGGAGACCCCATCCCAGACCCACAGGGCAGCAGCTTGCTTCCCGCATGGGAAGGGCTTGCTGGGAGGCCCCGGGATGTCCCCAGGGCCACGGCTCATGGCTTGGGGCGAGGGCTGAGCAGGTTAAAGCTCCTTGCTCCCCGCAGACTGGTGTGTCAGAGCCTGGGAGGCGGCGGGCAGATTCTGGACAGAGGGCTGTTCCCTAAAACTGCTCTGATTTTGCAGCAAAAGCCACGTTTCTGATCAGCCCGCTTTGTAGAGCGGGGGATAAAAAAAGAATCTTCGGGAGCCCACTGCCAGAGATGTTTATCTGCCACATGACAGGACCCCCCGTGATTATTTCTGGATCCAGTTGTAGCACGTAAAAAGACCAGATTCAATAAAGGAACTGATTTCCAGCTTCCCCAGCACAGAGATCCATGCAAGACCTAAAATAAAACCCGATTTCCCCAGACTTGTGCAGTCTTGTGCTGAGCTGGGTAACATGCAAAGCAGACAGGTTTTTATAGAATCTCACCCTAGATTACTTTCAGAAGTAGTTTTTTCACAACATATTTGTTTGGAAGATTTTGCTGTCTCTTCCTCTTTTTCTATTTTCAGACAGCTTTGTTTAGTGGGAAATAGAAACAAAAATGCAGCTCTTTTAGCAATTACTCAAAATTTCAAAATTGATCCCGTAAAATAAAAAAATTATTCGGAGCTCGTGGGACACACACACAACACACACACTCCTTATTCTCTAATCCTTCCAAGGAAAAAAACGTCCAAATAGTCATTTTGAAAAGTTGCTGGGAGTACACAGACAGCTGTTCCTCATACATACTGCAAATGTTTCTTTTAAATTCCTACGGACGCAAGAGTTTGATACCACGCCAGTACCTCTAGAAACGGAGAAAACTAAACACACCCCATACTGATGTTTTTACTGTCCCAACAAACTTTCTCCCACAACTAAAATGTTAAAACTTTTACCCCACATCCCACATTGGGAGATTAGTCCAATAACTAATGTTCTGTCCAAGTAAAATACATTTTGTCATTGCTTGAAAATGTTACCTTTCACAGAAGTATAGTATTTCTGACCAGCAGGGAACATATGTCAACATTATCTATTATTACACAATGTCAGGACCAGAAAGGGAAGGTGGGTGGTGGATGTTAATAACAACTTAAGCGATTTTCTAAAAGAGGCATTTGAGAAGTACAAAGCCAGAAGTTTTGAATGTTTTGTCTGATTGTAGCTGTGTCAGCAACCTGCCCCCACCACTAGCACAGACCTAATTCTGCCTGTGACCCAGTGCCTAGTTCTCTTTTCAATTTGAGCCAACACATTGCTAAACTGGAAAGTTTGAAAAATACCTTCGAAAACTTCTCCACCAAAAGGAAAGAGGAAAAAAAAAAAGAAAAGAAAAACTTATGATCAGTCCTGGTGGAAGTGTTAAGGCTGCGATTTTAAGACCAAGATTTTTCACTTTGATTTTCTTTAACACTGTGTTAAACTGCTTTTCGTGCGCTGCTACCCATGACTATATTTGTCTGCAGAGTGTCTCCATATTAAACTTTTTTTTCTTGGTGGAAAGGCACAGTCCCATGAGGCAGACTAACTCAGAAACCATCTTCCTGTTCTAGCCAAGGAATTTGAAAAGTGGGGGTCACCCCACATCCTGCCACAGATTCCTCATGTGGCCCGAGCCATGTCACTTTGCCCCCCTCATGCCTCGATGCCCAGGGTGCAGCCTGTCCAAGGTGTTGTGGGGTGCCTATGCCAGAGACCAGGACACAACTACAGCAAAAAGACCTTTCAAATACCTGAGGTAAGCAGCCAACTGCAGTGTGTACTTACCCCATGCGTGTGAGAGATTTCCCTTCCACAGCCAAGCAGGAGCTGCTCATTTGGGTGCCGGGAGATGCTCGGAGGCAGCATCAGGATGTTGAATGATCACAGAATCATAAAATCCCAGCATGGTTTGGGTTGGAAGAGACCTTAAAAACCATATTATTCCAGCCTCTGCCATGGGGACACCTTCCATTAGACCAGGTTGCTCCAAGCCCTGTCCTTGCCCTTGATGATGGACCTTTTGGATGCTCCCCAGGACAGCTTTCATACCCCTCTGCACCACCCAGGTTTCAAAGCCGTTTGAGTAGTTTTAAGATGACCAGACAACCATTTTTGGCATGGACTTTCTTATAAAACCCTCACTGCAGGAAAGTTTGGGAAACCCTTATTTCCCACCAGAATGCCTGCAAACAGAAATGGAACAGGCAAAAGTTGGCGCTGAATAAATCAAAGGGAGACGAGCAGTGATGCCGTTATTCAGCCACGTTTCCAGTAGTAATTCTGTTACTGGAAATGTTGAAATTCATGTCTTCAGCATCTCTCTTCCACTGTCTAGTGCTAAATCAGAGAAAAAAGCTGGACGAGGAAGGCCTGTAGTGCTTACCTGTGTGGAAGCCCATCCAGGACCGCTCCCTGCCGCCGCCGACACCGCAGGGCAGTGAACACGAGGGACCCCACGGGCTGAAAAGAGAGAGGAAAATGGCATTGTCCTGAAAATAATTGCCACGTGTGAGGCAAGTTTGGCGCAGGTATTTCTTAAGCAGCGTTTTTCCACGGAGGAGAATGTGTTGGTTCCAACCTCACCACTCCATGAAGATCAGCCAGCTCCTCAGCATCATTCTGGTATTTGGGTAGAGCTGCCATTAAACCCTGTTTTACACACAACCGTGTCAAATAATGGGCCTCACTTTCAATTTTCCAAGGTGGATTTGGGTGCTGAGAAAAGAAAATTTCTTCCCCCAGCACAAGCATGGTAGTGTCAAAGCTGCTGGGCCCATATTTCCTCACCTTGTTGTTTTGTTTGTTTCATTTTGTTTTCATATCTGTTTCAAGAATCTATGTAATTTCTTTGCAGTGTGCTCTTTCCCCAAAAGCAAATCCTTCAGGGTATTTATTCCCCTCAAAATACAAATTATTCTGTTCCCCAGTAATTATCTGTTTTGCATACAGTTACACAGCTGAATCAGAAGCAGCAAGATATGAATAAATATATAAATAATGGACACACCGAGGTGTAGTTTCTCATGTTTAACATAACACAGGGGAATACATTTTTATAGCAAGCCAGTAAATGTTGCAAACTGATGTTTTCAATTCCAGTGACTTAGAATTAACTTCTAACTGTGAGAGCTAAACTAGCTGCAGTCTTTTATAATCTCATGCTTTAAAGTTATAATGGTCTTTTTTCATCTGCTGTGAAAGAAGAAATTATATTTTACTAGGAGATGGTAAAGGTAAACCACGGGAAAAAAAGTACACTTCAAACTGCTTAAATATAATTATTTTTGTTCCATGTGATTTCACTCAGTGATATAAAGGAGAGCTGGGTTAGCCTGTTGGAGTGGGAATGTGCTGGTGAGTAGAGAAAAGCACATATTGTTTGGCAATGCTTAAGGCGTTTGCATGAAAAAAAGGAGAAATATAGCAAAAACTGTAGAAAAACTGGAGGAAAACCACTTCTTTTTTTCCCCATAAGCAGCAGTTCAAACACCTATCAAAAGCAAAACTCAGCCCTGTGCCTTTTTTATGAGGCTGAAACCAGCACATTTAGAAAAATTTTCATCCAAAAAAACCCCAAATCCTCTTTGGAAGCGCACGTTCCTCTAAGCTATGGCAAGTGGTTGTGTTCGCCTCGGGTAGGTTTGGACCAGACCAAATCTGCCCACAAGATATTTTTAATGAGCATTTTCTTATATCACTGACCTACAGCATTTTTGTGACCCCTGCCACCCCACCTGGCTGCTCTGCAGGGCTGGAGGCACCCCAAGGCCACCACCGCTTGCCCCACATGTGGCTCCTGAGAATCAAACGCTCCTGAACCTGGGCTGCAAAATTCAAATGCAGCCTGAGCAGGAGCTTGCTGGCCTGACTCCGCTTCTTCGGGAATGAGGTTGGAGCTCTGAACTCAGATCTGAACCTGGATCTTGGGTTTAGATCCAAGGGTTTGGGTTGGGCCCCATCTCTAGTAAAGAAAAGCATGAAAAGAGATGAAAAGATAATTGTAGAAACTTAAAAGCCAGCACTGCATTCTTTTAAAATTACAAATTAAGCTATAAGCGATTCCAAACTATGCTGTTTTTATTAAAAATGACTTAATAATCTAATCTTCCTTTCCTTTCTTTCCTTTTGGAATTTATCCTATATCCCAGTAATCACACATAGAAATTACACAACACCACGTTGGATACTCCTGACAATATAAACACAATTGTTTATCCAGAAGCATTATAGGTTCATGCAAAAATACAGCATTTAAAGCTTGTGGTCAGATCAAGAAACCACAAGTATAATTGTTTGTTTATCCAGCCAAGCATTACTCCGCTGTGTCAGTTTATGGGGGGGGGGGGGTTGGACTTATTTATTTATTCCTAACCTGTTTTAAAAATTAAAGTTACGGTGCAAAGGCAGACGATGAAAGGTGAAAAGGAACATTTTGAACAAGGAAATCGCGCCTTTGTCGTAGCTCATGTTACCCTGCTTCATCCTTCCAGGGAAGCCTTGTGATAACAGGGCCCTTTGGTGGAATTTCGACATATTTTTCCCTTTAGTTCGGGGCAGCTGGTTTCTTTCCTCTCGGAGGAGAGAGACGAAGTATATTTATCACTCCAGCAGTGACTCAAAACAAACAGGAAATCTTCATCAGCAGGCTCCTGGGCAAGGCAGATACCAAGGTAGTGGCAGAAAGGAAACAGAGGCTTTGGGCTGTGGGAGTCCGACACGCAGCATATTCTGCAGCAACAGCAGATAACTCGGCTGGGGAGCCACCAAATTATTTTTAAATTACAAAAAAAAAAAAAAAATAAAAAGGTGATCCTGAGGTAGCTGAGAGCACTCATGGCATCCATGGGGGTGGCTGAGTTGGACACCCAGCCCTGACACGCGCTGGGAACCTGGGAGAGGGAGGAAACCTGTGTGCTGGCCGGGCTGGGAGGTTTCGCTTTGATCCCGTGGCTTAGGAAACCCACTCCTTTCACCTCAGCAAGCCCTTCTTTAAAAGCAGAGGTTTCCGGCTGGGATGGTCGCCTTGCAGCCAGGAGGGAGGCAAAAAGCTAAGAAAAACAACAGCAAAAAAACCCCCAACTGTTAATAATTTTAACCTTTGATATGATTATTCATATTTATTAATGGTGTGTTAATAATTTTAACTGTTGATACAATTATTTATGCTCATGGGTTGTTTTAGAAAGGCCTCTGAAAACAAGATAATAAGTGGCCCAGCAACGATGATTCCTCCTGCAGTGGTTAGAGACAGTACCGACACAGGAACTGTTCTGTAGGGTTGGTTGTGGGTTTTTTTCCCCTCTCCCCATCAGTGTCATGAAATATTAAACTCAAATGCTTCAGTCCATCTGAAGAACAAAACACAAGGACAGCACAAGACTGACCCTGGTCTGCTCCTTGGAGACAGCTCTGCTAAACGGCTGCAAGGACACTTTGAGGCTGTAGAGCTGACACCACACCAAGCACACAAGGAAACAGTTGCTGCAAACGGGTAGGACTGGGAAAAGTCACCACCTGCATCCCCTGCTCCTCTGCATCTCCCCAGGCACTTGCAGTTTACCGTGGCCAGAGACGGGGCACGATGATCCCTGTGTCTGACCTGCTGTGGGCTTATCTCCAGAGCTGGCAGGAGATGGTGGGGTTGGCCAACTATTGGGTGGTTAAAAGGAGACTCATGCACCTTAAGACATGTTCCCACCTTCCCTTGCTCCTGGCCAACCCTGGACAGCTGCAGCACTGAGAGCCTTCCACACCAACCTGCCCTCTTGAGCCCCTTGACCTGGGAGGAGCCTGGAAGGGTGAGTTCTGCAGGGACATTTTCACATGTCCAGGCTGGGCTTGGTTGGAGCTTTCACAGCCAGTCCTCCAAGGCAGCAGATGCACGTCCTTATCGCCGAGCTGCACCCTGTGACACCAACCTCAACGTCTCACCACAGAAATCCAGCCTTCTATTAATAAGGATGACTGGCTTGGCTGCGAACCTAAGGTGCAAGGGGCTGATAGAGGGAACACCAGACACCCACATCCTTGCAAGCAGTTGGAGGGGCAGCGTGCTCAGATGCAAACACTGTCTGACCATGGAAATGACAGCATGAACTCACCATGGCCTGAGACAGCCCAGACACAATAAGCATTAGCAGGGAAAGAGCCAGTGTAAAAGCAAGTGCTTCATCCCAGCTCATTCGCAATCACCACGGGACTGCCCTACAGAAAGCTGGCTAAGGTCTATGTCAGAGATGACTACCAAAACCTCTGGGTAGGGACAACTCTTCTTGGGAAGCATCTGGCTGAATGCATCACCACTGTGCTGACTCACAGATGTGTCAAGGCATAAAGTCAAGCTAGGTGGGTAGCTCTGGAGAGTTTCTCCAGAGACCAGACTGTCTGTATCATCCTCAGGAACTGTGTGGTCTAACCAGCACCTCAGTCAGTGCCAGGGAAGGGAAACCTGGTGACAGTCTCTGTATGGTGTGCAGTAGGTGAGAAGGTCAAGTTCATGGAATCACAGAATCCCAGAAAGGGTTGGAAGGGACCTCAAAGTTTGCCTCCTTCCCACCCCCTGCCATGGGCAGGGACACTTTGCACTACACCAGGTTGCTCCAAGCCCTGTCCAAGTTAACAAGGAGAGAAAACACCAGGGTTGTAAATAAGAAATATGTGGTACAAGAGTGCTGGAGGCTCCCCACTGCTTGAACTCGCCTGCTTCCAGCACAAAGCAGTTTTGTTTCAAGTGTGTAAGCTTTACTGGAACATTATGTTGACTGCATACCTACCAGATCAGGCAAAACTCCCACACAGCCTGAACTCCAGAGCATCAAGAGTTTGGAAAGGCCACGGTGAGTGGGGCTCCCAGCCCACCCTCATCATCACAGCTGGCACAGACCACGACAGCAGCATGGCCAATGTGCCGTTCCAATCTCTGCTGCTGGGGGAGGTGACACAGCCCCAGACTTTCTCCTTCCTCCCAGAAGGGTCAGCTGGAAAGCAAGGCAGAGGAAAGCCCCCGACTGTGACTGAAGTATGGGCAGTAGCATGAGGTCCAGCAAGTGGCTGGTCAGGCACTGGAACAGGCTGCCCAGGGAAATGGTGGAATCACCATCCCTGGAAGTGTTCCAAAGGTGTGTGGATGTAGTGCAAGGGGATACGGCTTAGTGGTGAACACGGTGGTGCTGGGTTAACTGTGGGGCTCGATGTTCTTAGAGGTCTCTTCCAACCTTAATAATCCTATGATCTTCATGCCTTAGTTTGGAAATGGCAACTTGCGTTGCAGATGAGCCGTTTGCCTGCTCGCTCGCTCACTCAAAGGAGTGGCACACTCACTTTTAGCTACTCACCAGCTAAAGATCCAAGTGTGAGACAACTAAAGAAAGCATCACACTGAAGATGTGACTTGCAGTCACGAGGAGCAAGTGGCAGAGCCAAGAGCATAGCAGAGATCCATAACTCATACTCAGTGCTGTACCTGCCTCCTCAGACCTCAGCAGGGTTCAAGCAATTAGCAGTAACTCTGTGCCTAAAGGTCAGCTTTGAAAGGATGCAAGAACAGTCTTTGGTTGCTCTGGCTAGCCTGTACTAGTTTGGAGTCTGCCATCTGCCAGCCAAGGAATGCTAGAGTGCAACATCTTTCCACCACCTGTCCTTCCATCCCTTTCCCTTGCCTCTGGCACAGCCTTCACAGCCAGGGCTGCGGTGAGCAGTCAGTGGGTGACAGGAGGGGTGAGACCTTCCACACGGCAGCAGAGCAGCCCAGCAAGGCAGGGTCCCTGCTCCCAAAGTGAGGTGCAGGCTCTGTGCTCTCACTATTTGATCTTCACCAGCTACGCTGAAAATACTGCACAGCACAGGCCTTTGGAATCTGCTCTCCAAGTGATGGGGGATTACTGGCTTTGGTGATGAAGTGCACTAGTCAGGACTGGGAGACGAAAGGAATTCTTTTCCCTTGGTACTGCTCTGTGTCATCGTGTTTGATTACAATATTTTTTCCCTTTAAATGTGCATTTTCCTTCTCCTAATCTTCTAACAACCTTGTGTTGAAACCAAAGGTCTATATGTTATGCTATAACATATTGCTCCGTGTCCAGGATCCAGATCCCGGGCATTTGCCCTCCTGCCACATTGCACCACAACAAACCTAAGGTGCCATCCTGCTACAGATCCATCAGCAGGCCAGAAAGATGCTTGGATGCCCCCAAAGCAAAGCAGCACACACACACATCTTCCCGAGGAGACAGTGCTCCAAAAAAGCACTCAAAGCCACAGGTGTAATTGATTTTTATCACACTTCCCTTTTAAAATCAAAAAGGCACATTTTCCAAGCTGATATTCACATGGGATATATATAAATCCTGATTCTTAAGGAGGGTCAGGAAAACAGATTGGAGGAATCAAAAGGGGGGAATTTATGCGGAATCCAGAAACACAGAGAGGCAGCAGAGAAAAGTGTTGTGCATTCAAGTGCTTAAGTCCTGCTCAACTCCATGATGACAAACAAACAAACAAACCCCGTGTCTCTTTTTCTCAGCTCAGTGATTACAGCAAACCCACAGTGCCAGCTTCAGACTGGCAAGGCAACTAGCAGTGCTCACAAAAACAAATTCGATGCTTTTTTTCCTTTTTTCTTTTTTTTTTCTTTTTTTCTGTTTTGTTTGTTTTTTGTTGGATGATTTAATTATAACTATCTTCCACACTCTCACCTATTTCCTTACCATCAGTCGAGCCACTGCTATTGTTTCAGGCTTATGAAATAGCAAAAACTGAGGAATGAAGGCAAGAAATGAGGAAAGCATACTGCACACACAGAAGAAATGAAGTCTTTTCTTTTAAAGTGAGCATGCAAAAAGGCGACTCAGGAAACCCATGTTGCCACGGTAATTCTGCTCTGCTTCAGAGCTCCCACCCAGGAAAGGTGTCTCTGATGTTACCTAGGTGTCATCCAAACAAAATAGTTCCAAAACAGATACTTGAAACCCCTTTTTTCTCCTAACTCAGCATTTCAGCTGGAAGTAAGAAATAAATGAGAGTCAAAACTTCTAACCAAAAAATTAATAAAAAGTTAATTATTATGACAGGGGTGAACTCCTAGGATGCCTTAATGCCTGGATCCTAACCTGGCTGCCCTACTATTCTGGGCTCATCGGGATATCCAGAATACTAATTTAGAATTAGGGCATTAGGGAAAAAAAATCTCCTGCTTTAAAAACGGAAAACTGTTATTCAGTTATTTCTTGAACAAATACACTTCAAACAATGTGAAGGAAATGGCACTTCCCATATATATGAGTTTACCAACAACAATCACGATGAAAAGGACAAAGACTATTTCAGGTTTGTGAGGGCTGTCTGTTGTAACACGCTGTCCCGTGCTGCAGCCAGCGTAGAACTTGCAGGATCTGAGAAATTTAAATTCTCAGAAATCCCCAGCACAAGCCACTGTTCATTACAAATGCACTAGGAGGTTATTGTGTCCTAGAGCATCATCCATAGAATCCCAGAATGGTTTGGGTTGGAAGGGACCTTAAAGGCCATCTCATTTCACCCCCTGCCACGGGCAGGGACACCTTCCACTGTCCCAGGCTGCTCCAAGCCCCGTCCATCCTGGCCTTGGACACTTCCAGGGATACAGGGACAGCCACAGCTTCTCTGGGCACCCTGTGCCAGGGCCTCACCACCCTCACAGTCAAAAATTTCTTTGTACTATCCCATCTAAACCTGCCCTCTTCCATTTTAAAGACATTCCCCTTGTCCTATCACTTCATGTCCTTGTGAATATCTCCTCTCCAGCCTTCATGAGGGTAACTCTGCCTCTGAGGAGCAAACCAGCCATTACTGCACCCAAACCTCCTGTGAGTCCCTGTCCCCACACAGCTCAACTCCTGCACCACCACAATTCACTCCTCCTTCCCCTGGACCCACCAAGGTGGGTTCTGAGCTTTCAAATGCTACTTCACTCAGAGAAACCCCACTCCTTCAAAGCAGCAGGTTTCTGTCTTCGGGGTAGATTTAAGAGGAGCGGGGCCTGCACCAGAACATACAAGAGGCAATGTCTGCTCTGTGCTTAACCTATGCAAATCAGGAGCAAATGTAATGATGTTAGCAGCCCATCAGCAGAGTTTGGCTGGGGTAACAACAACCATAGGGAGATAAGATAAGGCTGTAGGCTTTAAAGGTTGGGAAATAAAGTATCAGGATTACCAGAGCGGTTTATAGAGACTGTTCTCCCACCCTCTTCTAAGAAACAAAACTGATCCTTTGCACTTCACCCCGAGGGAGGAAAATAGTCATTAGCTTTACATTGCAAAGATACGTACAATAATTGTCTCTCTAAGATCGGGCTTGCCTACCCCGAGTAGCCACGTGTGTGTACAGCTGCAGTTTTCTCCATTGTGACACAACCTACCCTCACTGCGACCCTCTCTCATCAGGTCCTTTCTAAAACGTAGCTCTCTGTGAACTGGGACCGCGTTCTGTCCGTTTGCACAAGCTCCTACTTTTTGCCACTATAAATAGAAGGAACAACTTTGCCTGGCATATTCTCCTCCGAATTATTTTGTAGGTTAAACAAACCTTTAACTGTTTCAGATAAAGCCGAACAGAAGGTGTTTTTTCCAAACATCCCAAGCGAAGGAGTGCATTTCCTGCTTCCCTAATTCAACCTACGGCATCAGACATCTGTAACTCTGTTTACATTCCAGCCCTTCACAACTTAATACCGCTTGAAGCATCAATAATATAGGGCACATTTCTGACTGCTCTTTAGATATTTTTTTATCTCCATGGGACTTCCTGGTTTGGGATTTTGTAGTTTACAGTTTCTCACTAATAGTAACTAGCTGCAGCATTTGGCCTTAAGAGTTTACATATTATTTAACTAGATATAAGCAGCCTATTTTAATTACAGTAAAGAGCCCTGTAGAGGCCTTGTCTGTTTTTTCCCCCTCCAACTATATCAGTTGGCTTAATAAAGATATTACCACTCCCTATAAACCAGGCTGTGATCAAGATCCTAGATATGCTAGGCTTTTATAACATACTGTTACCACTTTAAAAAAACAAGTCCTATCAGATCTTCAAGCACTCAGATGTCCATGGCTTTAATGAAGGTGGTGTGAGCTTTCTGTAGCTCACACACATTTTAGTTTCTGTGTGTGCACATTCCAGCACCTCTAAGAAAATCATTCACACCACCCCCCCCTGCCCCCAGCCCAGAGTCACCTACTCCTGTCACTGTAGCTTTGCACTGTATGGGCTGCACTCCTAGGACAAGCTCCTCTTTCCCTGGGGGATGTAGAACTTAGGCTTCCATCTCCCATGCCTGCAGGGCCAGCAAGAGGTCTGCTCCTACAAGAGACACCTTTCCATGAGCAGGGACACCTTCCACGAGACCTGGCTGCCCCAAGCCGTGTCCAACCTTGGACACTTCCAGGGACGGGGCAGCCACAACTTCTCTGGGTGACCTGTACCAGGATCTCACCACCGTCCCAGGGAAGAATTTCTTCCTAGTCTCTAATCTAAACTTGCTCTCTGTCAGTTTGGAGCCATTCCCCTTGTCCTGTCACTCCAGGCCCTTGTCCAAAGTCCCTCTCCAGCTCTCTTGGAGCCTCTTTAGACACTGGAAGGGGCTCTAAGGTCTCCCCAGAGTCTTCTCTCCTCCAGGCTGAACAAGCCCAACATTCAGCCTAACCCTACTATGTAGTACCTGTATCCCTGATGCCTCTCTGTCCTCCTCTTCAGGTCCTACCTTCATATTTCTCACATGCTGTCACTACACGTGCTCTCTGACCTTCATTTAGATAACTCTCCATAATTTATTCCATTCTATTTGAGAGCAAAATTCATGCCCAGCGTTGGCACTACGTGCAACTAACCCTTATTCACACCAGCCAGCATCTTGCTGCTGTTGGCGTTTCATTGAATCCTGCACGTGAAGCCAAGGTGAGATACAGAGGCTTTGGCTGTCTCATTTCACAGGGCTGCTTTCCTCTGCAAGGTGTCAAATTAGTACCTGAATGTCACCTACCAAATCAACCTCGCATATTCACAACTCCTCTAACGTTTGCAAGCAACTACAAAGGAAAGCTGGAGACAGCTTGATTAAGCAACTTGCCCAAGGTCATACAGGAAGTTGTAGAAGAGTTGAAAACAAAAGCCAGATCTTCTTAGCTCCTGTCCAACCCTCTCTGGAATGAAAAGGCCAAACTGCTGTGTGGAAGTATTAGCAGAGTCATAGATCTCATCCTATAAATTTCATAATGAATTCACGGCTTAGCAAAGAAAATGCACAGAGCTCCCAGCACTTCTTTCCCAGGAAAAATGTGCAACCCCGCAGTGGCAGCTGGGAAGTGCTCCCCAAGCTGTGAGTGGCACTGGCTGTGGCCACAGACCCTCCGCTTACACAGAAAGAGGAAAACAGGGAACAGCACCATCCTGCAAGGCCATTTAATGCAAACGGGTTCTGCCATCCTTTTTCCAGCCACTTCCCACCTCTCCAAGAAAGTGAAAAAAGTGCATCTACTGGAAAAGCTGCTGAAGTCACCCAGGAGCGAGAATGAAACAGTTCGGGATAGCAAAAGGAGCATCCAGAGTGTAACAAAGGCAGTATTTATGTCTATACTTCTCCCTGTCTGCGTGGCTCTCGGTGATAGCCACAGGAACAAACAATAGCCTTGGCCCCTTGGCTGCAAACGGTTCGCTGCAGAGGCCCAATTAAGTCGTGGAAAGTCTAAACACAGGCACAGGAATCCGCTAATGCGGACAGGCCTGCACAATAGGGTCTCATCCTGGCTCTGCCCTGCTCCTGCTCACCACAACCTTGCTGGCAGGAGAGCCCCCCCAGCACCAGCGAGGCTCTTCCCACAGAGAGGTCCTGCTCCGCCTCAAAGCCCAGCGCAAACGTGCCCAGTTCCGCTCACTTTGGGGAAGATTCCGGCTCCAGGCAGCATCAAGCTCATGCCCAGCAAGGTGAGTTGGGTGATCTCATGCTCGCTACCACCCAACAGGCCACACGTGTGTGCACACACAGGCAAAGGGCAGTTCAAGAGTGATCTCCCTCCCCAAATCTCCATCAGGTTCAGGCCCTGCTGACACAAACACTTCAAACAGCCCAGGGAGCCTCAAGAGCAATGCCAAGAGCAGATAGAGGCTCCGACATTGTCTCGGTACACAGGATGCCGGCCTGACATCATTTAGTGGAGACAATGCTCGCCCTCTTTCTTTGGGAACCACGTAAAAAAACTTGGCCGAATATAAAACAACTTCAAAGACACATTTCTGTGCCAGCCAGGATGCATCAAAGTTGGGAAAGGAACGACCCGATTCACCTGATCCAGGGAGCTGATAGAGAAGCACGGGGAAGCGGCTTTTATCGATGTACCTTCCCAGCACTTCCTTCCTGCCCCCGATGCTATTTAAACCCCTTGCCTACCTCCAGCCAGACCTGCCTGTCCTCCGCTCTAAGGAGGAGAAAGGAAAAAGCAAAGGGAAGCCCTAAAAAAAGGCGTCTCTGCAAATTTCTGTGCAGTTACCGGGCAGTCATATCCTTCTGCTTTCCCCTGAAAAATCAAGTATCACCTTATCGTTTCCTCACCAAGATTAACTCCTGCTTCCTGAAGAGTATTTCTGAGGTAGAAAGCAGAGGTGGTGGGAAAAAAAAAAAATAAAAATAAGGAGGGGGGGGAAGCTGAAAAGCCCAATCTGTCAAGCTGCATTTTAGAAGAAAGGAAAACTGAAAAGTGAACGTATTTAACATGAGCTATTTCCTGCACTCAGGAGGGAAGAAAGCATGCTACTAACTGTGTGCATGAGGAGATCTGCACTAGTGTTATCTCTGACCTGCAGCTTAGCCCTTGTGTCTCAGCTGCCAAAAAGCTCCTATTCAACGTTATGCTGAGTTCATCAATGCTCCACGTGTCAGGATCCTAACAGGAAAAAGCAGGACAGACAGTCACTCTATTCAACTGCCTGGGGACCCCATGACAACTAAAATCCCCTTGCAGACTGTCCATATCAACCTACGGCAGGTCAGAGCGCGTAACCCCTCCAGAACCGCAAGCCCGGGCCCACACCCTTTCCCCTTGTCAACATTGTCACTTTAAAACAGCCCATCTAGCCTTATCACCAAACCTGGAGTAAGTATGACAATTAAGATGGATTGCAAAGCCTGCATGCGCTTTACAATTAACAATAACTTGGCAGCGTGTCCCACGCAACTGTTGGGTGGTATGGCAAGAACTTTATCCCTGCTTAGTACTGCATTAGCATATTTAGTAGGCTGCAAGACATAATTCCTCAGATATGAACATATTTTTGTCTTTTCAAAAAATCTGCAATTAAGCCATAACGTGCAGGCAGTGTGCAGCCGGCGGTAAACTTTGGTATTAGGGGGACTGTGCTGAAACGGCCCTTTCTGACCTTATGTCAATTATCTATTTAATAAGGAACATATTCAATTAAAAAAAAAAAAAGTGTCTTAGCAGGGTCTTTGCTAGGAAGCAACAATATTCCAGAAACTACAGCTGATATTCAGCCCTGTATTCCCTGCGAAGAGCACAGTGCTTAAGAGGGTCTGGGGGCAGGTATTTGAAAGCAGGGGCATTT
>VZTI01003348.1:0-33775 GCA_013397865.1 Struthidea cinerea
TGGCCAGTGTCAAACCAGGACACTTGCTAATGAAATACAGCTGGTAGATGGTTTGATCAGCTTATGATGAGCTCACTTGTAATTATAATCAGGTAAACTTGATGGTAAACAGATGTTCTGTATGGACTGCTTTCAAGGTCTGCTTCAAGACACTGATGAGCTGTCTGTCTTGTGGCAAAATTAAGGTAATGTTGGTGTCTTGAAATGTCTTATGTGCAGCAGATTTGCCCAGGTGTCCTCCAGGCACCAAGTGTGAGTTCCATCAGTACTCAGTCAGGAGAGCTCAGTTTCCTGCCTCTGCTGTAGAGAAGCTGCACTCCCTGGTTTCGGGGACCAGCTGACATTTTGAATTAACTCTGGCGGTTACAGGAAGAGAGGGGTTTGGCTTGTCTTTCTCTTCCTAGATGCATTGGTAGGGAGAGCTTTATGAGAGAGTTTTCCTTATGCCAGTGTGGGTTTAGAAACTGGAAAAAGTCATCCAGGAAATGACTGTATTTGTAACTGGCTGCGTTACTCATTTGTATCTAATGATACGCTGTTGAGGAGAAGGAAATGGTTAAATCCAAGAAGACTGCAGGCTGGGAGCTCCAGTTCTGCATTTTCTTACTCAAGTTTGAAAAAATGTCATGCTTGGCCATGTGGCAAGTCGTGATCCTCATTGCAATGTTTTTCTTTGTTTCTCTTTTAGTCCTTGCTCCCCAGAATGCGCGGGTGCTGAACTCCATGGAGAACTCTCTGGCTGTCAGCTGGGATCCAGTGACTGATGTGGATAATTACCTCCTTACCTGTTATCCAGCTGGGTATGAAATGCTGGTGAAACAAATCCACGTGCCCAAAGAGCAGCTAAGCTATGAGGTTGTGAGATTCCACCCTTGTACCATGTGCAATGTCACACTTCCATCACGTGAAGAAGGGGATTGCCAGTGAACCCAAGCATCTAGAAGCAAGTACAGGTAGGAGCAGGTAGTATTTTTTTTTTAATTGTAAATGTTGTAAGTCTTTAAAGTTAGATTTCAACAAGTGAGGGGAACTGAGTGCTGGAGAGCACTTTCTCTTCCCAGCCTAGAGTTATGTAATTGTTTTCTGGAGAATCTGTTCCCAGATTCGGATCATTAGGACTGAATGTATTGCCTGTCTTCCCATTTTTCTTGTCCAAATCCTACTCGTGTTGACACCCATGAATTCCAGTGAATTTGTAGTGTTGCCTGCTGCAAGCAGCAGGAATGGGAGCATGGAGTATAAAGGCAGTGAGTTACTAAGAATAATGCACTGTTCAGCTGGATGCAGAAAGAACTTTAAAGTAGGCAGGGTGTCATTCCTAGGTACTTGCTGTCCAAACATGTCTGCAGCAGTGAGTAGTCTCCTCACAGTCTCTTCCCAGGACTGAAGGAGCATGATCCTGCTGAGGTTAAGAGGTTGAGTGTGCAAAAGGTGTGTATTTGAAGCAGTCTCTTGAGAGCTGAAATGTCATTTGGTTAGCAGCTGATATTATGCTGTTTGTTTGTACTTGGCAAAGACAGTGAAAAGCTTGGTGTTTTTGACATTTTTCCTGCTTCTAGCACAACAGGTGGGAACTGAGAGCCAGCAAACGCCAGAGCTGGACTGTTAACCATGGGTGAAACTAAAGCTGTTGGAGTAACGATTGTGCTGTACTTGCTGGACCCTTCAGTCTGGCTGAGGAAAATGTCTCAGGTCTCAGAGCAGGAAACGGGGCAGGGAAGGAGCATTGTTTAACAACTTTTCTGTCTTCTATTTACCTTTTTGTGCTGATGCTGCTTCCCTACATCCCTCTGCTGTCTTTCCCAGTCCTGCCTGCAGTCAGTGCCATCTGGGTGACAGAGGAGATGGAGCACTCTCTGGAAGCGGAGCGGGAGAGTCCACCAACAGATGTGCATTATTACAAGCTGAAGTTCAGATCCCTGCTGGAGATGGAGGAGAAGTAGGTCATGGTGCCCAAAAGCAATGACCCTAAGAGCAGATATATCCTGACTGGTGAGTACTTGTGGGTGTTCCAAACTGGGCAGGAGCAGGGAGAAGTGGCAGGAATGATTAAAAGTCAGACTGTAGTCCTGAGACAATTCTTCTCTCGTGTGTGGATGTCCAGTGAGATCTCTTGGGGCTCCCCTGTTGCATTAAGGATGGGTGTCTCCACAGGGAGAAAGCTATGCTCTGGGGATAGCAAGTTTCCAGGCATATTCATTCATTTAATTCTGTCCTTGTTTGGAAAAAAGTGCATTCTTCTGTTTCAGAGCTGATCTTATGGAAATCCCCACCAGCAGCAGTCAATATGCCCTAAGGGCAAGCCTAGACCAAAGGTGCTATCACAGCATTGAAAAGGCAAAAGCAAGTTGGATAGAAATCTAAACTTTCAGTTCCCCTCTGCAACAAACCTGGAGCTGGATAAACGAAACAAAACAGCTTTCTTCAAGAAAAAATGCTGTCTTCCCTAATTGTTGGTAATGCTCCCTTTTGCTCTTTGTAGGCCTGAAACCTGGAACAGATCATGAGGTCACTGTCATACCTGTGAAAGACAAAACAGAGGGCAAACCATTCTCAGTGACTGGCATGTGGAAAGTTGCTTTTACTACAGTGATGTTACAGGGTTTGGGGACGGAGCTCTCAAGATTCCAGCACAAAAGGTTCATAATTGACTGCTTCTTCTTGCATGACCTGCAGCCAGGTTTGCTTATACCTTGTTAGAGCTTGCTTACATTGGATATTAAATACTAAACCTAGGCCTAGCTCAGTCTTTTGCTTTCATTTTTTACAGTAACTTCACCCTTAACTTGACTAACAGCTCCATCCAGACACAGGATAAGTGTAGTGAGGTAGCCTCTGTATGGAATAACAACTCTGTTGGCTAATTGAGTGTCTTAAAAAAAATGGCTGAATATTTTTGAGCTATTCTATTGCAAAAGACACCTTGAAGAATTTTAAACTCTCATTCTACTTACAAGATTCTGGAATTTCTGAAGTTCATCTCTTACAAAAGGGCAGGTGTGCTGCTTCCAAAGACTGAAAAATTCTGTATCAGGCCTGACATTCCTGAGGATGCTGTGTAAATTATTCCATTAAAATGGAATTTGTTTAAAACAACAGAACCTACAACCTCCACGTTGTCATTTTAAGGCTGTTCTTCTGCCCTGTAGACTCTTGATTATTTGGAATACCCTTGACTTGTGTTTTCAAGCTGTTCTTGGTAGACATGGGGGCTGCAAAATTTCTTAAAAAAGGAAAAAAAAAATCCCCAATGCTCATATTCTTATGTAACCCCTGGAATTTAGGAGATACAACTAACAAATACCAACTACTTCAAGAGCTACCACCAAGTTCTGATTCATGAGCTAAAATAGCAAAACCTTGGGGGAGTCTGAGAGACAGGTCTGCAGGGAAGGCAGAAAGGGAAGAGCAGCAGATGGCTGACAGCGGAGGCAGAGAAAGGGTAGGCACTGTACTTGGAGCTGGGAGAGGCCAAGCCAGAAGGTCGATGCCAAAATGATTTTTGCTTTTATATATTCTTCATAGATTTGTTGCTCTGTAGACTATTGTTGTATAGTTATAAAGCCTCTAGCTAACCCCAGCATTTTTCCTACTCTGATAGACAGACAGACAGACAAAACACATTCCAAAGGCCCCAATCCTAATCTTGCTTCCTCTGGGAGCCAAGGACAAGCTACCCTCCCAAGACACTTTTGTATAAACAGCTAGAAGAAGGGGGGCTCCAGAAGAGGTTGAACAAGGGGGGGGAATGACCTCATCACCTGTGTTTCTAATTGGGGATTCTTGTCAATTATGCTAATGTGATAAATTTATAAAACTGTATTTGCCCTATGTGAGGTGGGCATTTTTCCATACTTGCCTCTGGAGGCCTCCAGTTGAAGACCAGCTTTTATATTACTTCCTGCATTAACATTGTCTTGAAAGTGTGTTGTTTTATATCTAGATCCTTAAGGCATCTAGGTGATCCTCAAGCTGGTACCTATGGAAGGTGAGACAGGTAGCCTGCAAGATCTGCCTGCAGAAAGAAATGGAGAGCTTCATCTGAATGGTAGAACAGTCCTTTCTCCTGGTTTCTCACGGATGCCTTCCTTCAAAGGCTGTTGGGGGAAACCTAAGTGAGTGTCTTAGCTGGCCAAAGTGGTAAGGCAAAAACAAAGGCAATGTGTACATGGAATGGTTTGAGTTTGAAGGGACCTTAAAGATCATAATCTTGATGTCTTAGGTTTTAGCTTTTATATTTTTTAAATCCTGTACTGGCTAGTGTGCAACTCTGAAGTTTTGTGTGGCCTGTTAAGTGTGGCGAGTTAAGCAGTGAAAAGCACTGCATGTGCAGCTGCTGTTCTCTTACGCTAGTTAGACATAACAAACCTCTCTAGGTTTGCTCTCCAAGGACACCTAGATTGTCCCAGGCCTCAAAATATGTTAACTAAGGCCTCTGAGGAGGAGGGCAAACTTGGGGTAGTTACATCATTAACTGGGGTTGTAGTTGGAGAATTGGTCCTCATATGCAAATGGACCAAACTTATAAAAGTGTGAAGGACTGGTGACCCAGGGTCCATCTTGGATGTAGCCTTTGGCCTGCCCAGGGTGTACCTTTTGAAGGCCCTTCAAGTAAATACCTACCTTTATTCCCTTATTCTTGTCTAGTCCCTGTTTTTAGGTCGCCACCTCAGGCATCAATCTAACCCACCCCCTGCCATGGGCAGGGACACCTTGCAGTAGGCCAGGTTGCTCCAAGCCCCATCCAGCCTGGCCTTGGACACTTCCAGGGGTGGGGCAGCCACAGCTTCTCTGGGCAATTTGTGCCAGTGCTTCACCACACTCCCAGGGAAGAATTTCTTCCTAATATGCCATGACAGGTATTTTAGTGGTTTAATTCTGTGGATGCTGAAGGCTTGGCTACGGAGAGATTTTCCAGCTTTCTGCCAGCATACGTGTGAAAGTCCTTGCTTTCTCATGGATGCTGGTCAAAAACAGTTGGAGGTTTTTGTAAACCAATCCCTTTATCTTGCAGGTGCAGATTGTTATGCAGTATTGTTATGATACTGACTGAAGAAATATTTTGAAGTAGGTGTTGTAGGGTTCAGCCAATCCCTCTGAGAGGTGGATGAACAAAGAACCGATAACTTATACCACTAAAGATATATAAACGAGTTTGTAAATTAATAAAGGGTTCCATTCCTTCCTGGATAGTGTCTATATCGCTTTCTCTCTGTCCTCTGCACAACAGCAACATAATTCAACTGGAAGTAGCTAATCCTGCACTGTGAAATGCTGTCTCAGGAGTCGATAGCTCAACCAGTGTGACAACCGACCGAGTGACAGAGGATGCTGCCACTGTCTCATGGAATAGAGGCTCCCATAGACAGGTACATGGTGAGATACACCTCGGCTGATGGAGACACCAGGGGAATACAGGTGGGCAGTGAAAATGGCATGATCACCTTACTGGATGTGAAGCCAGACATGGAATATGTCACCGACTGTAGACGCTGAAAAGCTTTGGTAGAGAAATTTTTCAGCTTTCTGCAGCATTCTGTGAGAGCTCTGTGGTTCTCATGAAAGCCACGATAAACACTGCTACGGGTTTTTGTCACCTGGGTCTTCATCTGTGCGCCTGGGATCTGTTTTTCAGAGTTGTTATTGTACACAGTGAAATAATATTTTGAAGTAGGTGTTGTGAGCTTTGGCCAATGGGACAGGGGGTGGCTGGTCCAAGATCCAATGACCCCCTGTCATCTTTGGGAACCAAGTTATATAAACCCAATTATAATCAATTAAAAACTACTTTCTTCCTGAACTTGGATCATGTCGTTTCTCGCCGTTCTCGGTACTTAACAGCGACACCAAGGTAGTGACATTCTTGTCTTTTTCCACCTCCTTCTCCTCTGTGTCCCCTCTAGCTGAGGTGTAGCTCACTCTGTATCTGTCTGTTGAAGCCTGGACTATGTTCAGGAAATAGTAATTGCATCCTCTATCATCTGGTCAGCCAACAGCTCAGTCGGGCTGTCAATTTCTGTTAAGAAAAAGTCATAATTATTTGAAGTTTTAGTATAGTGCTGTGGTAATCACAATGCTCTAAAGACACAGACAACACAAGTTTTATAGCCAGAGGCAGTGTGTTCTATTAGACTATCAAATACATTTGGAAAAACAGGTGAAATTTGGAAAATCATTCTACGTCTAAAGGCCTAAAAGGGGTTTTGTGTATCCAAAAGCTTGCTTGTTTTTTACTCTCCAGCCCAAACTGGTAAATCTAACAGAAGTTTTATCTTTAGCTGTAAACTGTGTTTTGACCAAGCAGTGACCCCCTGTCATCTTTGGGAACCAAGTTATATAAACCCAATTATAATTAATTAAAAACTACTTTCTTCCTGAACTTGGATTGTGTTGTTACTCGCCGTTCTCGGTACTTAACAGCGACAACCGACATCTGGGCAGAGAAGGGGCCTCAGAGGAGCAAGAAGGCAAGCACCAAAGCTGTGACAGGTGAGCTGTAGCAGCACTGGAGGGAACTGAGTTTGAAATTCAAACTCCTTCATCAATTTTACTTGTTTTGGTAAAGCTTCTCCTGCTTTGCACACATTTTTAGTGAGGAAAAAAAATCCACATAATTCTCATTAGTGTGGCTGAACAGGTCTCCAGCTTAGCTTAAGACTCTGAGCCCTGTTATGGACAGGCACTATGGCAAGGGACCAGTTACTATTAGTACAGAGAACAGTCAACCACAGCCAAAACGAAAACCTCGTAACCACCTGGAATGTGTAATTCATGCCTTGCCCTTAAAATGCCATAAACCATATCCAAGCATTTCTTTGGGTGACTGTTGTAGCATTTCCCAACAGGACAGGAGGCTCGTACACATTTCAGACAGATAATCGTGGCAAAGTGTTTGTTAAAAAGGAAAACTACGTTTAGTTGGATGGTAACATAAATTAAGAAACATGGGAAATCAGGTCTCCCAAACAGTATATTTGGTTGCTGTCCTTTGGTGGCAGGGAGTCTCCATTGGAAGGGTGCTTGCAGCTGAGTCTGCAGCTGGATTGGGAAACTTCTTGAACCACTGTCTTAATGAATTTTTACAATCCAGCCATCCATGTGTGACTGTGAGAACAGAAGCAGTTTCTACTGACTATTGACAAATGTCTTCTATATGTGCAATCTGCATTTTTTCACAAAAATTACCTAGGGGAATGTTTGCGGTGCTCCACTCAGGACGTTCACCAACACATTTAAGCGTATAAATTGGGCTAGCCATAACAAGAGATGCCTCGGGGGAATTGGTAGGACTGTCTGAAGCTCTCACATGAGGGGATCAGTCCAATGCTTCATGATGAAGCTCAGTCAATCCCCTACTTTCAAGCTGGTTCATTGTCTCGAGCCAGCCCATGTTGTCAGTGGTACAGATGACTGCGTGGGCAGCTCCTGGGCCACACAGGGAGTTAAGTACTGAAAAGCTCTGCATGTGCAGAGCAGCACAGTCCGTACCCAGCTGCGGTGCAATTAGAACTGAAGAACAAACTTGGTTTTCATAGCACACAAGAAAATAATTTGCTTGGTTTTTCTTGCCACAGGTGAGCATCTCATACTGCTAACGAGCTGAGCTGTGATTATTCAAATCCCCATTCCCAGCATGTGCTGCTCTGGGGTGGCACAAACAAGCCTCAGCATCTTTCATTAAAACGAGAAGTAATGTATTTTCATCTCACAAAAGAGCTGAGATTAGTGTGTGCAGGTGGAAAATCACAACTTTTACTGTAGCTAATGTGTGGTAAATCACAGTGCAGCTAAGCTGGTGTGTGGTAAATTACACTGTGGCTGTTGTGAATTTGTGCTCTGGAGTTCAGAGCCTCCAGCAGAATAAGAAATGCTGTTGCAATAATTTGAGAGGCATCTGCAAGACTTTCGCTGCTCAGGCTGCTAAGATGTATTTAGTAGTTCAGTGAAGTAAAAAATCCTAACCAACCAACCAAAAAAACTTGTTCTCTGTGAAGGTTGTGGGTTGTAGGGCTGTCCTCAAAGGGCCCCATTACTGCAGGCTGTGTTGTGATATGAACTTAGGACTCCTGAAATCTAGTGTTGTATTTCCCTGTGAGAATGGGGCTGTGGAATGATTGTAACAGTGGGAGGAGTTTGAAGGTGACAGAGCTGCATTTCACAGATTCTGAGCCAGGTGATTTGGATTTTTTTTTTTTTGTTAATTTCCAGAACATCTCAGGCAAGATGTTGTTAGGATCTTCAGAAAGCAAAAGACAGTAACACCATATTGTGCCTGGGCTCCGTCTCTGCCCAGGCAGTGGCTGTGCTTTTTTTGCTCCCAAAGAGCGCTGCTCTCATAGCTGTGAGAAGACCTAAACCCCAGCTGAAATACCTCAGAACTGGGCACCCCCACCGCTTGCTAGTTCAGGCCCATCCTTGGCAAGAAATGAAGGATGAGAGGTGGAAGAAATCAGCAGGGCCCTTGAGGAGAAGGAGGAAGAGTAGGCCTGTGTGGACACCCATGTTTTTCACTCAGCTCTTCCACGGAAACCAGCAGCCCATCTCACCCAGTGCAGGGCAGAGGGATGACTGACCCTGCCAAAGCTCAGCCACCTTGGCACTGATGTGCAGATGTGGTTACCAATGTACCAAGAACAGCAGGATGGGGAAGCACTTAGCACACTTATTTCATCTTCCTTGCACTGTATCCAGCAGTACAACATGATTTGGCTCCACAAATATCCAATGGTGACTCGCTTAAGTAGTGGTTATTTGCACTGCATGGTCAAAACACAGTTTACAGCTAAAGATAAAACTTCTGTTAGATTTACCAGTTTGGGCTGGAGAGTAAAAAACAAGCAAGCTTTTGGATACACAAAACCCCTTTTAGGCCTTTAGACGTAGAATGATTTCCCAAATTTCACCTGTTTTTCCAAATGTATTTGATAGTCTAATAGAACACACTGCCTCTGGCTATAAAACTTGTGTTGTCTGTGTCTTTAGAGCATTGTGATTACCACAGCACTATACTAAAACTTCAAATAATTATGACTTTTTCTTAACAGAAATTGACAGCCCAACTGAGCTGTTGGCTGACCAGATGATAGAGGATGCAATTACTATTTCCTGAACATAGTCCAGGCTTCAACAGACAGATACAGAGTGAGCTACACCTCAGCTAGAGGGGACACAGAGGAGAAGGAGGTGGAAAAAGACAAGAATGTCACTACCTTGGTGTCGCTGTTAAGTACCGAGAACGGCGAGAAACGACATGATCCAAGTTCAGGAAGAAAGTAGTTATTTAATTACTTATAATTTGGTTTATATAACTTGGTTCCCAAAGATGACAGGAGGTTATTGGTTCTTTGACCAGCCACCCCTTGTCCCATTGGCCAAAGCTCACAACACCGACTTCAAAATATTATTTCACTGTGTACAATAACAACTCTGAAAAACAGATCCCAGGTGCACAGATAAAGACCCAGCTTACAAAAACCAGTAACAGTGTTTATCGTGGCTTTCATGAGAACCACAGAGCTCTCACAGAATGCTGCACAAAGCTGAAAAATTTCTCTCCCAAAGCTTTTCAGCGTCTACACCTTGGCAGGACTGAAGCCAGGCACGGAACACATCATTTATATCTGGGCAGAGAAGGGAGAACAGAGCAAGAGGGCCAGCACTGAGGCTGTGACAGGTAAGTGGGCAATGGACTTTGTTGAGTATAAGCTAAAGCCCAGCTTTGCCTTGACACTGAGGATGCCCAGCCTAAGACAGTGTAACAGCAGAGGGAGATTCAGGCTTAACAGATCAAGTCTTCAGGTTAGTGCATCTTGCCATGAAACCTATTCAGCATCATCACAGAGAGATTCTAATTACCTGTAGGTACTACAAATGGGCTGTGTTGTAAATACTAACAAGGATTAGGGAAAACAAAGCCCTTGCAGCAGTGTCTCTTACGTATTTGTGTAGTCTTATTTTAATTGGTTGCTTTGTTTATCCTTCATCATGCAATAGGGAACTATTCAGCTCCTTTAGATGAAGAAATTGAAGTGCAGAGAGGTTAACAGCATGCAGGCCACCTTTTTTTTTTGCAATAGAATGAGTGATCGTGGTTCCTCAGTTGTTCTTGTGTTGCCAGTCCTGGTTAAGGATGTTTAGTGATCTTCCTAATATGTTTCCTGTTTATAACAACACTGTACATCTGAACATTGGAATCCACTGAAAGTGGTGGCAGGCATTGACAAGACCAGTCTCTAGGTCAGGGACTTGCTGGAGGGAGATGAATAAATGTGTACCTGGGTCACCCTGGCCTCTTAACGAAAGAGCTTTGGTTGTTCTCTCACTTTCTGGACAGATGACAAGTATGTGTGCTTTGGAGGCTGGTTATTTTATGTTTTATGAGCTCTTCTTGCATTGCTGCACAGTGGTAGCCCCACTTTAATCATTAAATGTAGCAATTGAAATGCATGCATACAGGCTACCCATAAGAGAGACTGCTGCTGCAGATGATTATAGCAGAGGCAGATCTCATAATACAAGAGTGATGGCAGCTGATGGTCCTTATTTCACTAGTCCTCAATCAAAAGCATGCAGTGCTTCATGTGCTGCTATCAAGCCTAACAATAACAGGTTTAACAACCAAAATGAAACCAGTTTAGAATTGGAGACAGCTAAAAATAATGGCCTGCCCTTTGGCTTGTGACCTTAGGCCAGTCCTAGGAGACTGCTAAGCAGGCTTAAATCTGTTCTGTTCAGTTAGCCATAAGGAGTGTGATGTACTGGGAACATTTGGGGTTACTCTATATCCATCGACCTTGCTAATGTACTTTTTCTAGTTTATGAATCCATCTGGTGTGCGATAGAACAGTTGAAACTCAGATTTAGGGCATGATGCCAAAGAGTTCCCCAGTGCTTACAGAGATCAAGGGCAGCTGATAGGGACAAATAGAGGCTAAAAGGCTGAACCTATGTGGAACTAGAAATTCAAGGAGAGTTTCAGCAAATTGAAATGTTTTGATTTTTGTCTTGAACAGGCATGAAAATGGAGACACCTGGAAATTTCACATGAAGTGAAACTGCTGGGAGAGGGAATGCATGTAACATTAGTAGTGATATTTTTGAAATACCTGCACAGAAAAAAGGATACCTCTGCTAAAATTGTTGAATCTTCTTGTGGTTTGGATGGTCGGGACGGCTAGAGAAGAGAGATCTCTGAAGATAGGTCTTAGAGCATGTGGTTTATTGTGAAGGGTGTGGTTGCAGGGGCCCTGCTCGGAGCTGCCAGCCGCAGCTTGAAGCAGGACAGGAAAGCAAGAGAGAGCAAGAGGTGCACATGAGAGGAGAAGTGCAGAAGTGGAGCAGAAGTTCTCATTTACAATACTATAAATCTTCTTCTGTGCTGAATATTCTAATTTCCATTAACCAATCTAGTACAAGATACAAATCCTACAGCATTTACATACAGCCTGTAAGAATCATTACATTACCATACTGCGTTACATTTTAAGCCCTAAAAACTACTCTTTGGACCCCTTCTGCCAAGCTGGTAGGGTCTGCTCTGACCCTTGGACCTGTCTGCAAGCAGAGGGTATTGTTCAATCAAAAGGGGATTACCTTCTGCCGGCCATACCATTGTTTTCCAGTTGTTCAGTAACTAAGGCTTGGTATCTCAAAGCTTGCCTTCATTTCAATCTCGCTTATAGTTTCCATATTCTCAGCATCTTTTGCCAGGCAATCATATTTATAAGGCTTTCCTGTTGCATCTTCCCCAACAAAAATAATACAACTTCTGAGGACAAAAAGAATACATTTTCTCACTCAAGGTGCTGGCTGTTTACTCCTTAGCATTAAAACCGGCTGTGGCAGGAAACTGCCCTGTGGTGACCGCCTGTACCTGTGGGAACTGCCAGCTGCCCTTCAAGGGCAGTGCTGTGAGACCGCAGCGTCTGAGGCTGCCCTTCCCATCGCTTGCTTCTTGGGATGGATTTGGTACCTCTCAGCTCCCTCTCCTGTCCAGCTGGAGATGTACATGTAGTGAACTTGTGTGAGGAGGTTTCACTTAAAGCAGTTGTGTTGGAATCCAGAATGCAGAGAATATCTCTCTGCCTGTTTTGAAGGATTCTACCCCCCTGGACAGCACTGTCTTTGACCTTCGCCCATGGAGAAAGTTACCTACCCTCTGGGAAGAGTTGGAATCTACACTGGTGTGAACGAGGTGATAGAATGTTATGTAAGATTGTCACAAGGTGAAAATCTAGGGTCTTTGGGTTTGTTAATATAGTAAATAGATAAAAAGTAAAAAATTTCAAAATGGAGGATTGTTGTTGTTCTCCAGCCTTCTTGTTTCTTCTCCTAGTACTCCATATTCTGCAGTAGAAGTAGTTTAAAGTGATTGGATAAAAAATTCCGCAGTTCCTGTGTATGTGACAAAGTGAGTTATGGAACGTTGGTGGAAAAGTGAAAATACCTTTCGTTTTACGTTTTAATTAGATAATTTACCTTTAAAAAGACTGTCTAATCTTGATAATGCGGGCTTCTCCTGCATTCCCTGCTCTGTGCTATGTCTGAGCCACACAAGTGACTCTGTTTCTCTGATAAGACTCAATAAACAACAATCTGAAAGCAGAGACTGCTGAAGGTCCCGTTCGTCTCCTGGATTCCTGGCAAAGATGCTAAAACTCTCCCCCATCAGGGGAGACATTAATTAAGGCACGGAATGTGTCAATTACCCAAGATGGACATCTGTCCTGTAGTGAGTTATCTCTGGCGCCAGGGAGGTGAATTCCCAGCTGACAATAAATATCTTGCCTTGAGAGCAGGTTGAATGGAGACAAGCCTTGAATTTCTGACTGACACACACTTCACTTTACAAACTGTGAAAGTTACACAAAGCTTTCACAAAGAAGAAGTCCTCTGTGAATTCCCTGGAAATGTGTGGGGACCTCTCCTCAAGGTTTGGGATACTGGCCCTGAGTTACTCTTCTGGAAGCTGGGTGAAAGGAATATGTGTACCCCTATCATCAGTTGGTGGTAAACTACATTGGCTCCTAATCTATACTATCTCTTTGCTAGCTATAATATAGGTACCTTTATGCTGTGCACTGTTGTATGTAAATCTACTGGTAGTTCTAGTGTGTAGTAAGTAACTCTGTTTAAGGCCTTTTGTCTGTTAATGCCTGGTCTATTTCAATAAATAACGCATTTTGTAATAGACCTGATTTGCCGTTTTTAAGAACTTGTGAGCCAGGGCAGCTTAGGTGTGGGTCACCTGAATTTAAGCTGCTGCCAGAAATCTGAACCTGAGGCAGGGCTTGTCTAATGCTTTTACTAGATCCATAACAGATGGGACTTGACTTTTCTTTTTGACTAGAGATTGATCCTCCCAAGAACCTCCGTGTATCAGGTGTGACTCATTCTACTCCTCCTGCACCACAGATTGATCGCTGTTCTCTGACCTACCAGGGTGAAGATGGGACAAGCAAGGTACAGTGAATTCCTTGAATTCCTCAGGCCTGTAGACCCCACTGAAATTACCCCTGTGATTATGGGCTCTGCCAGTCAGTCCTTGTGGGTATGTGGACCACAGAAATACAGTTTTGAGTGGGAATCTATGCTGTGACCCAGGGAGGGAGAGCTGAAGGAAGGCAATGTGCTGCTGTCATGAGTAGAAGCTGTGGAGGGACTTAGTGACAGTGGAATCCTCTTCCCAACAGATCTTCAGGTGCAGAAAACATGGTCACCTCTTCCCTTGTTCTAAGTTGTTATTAGCTGGAAGGGCAGCACTCACCAGGGACAGGGTGTCCTCAGTGTCCTCGGAGTGTTTCTTGAGACCTTGCCCCCAGTCTTCCTTCTGAGGAGATGGACTTCATGTTTCAAGGATACGGGGTGAATTTGCCTATCTGAACCCTACAAGAAAAGCCTGTAAATGCATCGGGGGTTTGAGGCACTGTGGTCCAGAAAAGCTAAATGCTGTTCTGAGCTGGGTTCAGCTTTGATCTCTTGTCACAAAGTACATCTGGGTCCCAGTAAACAGCTGTTTGTGCTGGAAGGGCTGGCACAAGGAGTGAGGTACACTGGCTCCCTAAAGGGAGATCACCAGAGCAGAAAGACAGAGCATAGCTTCTCAACAGGTAGGAAGTGGCCTTGGATTGTTGCATTTTTCCCCTGCACTCTGCAGCTGTTGCTCATCACAGCAGAGATCAAAGACAGAGTTTGTGTCCTACAGACGCACAGGGAAACTGTGATCATAAGGCAGCCGTGTAGCAAATCAGTGGTGCTGCTCCTGGCCGGGTGTCCCTGCTAAGCCACACCACCTGGAGGCTTGGGAACACAGTGTGACAGTGTGACAGTGTGAGTGGAGATTGCCCACGCTGGTCACCAGTGCTGGCAAGCCTCGCTAGCCAAGTGCAGGACAAAACCTGCTGATGAGCTGCCAGTGGGCAGGAGAGAGGATGATAATGCAGGAGTTCTTTCTGCACATCCTTGTAATGGCAGGGCACAGCAGTGTAAATAATCTCAGGGCCTTGGGTAGCTGCCCAGGTTGTTCCGAGGTCAGGGAACGCACACCAGACTGGCAGCAAATCAAACATTTCATGCCAGCATGCTGTGGGAGCCTCTCGTACTGTGCCAATGCCCACAGGGGTTGCCAGTTGTGCATTAATTGTGAAATGCAGAGGAGTTGAAGTCCCTTTTTCTGCCGCTCCCACCTTTACAAACAAGGGCTCCTCGCTCTTATTGCAAGGCAAGGCTGGGTCTTTTTTTACGGGCAGGCAGTGGCAGGACAAGGGGCAATGGTTTTAAATGGACAGAGGCAGGTTTGGATTAGAGATCAGGAAGAAATGCCTTACTCAGAGGGTGGTGAGGCATTGGCACAGGTTGCCCACAGAGACTGTGGCTGCCCCATCCCTCGAAGCGTTCAAGGCCAGGCTGGACGGGGCCCTGAGCAGCCTGATGTGGTGAGCGGCATCCCTGCCGTGGCAGGGTGTTGGAACGAGATGAGCTTTAAGGTCCCTTCCAACCCAAACCATCCTGGGATTCTATGGTTCTATCTCTTGCAGCCTTTGGGGACCCCATCCATGTGCCAGCTCCCAGGCAGTGGGGAAGGCCAACAGCTGCTACCTGCAGATGCAGCTGGGCCCTGCGTGAGTGCACAGCAGGGGCTGCTGCTTACTGTGCTTCTCTTCCAGTACCGTTGTCCACAGGGGCTTCCCAAGGTGAAGTGCCTCCTCCTGCTTTGCTGATGGACAGTTTTTCCTGCTCTCTTCACACAATGAGCTTCCTCTACCAGTATGCCATGGACTGCAGCCAGGTGCAGCAGAACAGAAGTGCCTCCAGCAGCATGGACAGCATTTACCTGAAGGGGGATGGCAGCAGGCCACTGCAGGTGTGCTGTGACAGGAGCACTGATGGAGGCAGGGGGATAGCGAGTGAGGCTCTGCTCCTCTTCCTGGTTTTTGATGAATGTAATCGTGTGGACCTGACACAGATGTTAGGTGAGGTTCCTTTTGCTCTGCTGCACTCCGTGTTTCAGCTCCGTGCTGAATGGAGTAGCATGTTTTAGGGAGGGTGATGGATGCTGAGGTAGCCAGAGTCCAGGGTTATGTGTATGTTGATGCATTCCAGCTGATGCCTGTTAGTGTTTTCATCGCTAGTGCTGTGAGCGTGCACCTCAACTCTGGCCACACAGGAGGTGTTGAGTGACTCAAAGGAGTCTGAAGGCAGAAGCACGGATGCTTTGAGGTGGGGAGTGTGTGTGAATGTGGAGGAGTGAGTCGGAGGTTCTCTGATAGCAATCTCCCTCAACAACCAGAGAAAAATACTACCTTTTTACACCTTTCAGTGATCAGGGATTTTCTCCACTGAAATAAATCGTTGTGTGTTACTGCCAAGCCCCTCTGATCTTGGTGAAGTTTAGAAACTCAAAGGCCTCATGGATCTTGTCTCTAAGCTTGTTTGTCTAAAAGTGTTTAGATCACGCTCAGATTTGTGGGAAGCAAACTGCAAAATTTGTACAACTATGTATTTGCCCCAGTGCTGGTGTGCAGCCAGAAAATGGAAATGGATTCCTGTGTGTACCATGCTCAGGTGAAGTTTGCCATCATAAAATTTGCACTCAATGATCTTGGAGGTCTTTTCCAACCTTAACGATTCTATGATCAGCTAGGGTTGTCTGTTCCTGAGCGCTTCACCTTTTTCTCTGCGTTTTTGTCGTGATGAGCATTTCTCATGCCCATCCTCCTTGTCTCTCCTCATCCTCTCATGAGCACTCGCTCCACAATCCTAGCTGTGCAGGTGTTTCAGAGGTGCAGCACTGGCAAGGTGGATTTCTACCAAGGCTGGCAAAATTACATGGAAGGCTTTGGAGATCCCACTGGGGAATTTTGGCTTGGTACAGTACGTGGGTGTGACCAGGGAAGGGCTAAAGATTGGCTTTGTAAAAGCACTTAAATGCTGAAATATCCAGTCCCCTGAGTGTGCAGTCTTGAACTGTCAGCTTGTGTGTCTTCCCTAGCAATGCCAATGAAGCACCGAGGGATCTCTAAAGACCCACGGAGTATTTCCGCTGACATCTTTGGGCTTTGGAGCAGTCCCAGAGCAAGCCAAACTCTGGACTCTGTTTACTTCAGACTTGTGTGTTCCCATGGGAGGGGAAATAAATTTTATTTGTGAAAATGCAAAGACCAGGAGACTACAAAAAACTTGGTGTACTCAGTCATTTTTTGTCTGTTTTGTTCTGCTAGTGAGCAATGTGTGAATCAGAGAATCCAGCATTAAATAGGGCAAGGTTTTTGGAGTTAAGAGCCTTTAAATGTTCTGGGAAGAATAATGTTGCAGTACAGCCAGACTTGTGCTGGTTAAGGTTGTTTGTTTTTTCTGCTATTTCTGTCTCTTGCAAGAAACTGAGATAAGACAGCATAAACTTGGCAAACTGTCATGAAGCCTCAAGCAGGGAAGGAGGAGGCAGGAAATAGCTGATTTAACCAAAATGGCCACGGGGTTGAGAGTCTTAAGACTGCAAAGGTGAACAGGCTTCCCCCTTTAAAAAGTAATTGTTTTTTATTTCTAGGTCTTGACAAGCTGCACAACCTCAGGAGCAGCAGCTCCATCCGCTACAAGCTCCGTGTGGATTTGTGGACAGCCAGCAAATCTGTCTGTGCTGTCTGTGACTTCTTCCAGGTTGCCTCGAGCAGGGACAGATGCAGGCTGTCAGTGGGGAATTACAGAGGCAATGCTGTGAGGAGGGCCTTGTCCTGGTGCTGTCTCTGCACAGGGAAGCAAATGCTGGGACCTGTGTATTTGTTTTGCCAGTAGAGTGGGAGCTCCTTAGGTCAGGTTGGATCAGATGTGGTTCTCTTTGAGGAGAAAAGTCTTCTAGGGAGACTGAGGGCATGGGCCTGTCTCATGCTGAAGACAGGAGAAAGAGTTGCTTGTTCATGGGGAAGAGAGGGCTCTGTGACCCAGGGAAATGCCAGCTGAAAAGGAAAGCTGGGAAGTTTCCATGAGGTAACCTGTGCTGATGGGGCAGCAACTTCCCAGCTGAGAGTGCAAAAAAAGTGTCTTTTATTCAGATGGGAGTTTGCTCAACAGCAGTGCTGGCTTCTGCCACTGGTAAATCCTTACTACTGCTGTTGTGTTCACAGTCTTCCATTTATCCTTTAATACCCTCTTGCCACAGGGTTTAGATCTTCAGCTGGGAGGGATCCAGCCCTTGGACATGCCCTCTAATAGCTGTGCTTTAGAGATTCATGTCCAGACCTATCCTATGCTGTGGCTTTTCCCCTGCCAGGCCTGCTGTGTCCCACCTGAAGGGTGGATAAGCCCTCGGGCTGAGCAGCTGTAGTAACTTACTCCTCTCCGTGTCTGATCCCTCCCTTTAGGGGATGCAGTGACCCACCACAATGGCTGGAAGGTCACAGCATGGGACGGGGACGATGATGTGGCTCTCAGCAGCTGTGCCCTGACGCACCCAGCGCATGGTGATGCAGGAACTGCCATCTGGCCAACCTCAAGGGGAAGCACGAGGAGAGCAAGCACAGTGAGGCGAGCGGCAGGGCTGGGGTGCTGATGATCTTCATAGCCCGGAGAAAACCCATGGAGGGAGTGTCTTTCCTTGGAGCAGGAGGGATTGCCCTCTGACTCATTTCATTAGAAAGCAAAATGATGCCTAAGAAAACTTACAGCTCTTACTTGTAGGTGCTAAAAAGCTAGAAGCAGAGAAATTCTTCAGCCTTTTCTCACCATTCTGTGAGCAAACTGTCTTTCCTATGTAAACTATTTTAAACAAGGTCACAGTTTCATAAACTTCTTGCACCTGCAGGCTGTTTTGCAAGATTGTTGTGGCTTTGACTTTGAAAATATTATGGAATAGGTATCTTAAGACTTGGCCAATCCTCTCAAAGGGTGGATGGCCAAGGAACCAATTACCTATTGCCACTCAACACACTTTTGCCATCTATCCTATAAAAGTAGTTAGAAAATTATTAAAGAAGAAGCTTTGGCTTCCACTTGTTCATAAGCCTGGACTCTGTGTCGATTTCTTTATGCGTCTCGGGCGTAGCAGCGACACTTACTCTCTCCTCCCTGGATCCAGAGGACCTGAGCTCATGGCTCCCTGCTTCCTGTGGGCAGAGATACTTGAGGTGGAGCTGTCTTGATCTCTGAGGGGAACACCTAAAGGAACACTCACTAGGAGCCACGCTGGAGTGCTTGCTGACTGTCTGATGTAGCCTTTCCCTTGGTTTTCAGTGCACCCTTGGGGCACATCTCACTGTACAAGCTTTATTTGGGATCGAAGGTGCTCAGTCCTGTTGTGTTCCAAGCTGGATAGAGGTTTGATCTGTATTAAGAGTGTCTGAAATACTGATTGTAATTAAAGTCTCTGTTTATTGGAGGGTTAAATGGTATTTGAGGTGGGCAGTTGTAGACTCCTAGCACCTGGTCTGGGCACTTTTAGTAAGAGAAACTCCTTGGTCTTTTCCCAGGGTGTGAACTGGAAGCCATGGAAAGGACATGAATTCTCCATCCCTTTTACAGAGATGAAGATCTGTCCTCAGTCTTCCAGTAATGAGCCAGTCCTGGGGAGGAAGAAGAGGTCTTTATCAGGGAAGAGGAAGAAGATCAGGGCTTAAATAGAACTCCGTGCAGAACAATAACCAATTCAGTATTTCTTCACAAACTTTGATTCAGACAGCTTGCTCCAATACAAAGGAGACAATAGCTGACCAACATGCACCCAGGGACATCTGGATCTGCAGCCCAGCCTGCTACCAGCCTTTGGAGCTCCTGATGGGTGATGTTCCAGAGACTAGGAGAGGCTCTGGGGGGCATCCTGCTTGTAGGTACTCTGGTTGGCTAAGCATGACAAGGACCTGCTTGATCCAATACATGCAACTTAATGTAAAACAAGCCTTAACACATGCTGTTCTTTCTGAAACCTGCGCTGCAGGCTCCTCTTAATTTTGTCCTTCTCTGGTGCCATCCACTTCAGACTTTCAAAAAAAATTCGAACCTACTAGCAAATAACAGCCCCCTAACTTACATCAGAGAGAATTTTTTTGGGACTGTTGCCTCTCCCTGTTTTGGTCTGCAGTTCTCCTCATTATTTGGGCACATTCCCTATTCTTCCTGCAGAACTGGGTTTTGGGAAACGCTGCCAGTCTGCTGGCAAGGCTCATTAACCCATGTGGGTTCTGTAGACCAGGTTCCTTAGCCTCCACTATCACATCTCTGCAGGTTAAAATCTTGCTATTTTACTTGTGTTGTGCTTCCCCGCCCAGAGGAGAACCGAAGGAGACGTGCAGTAAATTGATCTTCACACTCCAGGGTGAGGCCCAGAACAGGGTGAGTGTAAGGCCCACTCTCCTCCAGGCTCTGCTCACCATCCCAAACCTGCCTCTCTGTACTGCTTGCTCACAGACAATTAACAAAATTCTCGATGTGACTGTTCCATCTGCTGCCTTATGTTTCTTCATCAGGTAGTGATGCTGAAATGGTAACACTTGTCATCCACCTCTAAAATGAGCATCTCTTGGACTTAAACTGATCCTGCATGCTTTCCCTTGTGCCCCAGTGCATGGTTTCACATTTGACTGTTGTTTTTTTTTTTTTTTTTCTTTTTACTCACAGCCATAAAGGTGAGGTTAATTTTCTTTCCCTGAGAAGATATTAAAATTCTGGGCCACCAGCTCCAGCCAGGGAAGAAGTATGAGCTCACCAAATGCTGCTTGCTTAAAGGCTTCCTTGTCTGAACACACTGGGACGTGGTTGTCCCATGTCTTAATGGCCTTTTCTATTGCAGTGCTAAGCTGAGTAATACATTTTACAGAATCCCTCCCAGACTTTGGAGAAAGAAATATTTTAAGACCTCCTTTATCTGCGATTTTATTACTGTCTTCTTTGCTTTGGGTGGTAGAATTACTCTTCTTCCTGTTTAAGCATTTTGCATGAAGTGGAAGCATTACCCAGGCCTGGAGTGGGACTGTGCAGATCAGGTCTTTGGGGTCTGCTCCAAAACAGGGATGGGGATTGTGATCTCTTCGTGACTTAACTCTGAAGCGCTTCACTGATCTGTGCTTGCCAGGACCTGGCTGAGGAGAGCAAGCTGGAGAGTTGTCTCTCAAAAGTGAGGACTAAATTCTTCATCGTACTTCCAGGGCTGTGCCTCCTGGGTGGGTGGGCAGGTGGGCAGAGACTCGTCTGAGCTGCGTTAGGATATCCAAGCCCTGGTTTGGGGGAAGGAGGAGACTAATGGTGAGAGGAGGAGAAAGGAAAATGGCACTTGAAGTGTTTTGCAGGCTCTGTGCTAAGAGCATGAGAGAAGGACTTGGAAAACGACGAGGGCTCTTTACAGTGAAGTGCTTTCTCCCTGTTGCCCACTTGTCTGTAGGCAAGGACAGATTTCACTTTGTTGTTCAGTTAAAGGGCGCAGTGAAGTCATGAGGGAGGTGACTGAGAGGGAGAGGAGGACTAGTCTCACACACAGCCACTCTGAAAGTAAGTGTATGCTCTCTAAAAAACAGCAGGCGTGATTGGTCCCTGTGACTTTCTCCTGTGCAGCAGCAATACATAATCCCATCCTAAGGCTGAATCCCACCTGGGAGCAGGGAATATTCTCTTAAGCGGTGCAAGCTTTGTTTTTGAGCTAAAGGCAAATGAGGCACCTTATCTGCAGTTTCTGAAGAGGGTTTATCTGTCACTCCTGATGCACCTCTCTTTCACCAGGAAGGGCAAAGTGACAGCTGCTGGAAAGCCATTGCAGGAAGTCAGTATTCCCGAACAGCCACAGGATGGCATTGTCTCTTCACGCAGGAGACACTTCCCAGTATCCAGCTGGCCTCTGGGGAAAGACCTTTTTGGGGTTAACCAGAGTCTGTGCTGCAGCCTGGGAGGCTGGGATTGCTCAGATAATGCAGTTTGTTTGCCTTGAGGAACTGGCTGTTCTGGTTTCAAGGCTCAGGACGGTTGGGGTAGTCCCATAAAAATGTCATATCCCTTTACTACCCTTGTTTTGCTCTAATATGTGGCCTTGTAACACTGATGCTGGAGGGCCAACACATTCTCAAAACCTCTGCCCTGCTCTGAGATCACTTAAAAGTTTATATACCGATTTGCAACACACCCAGGGGCAGAATTTGAATCCCAGAAGGACCCTCACTGCTTAGGCATCGCCGTGTTGGTGAGGATTGTCCTGTGCCTGGGTCCTACCAGCCAGGACCCATCTGTTGTGATGTATCTGCTGTGTCTGGGAGCCCAGAGAAATGCTGCTGTATTTACCCAGGAGGAGGTAGGAGGGAGAGGATGCCTCTTCCTGAAGATGCTGTGCTTCTGTATGGTGTGATTTGGAGAGAAGACTAAAGTGTCTCACTGCACGGGACACTTGCTTGGAAAGCAGCACTGTTACTTTTGGTCACGGCTCTATGCTTTGTTGGCTGAATAAATAGTGGAATGGTCAGTGAAGGTCCAACTCTTCCATCATAGAGGGATTTTATGGGCATTTTTGCTTTCCTTCAAACTTTAGACTGCTCCAGGATGCTAAACTTCATCTCAGCCACTGCATATGTCTAACCTAGGACCCTGGAACTATCCTTTCCCCTTGCAGCCCAGGTTACCCAAGAACACCTTGCCCTGTATCCAGTGTCTGACATCTGGAGAGAAGCAAGGTGTGCACTGCTCCTTTCTTCCCCAGAAAGTGGGCCTCTGTCCTTTCTAGCTGCTCACTGCTATGGTCCTGCACACCTCTTTCACCAGTCTCTTCTGGAGCCTTGGCTCTGTGGGCAAGGGACAGCTTGGTGCCTCATCAGGCTGAGAAGCAGGATTTTATTTTTTGCCCTCGTGGAGGCAGAGCTCTGTGGTGTAGGATTTGGAAAGGCTCTGCCCAGCAAGCTGCAGGCACCACGAACTACTTGTCTGATCAAAACCGACTGGGGTTAACTATGCCGTGCTGCTGATCTTCTAAGAAAAAACAAACCTGCAGCCCACCTCCCACAGCACAAACACATCTTTTCTTCTTCCCACTACTTCTTGCCCTTGGGTAGAGGAGCTTGGCTGTGCTCATTAACAAAGCAAGGCCATTAACTTGATTAAGTTAAGCTGTTTCTTTAACAAAACGTCTCCAAGCTGCACAGCTGGCTGCAGGCAGAGACTACACAGCCTCTGCCTGCTGAGCTCTCCCCTCTCTTATCTAGGGCCAGGACACAGGTACAAGAAAGATTTCCCCAGGAAAATAAACACATGACTGAGAGATTGAGGTAGTGTTTGTTTGCAGTTTAAGAGTCATTTATTTTTGGTTTAAAAAAAAATTGCACAGAAATTGTTTTGTTGTCGTTCCCTGTTGCATGGACTTGTTCAGGAAAATTGAAGGTTGATACTGAAATGCAGTTGTGGGAGGCGGGGCTGAGGTGTCTGGAGAGCAGGCACCGTGCAGTGGAGTTTCTGCACTGTGCATCTCTGCCCCCTTGGTAACGTGGGTGCTGCAGGCTTGCTGCTGCCCAGCTGGTGGGTGACAGCTTCTAGTGCACCTCAGGCTGTTGCTGCTCTTTGCTTTTTCCTCCAGAAGCAGCCGATTCAGTGCACGGTTTGGCTCAAACAGCAGACACCAACCCCCGTGCTTTGGGGAGTGCGGAGGCTCGGACCATCCACTGGTTGGATGGCTCGGGGCAAGGTTGTGTCCTTGTCCCTCCCTGCCCAGCCCAGGGGTGGTTGGAATGATGATTTTGGGGAGCTCTTGAAATTCAGACCTAGCTATGAACTCCCCAAAGCCTCGATCTGGAGATGTGCGTGATACAAAGCTCCCATCTTCCTGGCAGTTCTCTGCTTTTTGTAGGAATTGGCTGCTGTCACCTGAGGAGTTACTTGCTGTGCTTTCTGGAGAAAAGCCTTCCTGCAGGAAGCCCTGCAAAGCCTGGCACCTCCACACGAGGTAAGCTGTACTCTGACGGTGCTCACTGCCTCCGTGCCCCTGCTTGTTTGGCTGAGCCTCTGGCCACCCATCGTGTTTCCCTTTACTCTGGTTTTTTTTTATTTTGATTCCTCCAGGCAGCACCACCCTGCCTCCAGGGCTGCTCGTGCCTCTGGATCACAGCAGCAGCACCTGCATGGGCTGCTTTGGCCACCCGGTGAGCGTGGAGGCAGAAGGGCTGAGAAAAGTACTTGGATGGGGAAAGGATGGAAGGAAGGAATAATACGAGTGCAGTGCTAGTTTTCCAGGATCCTGGCTACACTGGGAGCTTGGGACAGAGATCAGAGCTACTTCTGCATTTCCTAGCATGACATGTGGCAAAATCCTAATTTTTACACCATTATAGGTTGCTTCCTGTTTTGGAGAAGAAGGGAGTCACTAATTTCAATGGTGACGAAGCAAACTGGAAAATAAGGCACATACGGGGTCAATTGAAGGGGCTGTGCGGGGAGGAGCCCGGCCCCACGGCTGTGCCCAGCACAGCTGCCCGCAGCCAAACCCCGTGACACGATGTGACCATCACAGCCCCGCCTGCATCGGGCAGAACAGGCTGCGCTGGGACCGGGTGGCACAAGCAGCTGCTTCCAGCCCGTGGCTTTGTCCTCCAAGCCAGGGGAAGGTGGCATCACCCTTGCCTGGGCTGGAAGCAGCTGTGCCCGGCAGCTCCGTCCAGGCTTGCCCACGTGGGCTTGGCTGCTTGTTCCCCAGATGTCTGGCTCTGGCTGGCAGCTCTGGTCTGCTGCAGCAGCTTAAGAGCTGGAAGAAAACGGAAGGAAGGCATCCAGTGTACAGACAGGGCAAAAACCAGATGTGATGAGGCTTCTCATCACACACGTGCATCCCTCAATGGAAAAAGAGATGGGGGAGACAGAGCCTGCTGGGGCAGAGAGTGGGGAGCAGAGGAGAAACAGAGCAGGGATGAGAGCTGTGTGCTCCTGTTAGCTGCTGTGCCCAGCTGAGCTGTCTTTCCAAGAAACACGAGGGCGGAGAGGGGTGCGTAGTCTGGCTGTGTAATGTATCCCTGTGTAAGGGATGACTGTGGACATGGAATTTACTTTGCTTCTACAGCACGTTCAAAATACCAGAGCTGGTCAGCCTGACGGCCATACAGAAACCTTCAGTGCAGCACACAGAGCTGGCATCAGCTGGGGCAGCATGTGCTCAAGGGTCTGTGTGTGTCTGACACATGGCACAAGGGCTGCAGGGAGAGGTGATGGCTGAGTGTGCCAGGAAACCATGTCTGCTGCTTCAATACCGCTTCAATGTGCCTGGCCCCTCTCCAGAGGGGCCTTTGGTCCTGCTTTTCTTCAGTAGTCATTCAATAAATAACTCTAATGCCCGTAGCAAAGCTTTTACACAGCCTCAGGTTGTGTTTCTGCTCGTGCAGTAGCATGGTGGGCTCTTTAAAGGCAAGTTTGTATAAAATAGTCTTTCAAGGAAGGGGTTTTCTTAAGTGCTGGTGCAAAAGGGCAGTTTGGCAGCCTCCTCTCTCCTTCCTGCCTCTAGCCTAGGTGGCAAGGCATCCTTCTGCCGTGCTGCCTTAGGATGGTGTCTGAGGTCTCTAAGGTCAGGCTGAGGGCATCTAGCTTGCACGTGACTTTGGTTTGGTGGCCTGGGAGGCAGGCACATCTTTGAGTGTGGCGTGACTGTCCTTTCTTTGTGTCTCCAAAGCCAGCTGGGTTTGGACGGAGCCTGGACAATGAAGCTGCGCCATCTCCGCGGCAGGGCAAGCAAACGAGGCGTGTCTGTGCCTGCTTCGCTCGCAGCTGTCTGTGCTGGGCAGGGGGAGCGTGCGGGTGGCTTGGTCTTTGGGTGAATGCTGTCCTGTGCACCCTTGTCTGTGCCACGGCGCGTGCGCTTGCAGAGGAGCGCAGAGGGAGGGCCTCGCGCCCCGTTCGCTGTGTGCCAGCCCGGTGTGTGCGCGCTGTGCCCGTGGCAGGAGGTACGTAGGAGCTGGTGGCAGGTCACCCCTGCGTGCTCCTTTGCAGGGGTCTCCGCCCCAGGACACGCTGTCACGGTGGGGGAGAAGAGGCTTGCACCACCTGTGCCCGACTGCCTTGTTTTCTGTTGGCCCTTCAACGTGCTGGGCTCAGCCTCTGTCGAAAGTCACCATAAAGCAGCAGCAGCTTTGGTATCTCCACGCCCCTCCTGGTGCACAGGTGAAAGGAGTGGCAGCATCTCAGAGGAGAGGACCTGAACGCCCTCCTGTCTGCTAGATGGGCAAGGAGGGTCTCTTGTCCAGCAAGAGCAGCTTGGGCTGAGCCGAGATCCACAGGTCCTCTTCATCCTGCTTCTTCTTCTTCTTTTTCTTCTTGTTCCTCTCAGCATGCAGCTGCCCGTTGCTGCTGGGGCCACCTTTCCTCGTGCTTTCTCTCCTGCGTCTGCAGAAGCAGCAGTGGCAGCAGATGAAAATGAAGGCCATGAGTACAACGAAGGGCAGACCCAACAGCACGGCCAGGCAGACGGTGTTGAAGATGCCTTCCTCATGCTTGGTACGGACGAGCTCCAAGATGGAATTAAAGAAAGAGCTGATCTTCTGCTGCATGTCGGCTCCTGAGCAGGCTGTCTGTGCTGTTGCCTCTGCTTCAAAGGCACCTTGAGATATGCTCAGCTCCTGTAAGCAGCTAGTGGGCTCCACGAGAGTCCTTGGATGGTGCCTGCAGAGACAAGAAACCACATGGCAGGTGCCTGCTCCCTCAGCAGTTTTCTCCATGGAGCTGCCAGAACAGCCTAAGCCTCAGCAGGGTAAGATGTCTCCTGCCTTGGAGGGGCCTGGAGCCATGGGGGATGGACTATGCTGCCTGCTATGTCCCTTTGGGTGTCTTCATGTGAGAAACACAGCCTCCTATCTCCTGGGGTTTGTTCTTGATGGTGGGGATGGCTGAGGATGGCTTTGGGCATCCCTCCTTGCCTTGGAATTTAGCCAAGCACAAATCCTACCCCTTTGAATTTACACATCAGCTCTTGCTGAGCAGACACAGCATGGAGCTCTCATTAGCCCGTTGTCGGGCTTGTTCTTAGCAGAGGAAATACTGTCTGCAGGAGAAGCCTTCCTGTCTAGGAAGGGACTTGCCTGATCTAGGCCAGTGACCGTTGTGGAGAACAGTACTGCCGCAGGAGCCAGCACTCCACGTGTCCCAGGTCTCTCCTTATTCCCAGTCCTGGGACGGGGTGTCTTTGGACAGACTTTCTCACGGTCCATGGTCTGGGATGGGCAGCAGAGGCAGGGTCTGTTCTTGCTGCTCCAGCAGCCTGGGCACTGCCAGCAGGTTTGGTGTGGGGGCTGGGGCTAAACCACCGGTATTTTGGATGAGGACTGTGGCCACTGACTGACTCACAGGCAGGGCTCAGCTGGCAGACCCCAGTGAGCAGCCCTGCACCCACAGCTGCTTCCCTGTACCCAGGGCTGGCCACAGAGGCGGCGGCAGGGGAGGGTAAGGGTTGGCTGGGGTGGAGGAGCTGCTGCTGCTGTGCCTCACCTGGGAATTGCTCCAAGGGTTTGGGCAGGGCTGAGAAGCATTTCTGTGGCTTGACGTAAGGTTTTCCTCTTCCCTCAGGGAGGGAGAGGTGCTGCTGAGTGCCAGGGCTCTCAGGGAAGCCCTCCTGCAGGAGCAGGGAGCTGCTGCCTCTGCTCACACCTTGCTTCCTCTCCTGTGGCAGGGCAAAGCATCTGAGTGGAGCAGGGGCCTTTGCAGTTCTGGTTCAACACAGGGGTCACTAGATTAGAGCTGTACAGATGAAGAGCTGGCAGGGGCAGTATCAGGCTCCAACTCACTATTTCACCCTTGCTCAGCATTTTTACATCAGTGTCTTTGCCAGCCTTTGGGATTCAAGCCCTGCAGCCTCTTGAGGGAATGCTTAAATCCCCATGTGCCCAGGAGGGGAAACTGAGGCACGGTAAAAGGAAAACCAACACTTTCATGTAACAGGAACTTGAGAGGTACAGCCTGAACACCAAAGGTGTCCTAGAGGGGTTGCTCCATTTGTCCCCTGTGATCCCGACTCCTTACTTTTCCTTCTGGCAGCTCTCACAGAGCTCGGGGACCTTGAGGGAGGGACAGGAAGGGGACCCAGGCTGGTTTTGGCTGAATCCTTCTTGCCTACAGCACTGCCCTCCCTTGCTTTGCATCTCATTTATTCCTTGTGTGGCACCTGCTACGGGATGCTCTCCTGTACGGAGTGTTTTAGGATCCTCCAGCTAGCACCACTGTGCTTCCCTCTGCCTCGCTGTGCCATCACACCCCACTCCTAACGGAAGACAAGCCACCAGCCTCGCCCAAAAAAGCAGCCACCAGTCCCACCCAGCCCTAACCACAGCTCTGGTGATGCTGCTGAGGCGGGAACTCCTGGGCAGCCCCCAAAAAGGAGGCTCCCAAGGGAAAAACTGCCTTCCAAAATGCTGTCCTGGGACCTACAAAGCTGGACAGGAGCTTGTTTCACTGGTCTCCCCTGGCTGCTGGCTTTCAGACCTGATTGTCAGGACCTCAAGAGCTGAATCCCTCAGCATAGATGCCAAGCTCTCGATTTGGGATTCCCCAAGTGCTCAGATTCTGTTAAAAATAAGGGGTTTATCCGTGCCCCTCAGAAAAAGACTGACCACTGTGGATTTATTGTTTCAATTTGCATGAGCAAGCAGCTGAGCTGGCCCAAATTAGCTGGTGGTTTCTCTTTTGAACATGGATTTCTCTGGGTGCCTTTCTAAAAAATTCTCATTTGAGATTCACCAAATGAAATGCAGTGCCCTGGGAGGTGGTTTTGGCTTTGGCTGAGAGAAGTTTATTATTATTGCTGGATTTCTGTCCAGTCTGCTGCATCAAAACTGGCTGCTCCTCACATTCCCTCATTCTACCACTCAACAACAGGACAGAAATATCATCAACATCCCCACCTGAGAAATCACAGGCTACCACTCAGAGACTCAAATCCCATACACCCTCTCCCTACCCCCTGCCTGGAGCCAGCTGGGAGCATCCCAGATCTGCTTTTGCTCACAGAGGAGACAAGTGAGAGCCACTTCTTAAAGCCTGCTCCCTTATCCTGACCTTCATCTTCACCTGGGTCTTCTTTTTGGGGCAGCTGCAGTAAAGGTTAAGCTGCAACATAAATAAACAGAGCAGCTTTTCCTCAGCCTGAATCACCCATGTTGCAGGTTTGCCATTTATCCGTAAATATCCTGACAGCTCATTATCCAGGCAGGAATACAGGACGCCTATGATACACTTGACTCCAAAAAAGAAGTAAAAAACCCAAACAACCCCCAAACAACAACCGCCTTAATTTCAGACAAAACAGGATGTAGAGTTTTATTCCTGCGCTGAACTGCTTTATATTTACTGCCTCTAAACTTCTGGGTAGCGAAGGAGGGCTGGAACTTCCTTTTAAACTTGTAATTAATTGTTTGCAGAGGAAAACAGAACGGGGAGGGGGGAAAAAAAAAAAGCAAAGCCCTTTGAAATGTTTCCACTTTAAACTGGAGCTGAATGCGCTGCAGAGGGCCTGGCTGATTGCTACTGGGAAGTGCCCAGCTGGGGACATGTGGCCACATGGGCAAGGCAGATGTGTATCCCTTGGAAGGGGAAGGTGGAGGTACCTGCTCCTACCCTGACCAAGCAGCACCCAAATCCCAGGGCCATCTTCCAGCATGGCCACGCAGCTGGTTTTCAAATGCCTTTTCTTTCTGGTGCGTGCATTGCTTTTTGCTTTGTAGATGAAGGGATGTCTGTGTGCTAAGTAATGGGGTTCTTCAGTTTCCTATTAAAAAAATCGGGGGGAGGGGAGAGTAGAAAAACTGATGTCAACTCCAAGGGCAGAGGGGTTACCCGAGGCCACCCACTGCCAGCTGAAAACCTGAGTGCGCCATGAGGAGCGGCATTTAGGAAAATCCATGCTGCTGCTCAGTTTGGTGGGACATCTCCCCTTAGAGAAGGGATGAACACGGAGAGCTGCTGCCATGCTGTGCTCCAGGATGGGTGTGAACCCCTTGCCCAAAGCACGTGGAGCTGCCATTGGGAGGTCAGCTGTTTTTTGGGTCAAGATATGGCACCAAAAAACAGGGCCAGGGAGGTACTGGGAGACAGGGCCGTGTCTCAGGGAGGGCTGTGGAGCACCCTGCTAAATGAGCTCTTTGTTTTTGGGCAGCCGGTGCTGGCAGAGCCAGGGGAAAGCTGACATGGAAACTGGCCTGGGAACTCCTGTGGCCAGGGACGGATGGCTCCAACTGACGGCAGCTCTGCACGGCGGGGCTTTATGCCACTTGTGTAAGTTTTAATCAACCTTGGGCGTCCAGCACGAAGTTCTTTAATCCCCACTGGCTTCGAAAGAGCCGGTTTGCAAGGGTGGGGAGCATCTGCCACTCCTCCGGAGTTATGGAAGGCCGTGGGTGGAAAACAAGGTCCTTTTGAGGGACGGCTTGCAATGGCACCGCAAACCGTTGGCATGCAGGGCTTGCCCGGCTGAGCTGGAGGGGTAAAGGCTGCCAGCCTGTGTGTGGGGAAACCAAAACAGGGGGTTGCCTTGGCAATGCTGGCTTGTCCACATCCTGTGCGCTGCAGAGCAACCGCAGCGACTGCGGATGGAGGTAGAGTTCGCAGAAAAGCTGCAGTTTACTGGAAACTGCTCTGCTGTGTCACCATGGCAGAGGGGAGAGACCTGGAGGTCATTTTGCTAGTTAGGTTCTTTAGGCTCAACCCTCAACAGGCTCTTAAGTCTTCACGAAGCTCCCTCCAGCCTAACAAAGCTCAACCTGCTCCTCTCAGCTGAGATGCTGCCTGACTCAGGCGGGAGTGTGGGGCTGCTCTAAGGTGCTCCCTGCATCTACGGTGAGAGCAGCGGCAGCTCTGGGAGCAACTGACCTCTGGGGTGTGCCCCAAGTACTTCTGGATTATTTCAACACTCCTGTGCTCTGTGGCCAGCTGCAACTCAGGACTCGTGGCGGTGACATGAAATCAACTGACCTACAGCCACCCCCATTTCCTTAACGCGGACGAGACCACACTTCGTGCAGTTGATGCTAAGGAGTGCAAAGCAGGAATCACATTATTAAACAACCATTTCCTTCTGTTACTGGCTTTATGTCAGCTTTATACCAACTTTCCATTGCAGTGACAGCTATGGGTCAGGCAGGGAGAGGCTAATTTTTGTTACAGCCTCTGTGAGCTCCCCGATCCACCCAGCAGAGACACAGCTGTGCTGTCGCACGAGTGGCACCTATTTTCCCTGCTCGCACCTGCAGCCTTAAAGGAGAACTGGATGAAACCTGACACCGAGGGTGAGCAGTTTCCTTAGCAGGGATTGCACGTTGCTGTTTCGGAAATGGTGACTAAGAAGAGTTTTGCCGCCCGTCTCCCAGATCTCGCAGCAGGCTACAGAGACCTTCCTCAAACGTAAAAAGACAAACACCAAAAGCCACCATCCAGCAAACACGACCAGCTGAAGCTTCACCTCATTCCCACCACCACCAAACCTTCCTGCCAGAAGCCACGCGTAAATGCTTTCATTCCCTAAAGGGAGCGATCTGGAAAACTACTGATATGGATGTTGGATAACAGGGTTAAAGTGAAACTATTTTGCAAGCTGCTGCCTGGAGCCCACTCGTCATCGCCGTCTGCACACTCGCGGCTGCCGTCGGCCCCGGGATCACGCAGACTCTGGCCAAAAGATCGGTTTTGAGTTGAGGTGAGCGCCACTGTCATCCCTGGATGCACTGGGAGCTGCTCAGAGCCATCCTGGGCTCCCTCAACCTCCGGTACGGGCAGTGCTGCCTCTCCGGGCGGGCAGCAGCCCCCAGCCATGGCCCTCCCTGGGGCCGATCACGCGTGGCTTTGGTTACAAGAGGCTCGGGGGGCTGCCAGAGAAGCTGTGGCTGCCCCATCCCTGGAAGCGTTCAGCGTCAGGCTGGAGGGGGCTTGGAACAACCGGGTCTAGCGGAAGGTGTCCCTGCCATGGAACGAGGTGCTCTTTAAAGTCCCTTCCAGTCAAACCGTTCTAGGATTCTGCGGTGTTCGAAATGTGTGGGTGCAGCTCGGGTGCCCCGAAACGCCGGTGCCAGGCAGACTGCCCCGGACACACGTCCCCCGAGAGCTGCTTGCTCCTCATCGCCCTTTCCCCAGTGCACTGTTCTCACCCCCNACATGGAAACTGGCCTGGGAACTCCTGTGGCCAGGGACGGATGGCTCCAACTGATGGCAGCTCTGCACGGCGGGGCTTTATGCCACTTGTGTAAGTTTTAATCAACCTTGGGCGTCCAGCACGAAGTTCTTTAATCCCCACTGGCTTCGAAAGAGCCGGTTTGCAAGGGTGGGGAGCATCTGCCACTCCTCCGGAGTTATGGAAGGCCGTGGGTGGAAAACAAGGTCCTTTTGAGGGACGGCTTGCAATGGCACCGCAAACCGTTGGCATGCAGGGCTTGCCCGGCTGAGCTGGAGGGGTAAAGGCTGCCAGCCTGTGTGTGGGGAAACCAAAACAGGGGGTTGCCTTGGCAATGCTGGCTTGTCCACATCCTGTGCGCTGCAGAGCAACCGCAGCGACTGCGGATGGAGGTAGAGTTCGCAGAAAAGCTGCAGTTTACTGGAAACTGCTCTGCTGTGTCACCATGGCAGAGGGGAGAGACCTGGAGGTCATTTTGCTAGTTAGGTTCTTTAGGCTCAACCCTCAACAGGCTCTTAAGTCTTCACGAAGCTCCCTCCAGCCTAACAAAGCTCAACCTGCTCCTCTCAGCTGAGATGCTGCCTGACTCAGGCGGGAGTGTGGGGCTGCTCTAAGGTGCTCCCTGCATCTACGGTGAGAGCAGCGGCAGCTCTGGGAGCAACTGACCTCTGGGGTGTGCCCCAAGTACTTCTGGATTATTTCAACACTCCTGTGCTCTGTGGCCAGCTGCAACTCAGGACTCGTGGCGGTGACATGAAATCAACTGACCTACAGCCACCCCCATTTCCTTAACGCGGACGAGACCACACTTCGTGCAGTTGATGCTAAGGAGTGCAAAGCAGGAATCACATTATTAAACAACCATTTCCTTCTGTTACTGGCTTTATGTCAGCTTTATACCAACTTTCCATTGCAGTGACAGCTATGGGTCAGGCAGGGAGAGGCTAATTTTTGTTACAGCCTCTGTGAGCTCCCCGATCCACCCAGCAGAGACACAGCTGTGCTGTCGCACGAGTGGCACCTATTTTCCCTGCTCGCACCTGCAGCCTTAAAGGAGAACTGGATGAAACCTGACACCGAGGGTGAGCAGTTTCCTTAGCAGGGATTGCACGTTGCTGTTTCGGAAATGGTGACTAAGAAGAGTTTTGCCGCCCGTCTCCCAGATCTCGCAGCAGGCTACAGAGACCTTCCTCAAACGTAAAAAGACAAACACCAAAAGCCACCATCCAGCAAACACGACCAGCTGAAGCTTCACCTCATTCCCACCACCACCAAACCTTCCTGCCAGAAGCCACGCGTAAATGCTTTCATTCCCTAAAGGGAGCGATCTGGAAAACTACTGATATGGATGTTGGATAACAGGGTTAAAGTGAAACTATTTTGCAAGCTGCTGCCTGGAGCCCACTCGTCATCGCCGTCTGCACACTCGCGGCTGCCGTCGGCCCCGGGATCACGCAGACTCTGGCCAAAAGATCGGTTTTGAGTTGAGGTGAGCGCCACTGTCATCCCTGGATGCACTGGGAGCTGCTCAGAGCCATCCTGGGCTCCCTCAACCTCCGGTACGGGCAGTGCTGCCTCTCCGGGCGGGCAGCAGCCCCCAGCCATGGCCCTCCCTGGGGCCGATCACGCGTGGCTTTGGTTACAAGAGGCTCGGGGGGCGGCCAGAGAAGCTCTGGCTGCCCCNCGTCAGGCTGGAGGGGGCTTGGAACAACCGGGTCTAGCGGAAGGTGTCCCTGCCATGGAACGAGGTGCTCTTTAAAGTCCCTTCCAGTCAAAGCGTTCTAGGATTCTGCGGTGTTCGAAATGTGTGGGTGCAGCTCGGGTGCCCCGAAACCCCGGTGCCAGGCAGACTGCCCCGGACACACGTCCCCCGAGAGCTGCTTGCTCCTCATCGCCCTTTCCCCAGTGCACTGTTCTCACCCCCTCCCCCCCGGGCTGCGCGAAGCAGATGGTGTGGCCTTAAAAAAAAAAAAAAATTAAAAAAAATTTAAAAGGCGAGAAAAGCGCTGGATTTGAGTAACACAGCACCGAGGATAACGCCGAGGGAAGCCCAGCCCCGGGATCCCCCTCCCGGGTACTCCCCTGCACCTACCTCTGCGCCGCGGCCCCGTCCCGGCAGCTGCTGCGGCGGCCGGGGAAATGGGACGCCCCGGCCCGGCCCGGCCCGGCCCGGCCCGTCCCGTGGTGTCCCGCCCG
>VZTI01003348.1:40936-78695 GCA_013397865.1 Struthidea cinerea
GGGCCCTGGGAGTGGGGGGGGGGGGGGGGGGGCACACTGGAAGGTGTTGCCCTTCTCTTAGAGACCATAAATAAAACACCCTGGACTGGGTCAACTGCTTGGCCAAGCAGGGTGACCCTGGGATGACGAGTACCAGCACAGGTAACCCTTCCTCCTCATCCCAAACACATCTCCATCCCTCAGCTCCTCCATGCACAGGCCTTGCCTGCAGGGTCTTCCATGGCACTGACTGCCTTCAGACACAAAAAAGTTCATTTAATCCAGACGGTTGAGTCCATCAGGCTCCACTCTTGGCTTTTGGTCTACCAAGGGTCATGGCCAAGGTGGGACATCCCCTCTTTCACAACTTCCTTTTTTATGTCTCACGAATGCGAGCAAGAAGGAGAAGTTGCCACCAAGCAAACTCCCCTGTTTTGTCTCTCCGAAATCAAATTTAGAAAATATTGAAGTGGTCTGGCGGAAGAGCTTCTTTCAGGCTTTCTCATCCTGTCTGGCTACGTGTCAAACGAGAAAACCTTAAACAAAGAGGCTTAAGTAAAGTCTTCATGTGAAATAAGAGAAGAATTTCAAAATCTTATGAAGTTCATACTTGTCCTAGAGTCTTTTGCTGATCAGTGTTGGGGTTCTCTTTGGGGTTTTTTTTGTTGTTGTTGTTTTCCACTGAGAGTGTATCCTGCTGCAACTAGCCCTCCAATCTGTTTTTTGGTGGGGTTTCCATCATGTTGGGAATAGACTGCTGTTTCAATCAGGCAGATGGTTTTGACTGAAGATTTTGGGGTTGTTTCCCTTTGCTCCCAAGCATTCACACCACAGCTTTGCTTTCTCTGGCTGCAGATTGCAGAGCCAAGAGCCTCTCTAGCTCATGGGAGCAGCTGAATTTATTAGCAAAGCGTCTCATGTTGGGCTGAGGCCAAAGTGCAGCTCCCTGCCTTCCTGTGGTTAGTGGACCGACCGTGCTGACCTGACTTTGTGGCCACTTCATTGCTATTTATTTCAACAGGATAGTTGGGCCTGGGGGGGCTTGGGAGTCTCTGGTCCCACCTTCTACCCAAGGCAGCCCTGGGGTTGGATGAGGTTGCTCAGGGCTTTTTCCAGCCCGGTCTTGAGCGCTTAGAAGGATGGAGATGGCACTGCCAGCCGAAGTTGGGCTGCCCCAAAACGTCCTGCCACCGGTTTTTTATTACGTTGCATGTGCTGGGTCTATCAGCTGCTCTGCTCCTCCAGGTCTGAATGTGAATCCGTGCTAACAAGCCTCCCCCGCTCCTCCCGTGGGATAACCAGAGATCAGGGACAGGGGATGTGCGTCCCTTCTTGGCGTGAGGTTGGGGCTGGAATGCTGGAATGCTGCTGGGCTTGGATGCACGAGGACCCTGGTCCCACCCCGCTCCCAGGCAGGCACACGGCTCACTCCTTCAGTATCTTTTATTAATGTATAGAAAATGCATTAAAAAAAGGAACTATACATAGCCTAAGAGCGGTCAGGACTAAAAATACTAGTTAACAATGGTTAACAAGCGTTGATCCCATTCTCCAAGCTACATTTTCATTACAGGGTGGGGAGGGTTGTTTAATATATTACTTATTTATATTATAGATTTTATTTATGCATTTATTTACTTTTCTCTTCCCCCTCATTTGGTTGCAGTGGTTTGTGTTTGAGTTCATCAGAACCCGTCCAAGGCATTTCATTGCCTCTGTTCTCCCTTCTTATTTATGTTTCTTAAATTTTTTTAACGTATTAAGCACATTTCCAGGGTAGCGCCTGTACCCAGGGGGCTGCTTGGTTGTTTCTTTGTTTAGGTCTTTGTGTCACCATCCTTCTGAGAAACCACCAACAGCTGAAGAACTGCAGGCTGGGTATTGAGGCAGGTCTGGCATCAGGATCTCCCAAGGGAAGGGCCTTTCCCTCCCACTTACCCCAAATTTCCCCTCTGGAAGGGACAAGGAATTGCCACCACCATCAGGATTTTAGGGAGGTGCTGGTGGTCCCCAGGGGGCTCTGCTGGGTTTCATGGCCATCCCAGGGTGCTTGGCTGGCAGAAACAGGGATGGGCTTCTTGTTTGGCCCTGGGACAGAGCCCTTTGTTAGTGGGTGTAAGCATGAATTAAAGGGGTTTTTTGGGTTGAGAGCTCTTTGCTGGCAGTGTTTGGTAAAGTCAAAACTTGTGGGCATTTCTGGGGGGCACAGGACAGGGGGTGCGTGGTCACCCCAGGATGTGACGATGGGGACATACCAGGAGGGCAGCTCTGGGCTGGGATGAAGATCACATGCTGGCGTGGAGGTGAGGCACCGGGAGGGTGCTTTGGCTCCTGCTGTATTTTGTCAGGTTGCTCTGAGCCTGTCGTGGGCATGGGGACACCACTGGCTGAGCCCTCACCAGCTGCATCACTGGGAGCGAAGGTGGCATGAGCTGTGCGTTCCACACCCGGGCACTTCACCTGGGATAAGCATCACTTTGGGAAGGAGGCAGGAGTTTGGGGCAAGAGCGCATTTAGGCTGGTACTGGGATGCCCATGGTAAAGTAATGCAAAGATAAGGAGTAGAAGCAGACTTCTCCCCAACCTTTGTGTGGATCCTCTCCCAGGACCTTCCTACCAAAACCCAGCTACCCCTGGGGAGAGCCCAGCCTCTCTCCTTCTTGAAATTGCTCATTTATAGATGCTATCACTTTACTAAAAGCAGCTTTTCCTTTCAGGACTCTTTTTTTCTTTGGTTATGTTTCAGTGCAGTGTGCAATGGGAAGGTGGGCCTGGAGAATGGAAACAGAGGGAAATGAAAATTGGGCAAGAGATGAAAGTCCCTTTGTGTTTCCCTCCAGGATTCTGGGGTTAGAAATAAGAGGTGGCTTTGAACGGCTGCGAGGGTCATGGGCACACGTGGTGTTGTTCTGCTGTGTGAAGGATTGGATGTGGTTGTTCCTGCTTCCTGTTACACGAGATGGCATCTCACAGTGGATGGTGTGGTTTGGGTAACAGCTTCACGTTCCTTTTTGGGCTCTGGAACAAGCCTGGGCCACGCAAACCCAGGATGGCAGTGCAGCCACCAGAGCCCAGTGGTAGTTCACGTGCTGAAGGCAAGGTCTCTCAAGGTGAGCACTGCACCAGATCCAGGCTTGGTTTCTGGGAATTTCAGGGCCAAACCTGGTCTAGCTGGAGAATGAACGAGCCCATCCAGTGATGGAGGGTGAGAAGAAACTACTTAATCATGTACTACTTAATCAGTGTGGCCATTCTGTAGCATCGAAATTAAGCACAAATTTGCTTGAAACTGCTGGCAAGAGCTTTGTCAAAAAAAAAAAAAAAATTAAGGCAATATAGAAAAATAACTTTCTGGGAAATTGTATCTTGTTTATGGACAATGTGAACAGGGGACGATGGCCCAAATGACCGAGTCATCATTGCTGGTTATGTGCCTGGGCTTGGGTTGGGTTATCACCAGGAGAAAACCGTGATGTGTAGAAGTCTTTCCTTTAAAAGATTGCAGCAACTGTCTTTCACCAATGGCATGGAAAGGCATCTCCCTGGGATCACATGAGAGGTCAGGGACCAGCACTGATATTGAATAGCACTGGAAGAGTGAATATTGTCTCCAAGAGTGTCTTTCGTACCTGACTATGCAGTTGGGCCAACTGGGCTGACTCACCCTGGTTACAGGGCTTGTAAAAGGGCTGACAGACATGAGGAGAGAGGGAGAGATATCTGTCAGTAAACCTGTTTAGAGAATAATCAGCATTTTTGAGGATCTTCTTCTGAACCTCCTGGAAAAGCCTGGCAAGCTTTGATTTTCTGTTTGAGCCTAACTTTTGAAAAGAGAGGTTTCTTGCCTTTCGCGTGATTGTGAACGATGAGTGTACGTTCCCACTGACATCTCTGCCTTTCACCTGGCAAGCAAGCAGCACCATCCACTGCCAATCTCTGCTGGTTTTAACCACTGCTCCCTTACAGCTTTTGTTGGGATATTTCTTCTTATAAATTCTTGATGGTTTGGGGAAAAAAATTTACTCTGCTGGTCTACTAAAAGCCTTCTTAGGCTTTAATCTGTTCCATCTGCTGCTTTTTGTTGGCTTTTGGGTCTTAAAGCAGGGTTGCATGCTCAGGAGGAGTGACATGCTGCCATCCGTGACAGTGGCCATGTCCTGTGGGAGATCCCGTCATCTGCAGCCTCTGACTCACCTGTTGCCCAACTGGTTGCCTTGTTGCCTGGTTTGATGCCAAGGAGAAGTAAGAAGGCACTCCTCATTTACATACCAGGTGTTGCTGAGCATCCTTTCTCCAGGTCAGCTTGTAAGCCGACCCCATGAAGGACTGGGCCCTGTATCTAATCTTGAGCTCGGTGTTAGCTGTGATTTCATGTGCCAGCATGTGGCACGGAAAAGGGGGTTGTGTTTCCCACTTAATGCTCTTCTTCAGCTCTGCAGCCGCAGTGAGTAACGTCAGAACATTGAAGGAGTGTGACCATGCTAGATACGCTGGCCTGAATTATAAGCCACGGCAAAGATGCCTTTGTGTTGCCATCTGAAAGATGTTTCTGAGACAAAGCAGCTTCAGTGTGATAAAACCAAACAGCAGTGTTTAGCATTTGTAATGTTCCTTTGGCGGCAAATCCAGCGATGAGCTGCATTGTCCTTGGATGCAGGGACGAGTCCCTTCTTCGAGACCAGGCCAGTGACAATGCCCAGCATTGATCGGAGCCCTTGGCAGAGGAGTGACTTGAGCATGGTGGTCATTTGGGCTATGTGGAGGTGGAGTCAATGACAGCAGGGTGCAGACAGAGCTATCCAAAGGGTCCATCTTCCTTGAGACAGGAGAAGGTAAGGATGGGAAGAGCAAACTCATTAATTCTTCCAAGGGCCTTGAAGTGCTCCAAAATCTGAATGGAATCACTTCCAGGAGGGGAAAGAGTTGATTTACTGTTAGAGAGATGGCAATACCAAGGCACTGAGATTTGTGTCCCTCTTGTGATGGCATTGAAGAGGGATGGTGTAGGAGGAGGAAGGAAATGGGCATTCCTCAGCTTGCACTTGTCTTCCCTTGGCTGCATTGTCATAATTCCCGGTGTGCATGGAGGCCCGTGAACGGGAGCACCTGAGCTGTGACAGCTGTTGGCTTCAGGCTGGGCTGCAGGTGGGTGATATCTTTTTATTGCTGCTCCTTCTCTGAGACTCTTTTGTTTGGGACCAGTGACCTCGGTGAGAAAGAGCTTGATGGAATGTAGAAGTAACAGAGGAAATGGGTCCTAGATTTCAGGACCACAAGTAGGGATTTTTCTCCTAAGTCTTCTAATTTAAGTCCTTTCTTCTCCATCAAGTTCAGCATAACCCAGGCAGATGTCATGGACATGAAGTGGGCTGAGCTCAGCTTGGAGGAGTGGATAATGCAGGCTGGGGCTGGTGGAGTAGTTCTTATTCCCGCACACCCCATGCACACGAGGATGACTTTGTGGTGAGACCAACACATGAGCTGTGGGCTCTCTGGAGTTTGCCTACATATGCAGATATTTGCCAAGCCCTCCTGTGAAAACTGGGGATGGGATGAGCCTTTGCTCATCCTCCCTTAGTCTCCACGTGTCCAGAGCCCGCACACAGGGGAGAGACGAGCCTCTGCCTGCTGGAAGTCTACAGGATGGCATGAAGCTTGGGACCTCCCTGCCAGCAGGGGACTGGGAGGCAGGGAGAGGATGGGTGTCCCTGGCCATGACTGGGGTGGAAATGGCCACACCAAGGTACCTGTGGGGAAAGTTTCTGCCACAAGCTCCGTGACAAACATTTCTAACAGGGTTTGTTGGGGATTTCTACGTCTTTTAAAAAAATATCAAAAAATCTGTCTCTTTCTCTTTCTTCTCATGTTAAGGGCCAGAGTATTGGGATAGGGAGACTGGAAATTTGGTATTTCTCTGGGACAGATGCAAAGCAATGAGGTCTTTCCTCTCCCATGGCCTTTCCTTGTGCCATGGTTCCCTCCAGCACTTGTGAGGGGCAGGTTGCTATCTCAGACGAGTAGTAATTTTTTTTTTCCCTTTTCATATTATAAAATACAAACGAATGACAGAAAAGGTCAGGCGGTGGGAGGCAGGAGGGGTTCAGCTGGCTCACAGCTGTAGGGACCGTCGCTTCCTCCCAGAGATGTTACGGTGGTTGTAAGGTCGCATCTTCATTTCCACAAAGGGGATGGAGAACTCGTGGCCTTTCCAATGGTACCAGTTAATCCCCTGGCAGGAGGGAGAGAAAGGCAGAGGGTAAAGAGAGACCCTGACAAGAAACTAGAGTGGGAGAGGAAGGAAACAAGGTTGATTGCTGTAGAGAAGCCAGAAGGAAAAACTTGCTGTAGCAGGAGCAAGAAACTCCCCTGCTGCTATGGCTTGATTGTTTTTTCCCCACTGCTCAAAGGCTGATCAGATTTCATGTAGGTATTTTTTTTAATCTAACACACTACAGCAAATGGCTGTGGCAGCGCGTGTGAGGCACAGAGCATTAGCCTGGATGGCGTGAAGGTGGCGTGGGGTCCTGCCACCAGTTCTGACCCTGGTGCACCAAGCACACAGCCCCAGCCCTAACCTAGGCTTGCTGACGTGTTCCCCTAGAGGAAATTCCAGAGGTTTTCAGCCCAGCTCTGCCCTTACCTGACTGTGCCGGGACTCTCCGTACTTGCCGTTGAGGTTGGTGCGGTGGCAGTTCTTGTACCACCAGGCCCCTTTGTAGGACATGGCACAGTTGGTCACAGCAACGTCGTTGTCCCTGTCCTTGGTGGAGAAGGGGCGTCCCTGGTGATAGGTGAGGGAGTCTCCTGTGGGAAGAGGTGCCGTTAAAGGCGATGGAGTCTGAGTTATCTGGTGTTTTCACAAGGAAATTAGGATATTCTGGTTGTGTGGTAGCCTGCCAAGCAATGGCTCAAGCAGCTGACAGTCTGGCAATAACTTTAACTGGAATTGTTCTCAGTTGGTTCATCTGAGGTCCTCTGCTGTCTGTTTAGGATCAGTGCAGACCACAGCAAATCTTAGAGGCTTCTTGGCTTTGTCAGATAAAGCGCTTGGATATGCGTTTGGGTCTGAATTTCAGTGTTTCAGAAATTAATTCAATCCCAGATTTTGGCATCCATGGTTTCCCGAGGCTTGGCTCTGCTATATAACTTCAGGATGCTTTCAGCCTCCTTCTTTCCTGTTAGCCAAAGGGAGCATTTCTCTCAAAGGAGACCAAACATTCATCTCTTGAACCAAGATGCTTGGCCACCTTTTCTCTCTTTGGATAAGGGCAAGAAGCTTTTGGAAGGTGTGTGATGTCTTATTCCACCAAAACCTCTAACCTCATCTCACCTCCTCACTAGATAACTAGTGAGAGAAAAGCCGAAGAAAAATATGGTCAGTTGAGACATTCTTTAACATGCTCCTTGGTGATCCCTAAGGACATATGAAGTGGACCCATGCTGGCTGTGTGCAATCCAGCCATGGAGAGACCTACTAGAAAACCTCTTGGCAATGAACCATTTGTTGAGCCCTGGCTCCCTGAGCTCGAGGCGGAGCAGAAGGTCCTTGGCTAGACGGCTAGAAGCAGAGTTTGCATGGCGAAGGGGGCGGAATCATGTCTGCGTGACACCATTTACTGCCATTCTTGGCGATAGGTTGGGTGCCTCTTGCCCTGGGATGTGAGGTTAGAGCAGGTGCTTTGTTGCACGCAGTCAGGATTCCCGTCACTTCTCTTCCAGTGGTAACTAACTGAATAGGGAAATTCCTGCATCTTAGGTATGCTGTGGGGTTCCACCTAGTACATGGTGGGAGTTTCACCATGGAGGCTTGCACTGGGCGCATTTATCCCAGATAAAGCGGCTACAGTTCTACCCCTTCTCCCTCCTTGAGGAAGAAATCCCCTGTGCCCTCCCTCTAGCACCCAGTCTCTTCTGGTGGGCAACTCTAACTCTCCTGAATCAACCAAGCAAGCAGGTGTGACAGTGTCCTTGCAAAACTGGGCAGTGTTCGGTCTTTACGTGAGGAAATGACTCAGAGGATTTCAGATTTTTCCATAGCTGTGGAAAGGCAATAAATACAGCCTCCAGCACAACATCAACAGCCAGCTGTGGCTATTGCCAAGTGAGATGACACCTCTGATGATTGACCTGGTTATTTGAACAGCAGTGTCTCTGATATTAAATACCTAATCCCCAATGGAAAATTCCGTGTCCTTAGTGGGATTTATCCGCCTGGTTTACATGATGGACTGCAGGAAGGCAGAAAGGACTATGGGTTTTTGCCTTGCCGCTCTAGACAAGTGAGATTTCATGTTGGGATTTCCTTTACAGTCTTGGACCAACCAGTCACTGTAGGTGCTAAAAACCTAGAAGCAGAGAGATTCTTCAGCCTTTTCTCAATATTCTGTGAGCAGACTGTCTTTCCTATGTAAACTATTTTAAACAAGGTCACAGTTTCATAAACTTCTTGCACCCGCAGGCTGTTTTGCAAGATTGTTATGGCTTTTACTTTGAAAATATTTTGGAATAGGTATCTTAGAACTTGGCCAATCCTCTCAAGGGGTGGATGGCCGAGGAACCAATTACCTATTGCTACTCAACACACTTTTTGCGATCTATCCTATATAGTAGTCAGAAAATTATTAAAGAAAAGCTTCGGCTTCCACTTGTTCATGAGCCTGGACTCTGTGTCATTTTCTTTATACGCCTCAGACGTAACAGCGACAAGTCACAGGATTTCCCAAGATGCTTGCCAGCAATGAGGCTGTACCTGAAGTGCCATTGTAGTCCCCAATCCGCAGTTTGTACAGGCTCCGGGAGTCGCCGACGGAGAACTTGTCGTAGTAGGCGTACGCCGCTTCCTGGCCGTCCCTCATGTCTATTCGCAGCTCGTAGCGCCCCTGGGACGTGATCTTGTGGATGTTGTCCAAGCCTGTTGAGACAGTGGAACACCTTGTGAGACCTGGTGCCCGGATCCGCTCTGTGAACAAACAAGGAAAGCTGTAGGCAAATAAAACTGCAGTGGGAAATGAGAGCAAGGAGAGGAGCCAAAGAGCAGCAGCCCTCGTGGTGAGTCTGTGTATCTGCTGGCAGTGCTGGGGCCTGAGCTCTCTGTCCCCACTCGAACTTCACTTCCCTGTGGCTATGAGGGGTGGGTTCAAGGCCCAGGGTCAGATTTCTTCATGCTGCTGAAGCTTGGCAGATTCAGCTGTTCAGCCCTGCTGCTACTTCTGTTGTTGTTAAGCTCCCATACACGCCAGGGTGTGTTTATGCTGCAGGTCCCCTTGGCTCATGTTCAGGTTTTGGAGGAGCACACTCAATTTCAGAGCTGTGCTGTGTCTCCCACTCACTCCTTTCCTGCTTTCATTGGACAGCTGACTTTCTGGCCACCAGTGCAACCTGTAGTCATCCAAAGGACAATGGTGGGTTTTGGCCCATGAAAACTGACAGCACACCCACCTTCTCTCCTAGAAAGAGCAAACTAGGGAGCTGCTGACCTTCACGATGTGCTTTTATGTGGTGTGCCTCTGCATGGCTTCCTGATGTGAAGGGCAGGGAATGAACAGAAGGAAAACTGTCCGAGGGAGAATGGAGGGGAATGTGGTGAAGGGCGAGGAGCCAACGGCTGGCACGGGTGAGCAGCACAGCGCGCACGGAACTCAGGTTTGACCCATCAACGAAAGGCAACCAGGGAAGGTCATACCCAGCCAAAACTCGTCCTCCAAGTTTCCAAAGCCAACCCGGTAATCTGCCCATTTCCGGAAGAAATCGGTCAGCCCATTCTGCCGCCGCTGGAAGACCTGATGTGGAGGAAGACCAGGGGGAAAATCATAATGCTGGAGATGAGAAACGGCTTTGCCGGGCTTTGGGCACACAAGGTAAAGATAATAATTTTTTCTTTCCATTGTGCCTTTCAGGGGAGAAAATTGCGATGCCCATCCAGTTAGCGTTAATTGCAGCCACGCAATTAATTCACGTGCAGATGTAGAAACCAAAGAGATATTAGATAATGTCCAAAGCAAATCAGTGATAGAATAGGAAGGAATTGGCCTTCGAGGTTTCTGCTTTAACTAATACATGGTGCCTCTGGTTTTTCTAGGTAGTAATTCTGCTTTGAGCTGGCTATTTCTGTGATATCCAAGGGGCTGCTCTGAAGCAGAGTGAGAGGGAAATTTACTGGCTAGAAATCAGCATTTGAGGAAGCCCATTTTTTTGGTTTTGACTATACATCTAGCAGGCAGGGTTCTGTGTAATGTGTGTAAGTAAGAGCTTGACATGAGTAAGATCAAAGCACCATGGCATTATTTACTTACACTGTCAGTCCATCTACGTCAAGACAAGCAGTGTTTGTGCAATTCAGAAGCCAAACAGGCATTTGTTTCTAAAGTTCTCCTGTGCAGACTCGATTGGGGTGATGCCCGACACCCTCCTTCTGCGGGCAGCGCAAATCATTCCCCGTGAAAGCTACCAGCCATTAATTTCATTTCTAGAACAATAAATCAGCTTCACTCACAGATTCTGCTCTCCAGAAGCACTGCAAACACGTCAAATAAATCAAAGGGCATTTCTCCAAGTGTAACTATTATTACTGGAGCGTGGGCCGTTCCCTGTGGCGTGGGAAATGAAGCGTGTGATACTGAGCCTGCTGTCATTTCCCGTGCAGCGTGGTGCTTTGCTGGTAGGGTCTCAGTCACTTTGTGACGGGGGCAACACGGAGGACAAGCACGTGGATACTCACGATCCAGCCGCCTCCGTCGGTGGTCATGTCGCAGTACACCGGCACCCGCTGGCTGAGGTCCCCGTTGATGGAGATGGTGTAGACTCCGCTCAGCGTGTCTCCGTTCATCAGGTGCTGGGCGCAGTCCTGAGGGTTAGCAAAGACACGTCCTCCTGCAAAATCAAAATAAAAAGGCAGAATTCAAGCAAAGAGACACCTTTTCCCCGTGCCTCAGTCCCCGCTAGTTACAATCCAGGAAAAGTCTGTCTTGGCTCCTGTGTTCCAAGTAATTCCCCGAGGCGGGGAGACTTTACATCTGCCGTCGACTTCAGAGGACGTACTGGAAAAAAATGTGTGCATATATTAATTATTCTCCCATATGTCCTATGTTGGAAAGGTGCACGGTAACATCACGATGAATGATGAGGCATGTCACTTTTTGGACCATCTTTTCTGCACTGGGTCTGAAACCCTGGGGTTTAAGCTGTCAGCAGCATACTTAGCTGTGAAAACACCAAAACCTGTTCTCCTCTCAGGATTGCCAGCTCCAATCAAGTTTTATAACTTTACTCATTCCGGGGGGATTCTCCTGATTCTCCATGCCCTTGGAAATGATGGTGGACTCACGCTGAACTAACTGTCACTTGCAAGGTGAGCAGGAATGAGGCTGTGTGAGATGCTAGAGATAGGCAGCATGGGCTGTGTGACTGTGCTACAGGTGTTCTCTAATGAAGAAACATCTTATTTTGTGATCAGAGTTTAGGAGAGTCTTAATTATGACAATTTTTCTGGCAGTATTGGAACTTCAACTCTGGGAACAGTTTTTTTTCTTACTTAAGACAAAAGAGGGAAATACATCTTTTTCTTTGGTGTTGGTACGTATGGATGATAGAATAAATGAGTGCAGAGCTGGCAGTGTGGATGTGGTTTTCAAGGATGTCTCTGTAACAAACTGAGGAGGTGTGAGGGACCTTCAGATCTTCTATGCTGTGTGTGTCCATCACAGTTGTGTAGTGCCCATAGAACCAAGGCACAACCCTTGTCTGGTGCTTCCCACTTGGGTGCATTCCCCCCCACCTTGTGACCTGAAGACCTGGAGGTCATTGCTCTGTCCAAATGTTGAACATCCCCTTTTTTTTTCCCCCATCCTCATGCTCTGCAGCACAGTCTGGCGAGACATTGTTTGTATTTTATAGTATCCAACAATGAAAACTTCTTCAATGACAACCACTTTGAGCTCCCCTGAGCTCTGTGGAGATTGCTTGTTTCTTAATTTATATTCATATCTTTAAGAGCCAAGGAGACCTTGAAAGACATTTCAAACCACTATAAATTATAAATACTGTATCTGTTTCTTCCTTTTGTCTCATCTGTATACAATTCCCCAAGAACCTTATGCAAACATGAAACAAAAGAGGCTGAGCTATTAATATGTCAGAGGGAACAGACGAACCCCGGGATGTGTACTGTAAGCAGAAGGAAGCAAAACAATTTAAATTAAGCCTGGGTGGTTTTCTTTCCTTCTTTTTTTTTTGGTCTCCTTAAAGACAAGTCCTTGTTCTCTGCAAAGTGCCTTGATGCTTTGCCAGAGTAAACTGAATCCCAGATCTGGATGCTTTGATGAGAGATGCTGTCCATGGATTGCACTGCCTTGCTGACAGTTCCTGGTTGCTTCTGTCACATCGGTATTGGGGTAAGTGGGGAGATGTTGGAATCTAAAACAGGCAGAGAGATATTCTCTGCATTTTGGATTCCAACAGGAAGAAACTGACTTGTTGCTAATGCCTTTCTTCATCTTAAAAGCAAGTTAAATGTGTTGGACGCTGCATCAGCTGGCAACGGTGGCTGACATTGCTGAGGTCTGAGGACATTTCTGATGGAAAAGGTGCTCCCCTTGCCTGATGTTAAGTGGGTTTCTGCTGCTTTATCCCACCTGAGAGGTCACCCCCATTCAGCTTCATCCCTGACTCCCAAGCAGCCTCAAAGATTACATGTATCTTTCTATCACCTGCCTGAATGTACTGGCTTTATGTGCGTGCGTAAGAGGCAAGAATAACAGGAAAGCCTGTTCCGTAGATACGTTAGAGAAGTCATTTCTCCTTTTGTTGACATAAATAGCTTCTGTTACCTCTCAAAAGCAGGTGAAGGGACCTTTGCATGTAACTGAGATGGGGAAGTGTATCCACAGCAGATTCAAAGAAAACTCTCCCAATTGAACTTGCAGCGCAGATGGGAGGGATTTTGGTGGACAACATCTTGAGATCTCTCAGTGCTGTTGACGCCCAGGAAAAACATGATTGGATTCAGCCCTGAACAAGATGCATTCTGTCTGTAAGTGCCCTGGCCTAGCCATGCTTCTCCAAGAGGATGAGGGACAATTTGCTTTGCATAATTTCTGTTATGAATGGTTGCAGAGGATGGCAGCAATGGTGACGTTCTCATGCAAGCTTCATCCTTGGAAGCGTAAGTATTCTGCCTGTGAGGGTTGGGGTGATTGTGGATGCCCACCTTTTGAATTCGAAAGGAAACCATTCCCATTACTTCAGTGCCTCAGTGGATTGGGAACGCTCTAGAATTAGAGTGGGGAGGAATAATGCAATCAGATAAAGTCAGTGGATTAGATAAAGTGCTGGCCCTGCTGCCTGTGACTCCACTGGTGGTGGTGATGCACCTGCTTGGTATTTCCAGGGATACCCCATCCCTGGAAACTTTCAAGGTCAAATTCAACAGGGCTCTGAACAACCTGATCAAGTTGAAGATGACCCTGCTCGCTGCAGTGGGATTGGACTAGATGACCTTTAAATATTCTTTCCAACCCAAAGTATTCTATGATTCTTTGATATTTGTGAGCAATCGGATCATGTCTACAGCATGGAGCCACTGGCTGGGTCCTCTCCCAGGAGCAGACCTGTTGATACATGTTGTTGATTTTAGTGGGTATGTTTTCCTCTGTTTATGCGCTTGAGGACAGACATGGGCAAGGCAAAGGGCCTGGTAGATGGTTCCTGGTCTGAAGCTCAAATCCCCTTGCCCTGGGCTGGGTCTTGTGTTTGAATTATAGATCCTTCAGCCACTAACTGTTTGTAGCAAAGCAGCACTGTGGGTCATGGCAATGTAAAAGTACCTCTCTGTGGATCCTGATGGAATGCTGCCTGAGGAGGGGAAGTCCCTAAGAGCAGTCCACTCCTACCAGCATGACACGTGGGCTCACCTCTGCCTGTCTGAGGGGATGCAGTGTGAGTCCTCACCTGTGGTGAAGGTGGTGGAGATGAAGCCGCTCCGCATGGCGTTCTGGGCAGCTTGCAGGCGCACCGTGTACTCTGTGGTCTCAGAAAGCCCCTCCAGACGGATCCACGTGTCCTCGGCATCCACAATCAGCTCCTGTACATGGGTCCCAGAAGGAGGCAGACACCAAGAGCAACAGATGAGAAAAGCGATGGGGAGCCTAAAGAGCAAGTGAGGAGGGAAGGGAAGCCACAAACTACTGCAGCCCTTGGAGCCTGGCCGAGGAGCGCTGCATGACTGCTTAGACCCCTGGATCGAGTGAACTTGAGATCAGTCAATATAGGCAACATCTCGGAATGGTTTGGGTGGAAGAAAGCTGGTTTGGAGACAGATTTAAATGTTTGCAATCTGTGTGCCCTCGGTACAAGACATGACTGATTGCCCAAGCAGCGCAAGGAACACAGCTGGCCAGACCTGGTTATCAGCCAGTTTTGCCTCCGTCGATTCCTGTCATGTTAATTTTTCTGGTTGCTGGCCAGTGCCACACAGCATTATCGACCCCCTCCTGCAAAGCTGTTATCCTCTGGCTGCTGCGAGCCAGTCACACCAGCAAAGGAAACCGGACTATTTGCCATGACATATTTCTGATAGTGTTTGTTGCAGCTCCTCCAGACAGGCAGATGTGGACACACTCATTACATAATCAAATTGTATTGTATTGCAGCATTAATTAGCTGTCTGTGCCTATCTTCCTTTCTGCAGGAAGGGCAAATGGCATTTTTAGCATCTCTGTTTGCAGAATAATATTCTCCTGCCTCAGTGTGCTTGTGTTTCACAAGCTGTGAATTTCCCCTGTTCCCCCAAATTTTCCAGGTAACCCCTCTTATGCCCACATCAGCAGGTGTGCATAAACAGTTTGCCTTAGGCAATCTCTTCTTACTTTTTCCCATCATCCTGCTTAGCAGGAAGTAGTGTCTGTCCTTTTGGTCTCCCTGAGCCGGTGAGCATCATTCTTTCACTTTTGTTAGGCTTCTCCTGCTCGTGGTCTTATCATTCCCTGACTTGATGAGCCTCTTTTTTGTGAGGACTCACTCACCTTCCGGCTGCCATCGGTGGATCTGTAGGTCATGATGTAGTTTTCAATCTCTCCCACAGGAGGAACCCAGGAGAGCAGGGCGCTCCGTCGCGTGACTTCGCTGGCTGTCAGATTTGTTGGAGGATCCAAAACTGCAAGAGTGGATAGGGACCCAGGGAAGTGCAATTTCTCACACACAGCCACCTCAGCCCTGCTTCCCAACTCGGTACGCTGGGATTCAACCTTGCAACACTGAGCTACAGCGCAAAGTCCATCCCCACCCTGAGTTTCAAGACCTCATCACCCATGCCCAGTCTTGAACAGAGCTCTGCAAACCCTCTGGAAGTCCTCCTCTACCTGCATGCCACCTTAAGGGTAACAGCTGTGAAATTCAGGTGCTATGGGACCTGTCAAGCTGCTTGTGAGCAAAACAGGTTGTCGTGTTCTTCTGGACTATGGCTTTGGGCAAAATAAAACACCTGGTCAAGCATCTGCTCAGGAAACCACATCCAGTGGAAATCACTGAAAGAAAGGGATGGAGGGAGGGATGGATGGATGGATGTTGAAAGAGTGGAAAATAATGGTTGATGCTTGTTGATTAAAATTCTGATCTTGTGTTGTGCCCTACGCTGGTATTTGGGATTGGGGTTTGTGTCCTTTTGGCACGTGGCTACCTCTACGCCCACGCTGTGTAACAAGAGCTTTGGCTGAGCCTTGCTGGCTGCTTTTCCTGGGGTGGGTGCATGGCTGGGGGCGAGGAGTGAGGGAGGTGACTGCACGTACGAGTAGTGAAGTTGGTGCTGATGGTCTGGCTGGTGAGAGGCCCGTTGGTGGCGTACATGGAGACGGTGTAGGTGGTACTGGGCAGCAGGTTGCTCAGCTGGTACTGCTGGTTGTCTCCGTCCACGAGAATTGTTTCTCCTGCAACTGTAAGCAAAAAGGGAAGGGTTAGGGTAGGCATTCAAGGTGGTTCTGCAAAAGGTGTCTCTGGAGATGACCTCATGAATAAAAGCATGTCTACTGCTGGAACACCATAAGGTGCTGAGCTGCAGCGGTGCTGTTCAAGCTGAAGGATGGTTTAATTTTTCCCACAATCCCTATAAAACCCAAGGCAAGGGCTCCGTCCCTCCTCCCTCTGTGAAGGGCACCCACTGAGCCCTGGGCCTTGGGATGGGAGAGAGGTCAAGGTGAGCTGAAACAGAGCCCCGGTGTACCTGCATGGCGCGTAAGGATGAGGACATAGCTTTCCACCTCCGACAGCGGCGGGTTCCACTGCAGCAGCGCCTCGGTGGGAGTGATGTTGGTGGCCGTGACCCCCAGGGGCACATCCATGGCTGCGTGGGGGAGAGATCCAGAGAGTCAGAAGCACCAGGAGACTGGACTATGAACTGGAAGGGCACATGGTTCTGTGTGCTGCCCTGCTGCCCAGACACATGTGCCTGCACAGGAGTTACTGCTGCCCAAGCTGGAGTGCAGAGATGTCACAGCTTGTGCTACTCTGCTACCTGGGCTGCTCTTCCACTGTTGTCTTGATGCACAGTCTGGCATGTTAGGGGTTTTCTTTAGGTTTTGAGGAGTCTGGGGATAGCAGAGGGTTTTATTCTTGCAGCAGATGCTGTTTGTGACAGGGCCTCCCCAGGGATTATTTCTGGAAACCTGTACTCTGTTTAGGAAAGGTTGTCATGATTGCCCAGCATCATGTTTCTGGCTTCCCTGTGCCTGGTACACAGGTTTATCACTTTTACCCATGACTGCCCATGACTATTTGGGATGAACTTTGCTGAGACATACTTCAAAAGCCCCCACTGAGCCCTTGTGAGCCCTGCTTATCATCTCCAGCTTGCATCTGGCTGGTTGTGAGGTCCAGCTTGCTCTCAGACGCCTGAGTATTAGTGCAAGCAGGGACTGCCAGCCCTGCCCAGGGCCAAACCTGACACTGTTTGATTGTTCCCTGCCCACCAGGAGCTCCTTCCCACCTGTGTATGCAGTGATGGAGGCCAGCTCGCTCTCCTCCCGGCCCCGCACGCTCTTCACCCCGATCTCGTACTTGGTGGCAGGCTGCAGGTGGAGGAGGGTGTACTCGGTGGCATCCCTGGAGACGGCCATACTGTCTGTCCTCCCTGCAGACATGGAGCCAAGAGCTCAGGAGGGGCTTGGGAGGGGAAGGCAGTTCCACAAGACACTGGAGGTAACTGGGTTTCATGCCTGCAGGTGCACTCCTGTGTGCCCATCACCCTGCTGGCCTGGCTTTTTCAGCATCACAGAAAAAACGGGGGGGCCAAGGGAGATGAGGTAGTGGAAGCAGGTGAGGGAGGTGGGATTTCAGGATTGAGCCCTGAATTTAACCGTCTCTGGGGAGGGCACACTGCTGGGGGCCATTCTCTGTGCCCCTCTGTGCTGAGCTGGCTGCAGGGTTCCCTTCCCATCTTCATCCCAGACACCCCAACCTCTGCCCTGTAGCCAATCCCAGTTATTCATCGCTTCGCCGGGAGCACTGGGATGCTGCCTGGGTGAGGCTGCTTGGGCCAGCAGATGGAGGGAGGGCTGGCAGCTGTGAGCCCGGGGCATGAACAGGAGCGGTCTGGCCTGTTATACCTTCGGCAGCACGGTAGGATAGCCTGTAGTGGTCGAATACAGCGATGGGAGCACTCCAGTAGACCGTCACGGACTCCTGGGTGACGTTGCCCACCCTGAGGTCCTTTGGCGCATCAATCCCTGGTGAGACGGAGCACAAAGGAAAGCTGTGGGAGGCAGGTCCGCCCCCCGTTCCCCCTGCCTGCCCTCCCCGGGGATGTCCCGTGCCTGGCGGGGGGTGTCCCGTGGTACCTGTTGTGATGGAGCCCACGACAGGCTCGGAGCTGATGGTGCCGTGCACGGCCACCAGTGACACCAGGTACTCAGTGGATGGCTGCAAGCCCGCCAGGCTGGTGTGCCTGTGGCTGCCATCGAGTGTGACCTGCTGTGCCGCCGCCTCCTCGTCCCGGGGGCTGTAGGTGAGGATGAGGCGGTCTGCTGGTGGGGATGGGTCACTCCATGTGACATTCACACTGGAGGATGTCAGCTGGGAGAAGTGCAGCTGTGAGATGGGCCGAACACCTGGAAGATGGAAAGGAGAGGAGAGGTGCAACCCCAGCCGTCTGCAGATCCTCACCTCCACGTTTTCCCCAGGGCTTGTATGGGAAATACTTGAAAGAGGTGGCAAAGCTGAAGATCTGGGCTCTCCATTGATCTGAAGCTGTGCTGGGATCAAGAGGCAGAACTAGGAGGGGAAAAAGGGTGCTTTTCTCAGCTCCACCTGCAAACATCCTCCATCCCAGACCCATATGGTGGGTGATGGAACTGCCCCACCTCAGATGGTATGTGTTGTCTGCACTTCATGACTGCAGACTTTTCAGCCAGAGGTCCTTGTGAGGTCCCCCAAGGCTTCATTTCTTCTTCTTGTGGACACACAGGCCACCCTGACCACAGAGGACAGCAGAGGGCTGTCTGTTGCCCCCAGTCCTGTCATGTCCTTTTGGGAACCTCCAGCAAAGCAAGTGTGTTCAGTGCTGCTGGCCAAAGGGATTGTGCCACCACACTGGTAGGACCATCCTCCTTTTGAGGTCAACACACAGACCCCAGCTCTCATCCTCATCGCCACCTCAAGGGTTTTGGTGCCAGGGACGCAGAGGGCTGGCAGAGGAGCCAGCAAGGTCTGTGCCCTTACCCCCATCCCAGCTTGTCTTTCTCTACCTGTGAAGGCATCCACGGTGGCCTCCAGGCTCTGCTGCCGTCCCCTCTCAGCGATGATGGAGATGGTGTACTCTGTGCCAGGCTCCAGCTCCGAGAGGGTGAGCTGGGACTCCTCCCGGGACACTGTCACTTCAGAGGCCATTCCTGAGGCGGGGGTGAAGGTGATGCGGTAGTGGTCGATGGGACCCGTGGCTTTGGTCCAAGCCAGTGAGATGGACGTCTCAGTGGAGGCTGTCACCAGGAGGTCCCGGGGGCTGTCAAGCTCTGTGGGAGAGGGTTGGTGCAGAGCTTTGTCCCCGTGCACGGGCTGTCCTATGGGGGCATCTGAGCCATAGGAGCCAGCTGTGCTTGGAGCAGGCAGTGGGGCCAAACTCACCAGTCCTGGCATTCATGGTCGCTGGCACACTCTGCTGGCTGTCCATCACGGCTGAAATCCCGATGCCATACTCTGTTCCCGGCACCAGATCTGCCAGGGAGTGCAAAGAACAAGAAGGGGTTTGAGAGCAGCACCTGGCAGGGTGACCTCAGGGTGTGACCCCTTCTTCCACCTCCCACAGGTGGGGACAGGGGAGGACCCTCCAGAGCATCCCTGGGGTTAGCAGCTCTCCCACAGGTCAGCAGTTCCCCTGCACATTGCAGAAGAGCTGAGCCTTTTTAGAAAGCCCTGTTCTTGCCTTTGGACAGGGAATTTGGATTATTTTAGCTCAGAAACGAGCCATTTTTAAAAGTTGTTGCTGAGGTCGGCTGTAATTGCTGGCAGTGAGACAGAAGCTCTTGTGTGTGTGAGCTGAGATGGTAACGATAAGGTAGCTATATTTTCTTCCAAAGTGGTGCAACATCAAATATTGTCACAGGGCTGGTGTCTTGGAGAGACATAAATTATGCAGAATAGATGAAATGCACGTTAATTGGGAAAGGTGCAGTCTTTCTGGGAGCCGAATCAAGCCCTGTTCCTTGGGGTGGACACATCCTGAGGTGCCTCTCTCAAGGAACTTGGGAATTGAGCTCATCCAGCTCTTTTCCTCTTGCACTGCTTTATCTCCATGGGGCATCTCTTGCCTCTGCCTGTCACTTCTGCTTGGCTGCTGGTGGCTTTATTCCCCTCTTCCCTGTGCTTCATGATCTTTCCCACAAAGTCAGGAAAAGCCATAAACTCTCCAGCTCAGCCTCATCGTGCCTTGCCCAGGGGCAGCATCCCCTGGAGCCACCAAAACCTTTCCTAAGAGGTCAGGAGAGAGGGACACTCTCCTCCCCTGCTCTTCTCTTGCTACAGTGCAGTCTTGGCGATGGGGAGAAGGTGGACCCCCTTGGCCCTGCTCAGTAAGTGTCAAAAGTATTCTGGAAAGAAGAGCCTGGCAGAAGGGAAGGAGAAGGAAGAAATGAGCAGGAGGATATAAACCTTTTCTCTCCCAGCTCTTTTGGGAAGAGCAAAATTATGGTAATTTCTGTGCAAATGCTGATTTTTGAGAGAGACTATGGTTAGGGCCAGGCTAGCTGCACTTTTAAGCTGAAATCATTGATAAACTCTTCTCAGTACCATTCTTCACTGCAGGTACATGAGACTGGCTGAAAGAATTGCTGGTTGCTTTCAAAGCATGGATCCCACCAGGCCCTGCGTGGCTGGAAAAAAACTCCAATGGGCTTTGCACCACGTCCAACAAGACTGGAGGACATGGTACGTAACGGAGCTATGAGAGAGGCTCATGTGCCATCCACACTGTGACTATTGTAGCTTTTTTTTTTTTGCTAGCAGAATGGGTTTTTGGGTTATTTTCTGCTATGCCTAGATTTTTTTTTTTTAATTGGTTTGTTTGTTACATAGTACCCTGGGGACTGGAAGCAATGCACTTGGGTGATGATGATGGCACTATATAAAAATCACTCTCTACAACTGACTTAGGGATCAGCATCTCTGCAGCTTGCTCTGGTGGGGTTTCTTGCAGCCTTGCCTGAGTCTGGCAGAGCCCTGGCAGCTTTTTTAGCTTTATTGAGAAAAACAAGAGACTTCAGGCTGCCACATACTCCAAGGCAAGCTCAAGTCAAGCCAGGGATATCATCGCAGTGTGTGTCACTGGGGTAGTGTTCTACCTCTGCCCAAGGAGGGGGATTTGGCCCCTTTTTAATGCTTCTTCTCACCTAGAAAGCCAATAAATGTCCTAAAGGAAAGCTAGCAGGAGGCCAGCACTGTGATCTCATCCTACGTCTCCACACGCATCCTCATCACGAACATAGAAGAAACCAGCCCTAAAGTTCTTCCTCCTTCTGCATTCCGCATTTTTCAGGATAACTGCTCTAATTGCCTTGCTGCCCTCCAGCCTCTCCTGTGGCTCTGCTGCTGTGCCTGTAACTTAACTTTTGACATTCCCACTGGACTTTCTCCTGTAACTCCATATGGCAGATTCCTGAGCCCTTGAAGGTCCCAGGAAGGCAGGCATGGAAGAACCTGGTGTCCTGCCATACTGAAGAGCTTCAAGATGAATGAGAGAGCATTTTTGCATATAATTAAGTCCTTTCTTTGCTCAAAATATGCCACCGGAGCAGCAAATCCATAAGGCAAGCAGTTCTAGTCAAAAAACAAGGAAACCGTATCTCACATGGTGCTTTATTGTGTTGCTGCATAAGGTGGTTGGGGCTTTCCTGGCAGTGGGAGGTGGGTGGTGTTTGCAGCCCCTATGCTGGCCTGAAAAATGTACCACTTAAAGGACTTGCTCAAAAATAGTATCTCTAGATTTGGGTCTGCTTTGAGCCCAATTTGGAAAAAGGCAAAACACTCGGGCAGCCTGGCTCCCCATCACTGCCCACGGGGCATCATCACCAAACAAGCAAAAAAGAGAAGAGTGAAATAACATTTTCCTGTAGATCAGCCTAAACAAGCTTCTTCCCATTTCTCACTTTGCTCCTTGCCAGCTCTATATGCCACCCGGACAGATCCTTGCCGGAGGTGCATTACTCGGAGGTGTACCCCGACCCCCACAGGGGAAAATGGGCTGTACCCCAAGGAAAACCTTCTCTCCGGTAAACAGCAAACCCCAAAACAACCTCAAACACGTGCCAGCGTAAGGGCAGCTGAGTACTGGTGCTGGTTTGGGCTCTCCATTGCCCTGCTGCTCGAGAGGAGGAGGATGGGGAGGGAGTAGGGACGCGTGGGTGCACGCATACCTGCGAGGGTGGCCCGGGTGGTGGGTCCGGTGTCGCGCGGCACCAGGACCTCGTGGTAGTGCTCGCCGGCCAGGGTGCTGTAGACCACCCTGTAGCTGTGCGCCTCGGCCTCGCTGTTGTCCCAAGAGAGCTCGAGGCTGGCGGGGGTCCGCGAGCCCACCCGCAGGTTCTTGGGGGCATCGATCTCTGCGCAACACAAGGGAGAGAGGCACCGTCTCACCGCCGGGAACGCAGCCCGCAGCCTCGCCCGCGGTGAGACAGCAGAGGAGGGGTACCTGGCTGTGACATCCGGGAGGTCCCACACGAGGTCCCTCCTCCCCAGGGGATGTCCTGGCAGGAAGGGCTGGAACATTTGCTCTCACCTCCTGCTCAGCACAGACTGGGAGATGTCACCCAGAAGAGCGATGCGAATGCCGGGGCACTCGCGGCATCCTCGGTAAGTTGGTTTGGCAGCTAATTCCATGTTATTTCATAAAGAAAACTCTTTTACTCTTTTTTATTAGAGTAAAAGAAACTGAGACACTGTGAGTAAGAGAAAAAAGGGGTCTGTAGTAGCCATGCATTGGCCTGAACTGCTCTTAGAAGAAAACCTCGAGCATCTTTACAGGCTCATTCACACTCAGACATTGTCCAAAGGGTTTCTTTATTAGTGCTGAGGAGGCTGTGTCCTGAATCTGCTCTGGTTTGCACCATAAACCCCTCTGGTGAGCAACGGGTTGGGGCTGAGCACCAGCAGACGGCGGGCAGTGGTGATGGATCTGAGTTTGGGGGGGTACTTTTGATGTCGCCTTTTAGGAATAAAGCGAGGAAGGCCAAGGCAGCAAATCAGTTGGGGCAAGCATCTCGTCCGAAGTATTTATCTATAGAGACATGTACAGACACAATTCACGCACCGCAGTTATCATAGCTAGAGCCTCATACCCACCAGCAATGTACATGACAGATAATTTATATGCCATAAACCAGCACGGAAATACGCGCTCTGACTCCTCCTTTACGGCATGCTAAATTAAATCCGTTAGCTGTCTGCAGGCTCAACATTAATTAAAGTGTTACCGACCGGTTAAGGGTGTTCAGGGAAGATACAAAATAAGATAACCACGTTTCTGGCTGTGCTGGTTTCAGCTGCTTGGCTGCTGACTCCTTGGTCAAGGCAGCTGCCTTGGCTCTTGATGCTGAGTGGGAGCGAGTGTCGCCTTGAATTCAGACCTGTGCTGAGCATTTTGGTGCTTTCGAGAGTTGTGCCTTGAGCTATGGGTGCTCTTAAGGGCGTCAACTGCTGAGTTCTGGAGTTCTAAGCTGTGGGTCTGAACGGGCACTGGAGCTGGTGGGGATGTGTGTCCCAGGCAGGTTCAGCCTTGATGCTGCAGCAAGACATGGCCAAGATGGAGCTGTCTTGGGGCTTATCATCTAAATATGGGGGATTGAGTCCACCCATGCCTTGTCACTGGCATCTGGGATAACCTGGCCTGCCCTGGGGACCATTAGAGCATCCCTGTGGAGCCCAGGGCATAGAGAGGATCTTTTGCACTGGGGGTTTAATGGCTAAACAGAAGAGTAGGCACTAGCAGCAGGGGGGCAGAGGGCAGTTTTAGGGTGTGTATTTTAGGGTGAGCTGAATCATTTGCTCTGCCTTGCTCTGCGACAGGATGCAAGGCACCTGCATTCAGGTGTCTCCATTCACACCTGCATCTTAACCCACTGTGTTTTCATTCCACTTCTCCCTCCTAGCACACCACATTAAACCCCAGCCCCCTTGTGCCAGAGGGAAAAACAGGTATCACCAAACCCCGGACACAAAAACCCCTCAGTTTTTCTCTGGATATGTCCTTGTCACAGGACAGCCCATCTGCAGATGGCAGCAAGCCGCCCGCCCGTGCTTGCCAGAGGCTCAAAAATTCACACCAGTTCTCCCAGCAAGGCCAGCTAGCTACCTGTGGTGAACTGGGCAAGGGCCGGCCGGCTCTCGTTGGCACCCCGGAGGGCGCTGACGGCGAGGTGGTAGCGGGCGCCGGGGCGCAGGGCCTGCAGGGAGTACTGGCTGAGGGGGGGCTGCAGGCGGAAGGTGGTCCTGCCGCCCTCCCCGTCCGCCAGCCCGTACTTCAGCAGGATGGCGTCCACCTTGGCGCGCGGCGGCGTCCACTCCACGAAGGCCACCGTGTCGGAGACATCCCGCACCAGGATCTGCGTCGGGCCATCGATGACTGCGGAGGCGGGGGGGAAACGGGCACCTGTTATTTTGGGAGAGTTGGATGGGGGAAGGTGGAAGCTCTGGGGACACCGAGCTTCAGGGATGTCTCAACCTGACCTTCAAAGTGGCTGGAATTAGTACTTGGGGACAAGGGAGAGAGGTGGCATGGGCGAGAGACATGACCTCGACCCCAAGGTATTTCGGGGGTTTGGTCCTCGTGGGTTCCCAGTCCCTTGTCCCAATCTCCCGGCTCTTTCCTGAACCCTCTCCACTTTCTGTGAACACCAGAGCAGGACCCCGCAGCTCTCTCATTGACACCCACGACAGCTACAATGCAGCTCGTGCCCTTCTCTTGAGCTGGTTGACGGCAATAATTCCTCCTTGGTTTTTTAGGGTGGTATTTCCCAGGACATAAAACTCCTGTATCTAACTGCAACACGCTTTCTTTGCTCTTAGATAGCTGCTTGTACTTTTGCATTGAAAAATATGTAATTTTCCTTTGTGCCTAGCTCTTCAGACTATCCAAACAACTTTTACTGATGATCTTCCACTCAATTTACTCTTTTCTGAGTCTCTCCATCATTGGCAAAATTTATCAGCAACATTATTATGTCTTTTGAAAGGTGTTGACAATGTGTTAAATAACGTGGGGCCAAGGACAAAATCCAAGCACGGAGAACTGAGGAATGTCTCTAGAAATGTTCCTGCTTTGGTGCCAGCTCCTGGTTTGTCCTTCAACTGAGGGATTAGCTCATAAAGCTGATGGTGTCTTGGCAGTGGGAAGAGAGGAGAAAATGCAACTGCTCTGGTGAATCTTCATAACTAGCTGGGTGTGGGGCTGTGGTGGGTGTCCAAGAAAACCTCTCAGATAAAAGGTTTTTAGCTAAATTCATACCAGGGATCTACTGGGAGACCTTTTTGGACATTTCTGCCTTTTTTTTGCAGAGATTTGGGCCCTTCCTTCCTCCACATCCTCCAGCACTCAACCTTTGGGCTCAAGCCTGGCTGATGGATGCTTTGAGTCCAGTAGGACTTAACCACTACATGGATGGAGGCATGGATGGATGGGTGGATGGATGGATGGAGGGATGGGTGGATGGATGGATGGATGGATGGATGGATGGATGGATGGATGGAGGGATGGGTGGATGGATGGATGGATGGATGGATGGATGGATGGAGGGATGGATGGATGCATGGATGGATGGATGGATGGATGGATGGATGGATGGGTGGATGGATGGATGGATAGATGGAGGGATGGATGGAGGAACAGATGGATGGATGCATGGATGGATGTAGGGATGGATGGATGCATGCATGAATGGATGCATGAATGGAGGGATGGATGGATACATGCATGGATGGATGCATGGATGCATGGATGGAGCCAAGCCTCGCCATCGCTCCTGTGCCATGGCAGTGCTCCTGCACGAAGCCTGCTGGGCAGCCCGTTTTATCACTTACATGGTCACAAGCTGGGTGAAGGAGCCCACTTTGGTTCTGCAATTCAGACCATACCACATCTACATTTACCTAATACACTGCAGATAGCAGAAAATGACAGTGTGTGATAAGGGTCTGCTGAATGCTGCACCTCAGGGTTGGAAGTTCTGGGGGACAAGCATGTGGGCAGGGGTGGACAGGATCAGGGAGGGTTAGAAAAAGACATGGGGGAATTTGGAGCAGTGAGGTGAGGTCTGGGAGCAAAACAGCAAAGGAAAAACAGCTGGGAAGCCCAGTGTTTAGGTAGGAGCTGGCTGTCCAGCTTGGCCAGGACCAGGTCATGCATACCCTCAATCTCCAACTACTTCATGTTGTCCAGTCATCCAGGTGATCCACATCTGCTGAGCTGTGTGGCATGAACCCGTGCCTTTGCTGCTTGATCCCGGCACAAGGTGTTGAGGAAGAACGAGGGTGGTGGGGATAAATCTCTGGGGGTATTGCAGAGGAAGGCAGGCGTGCCAGCACAGGGATGCCTTCATGGAGCAGAGATCTGGGAGCCCACCGCTCCACCTGCACTCCCTGCAAAGGTCAGCCCTTGAGTGTGAAATACCGGCCTCTATTTTTGCTGACTTCCCAGGGAAAGGAAGTTTCGGGCTTGACCAGGAGATGTCTCTATTAAGCCACGTCGAGCTGAACACAGAGGCAGAGCGGGAGGAGAGGACTGTGCTGGGGAAGCTCAGACCTGCAACAAGCTGCTGCTGGTGGAGGGACCCTCCCTTCGCTCTCACAGCTGCCTCCAGTTAGCAGCACCTTATTACAACCCTCCGGCAGCTATTTAAGTGCTGTTTCCTTTCGGCACAGCTCAGGTGGAGGGAGTAGATGTCTGCCTGGCTTTCAAGGCAGACTGCAACAGATAGATCTGGGGTGAAAAGCCTCTTCTCCTCCCTGAGCTCTGCCCATCACTGCATCTCCTTCAGCAAGAAGACCCAGTTGAATTTTCTCTGGTCTACAGGATGGACCAGTGACTGGGCAAACAAACTGGTTAGGAAGGGACATGCTGTTGCTCCTGGCTCCCTGCCCTGCTGCCTGATTTGCCTGAATAGGTGGGCGTTGAGGGCATTTAGTGGCACAAAAGCAGGTGGGAGTTTTAATCTGTTAGATGTGAGTAAGTAATACATTTGTAGATGTATTTCTTGAGGGCATCCTGCCTCCAAAATGTGAGATAAGCAGAGAAGAAGAATTTATCCAAATATATAATAAAAGCAGAAGTGAGTCTTCACTCCCAACCCCATTAACCTCGCTGCAGTTTCTGCACTTGTGGCAATTTAGGAGCGAGAGGGACAAAATACTGCATGAAGAAGCTGCTGCTGCAATGTTTGAGCACCTGGGTGCTGCTAGCTTCATCCCTGCCCATGCAGTGCCAGCTGCTCTTGCTGACGGGACTTTATTTTTGGGACCAAGCCCTGGGCATGGTTGTGCTGCCCCCAGGTCAGGCTCACTCACGGGTTGAGACGCTGTCGGAGGTGGGAGGGCTTCTGGCTTGTTCCTTCAGGGCCACTAGGGTGACGGTGTACTCCTCCCCTGGCTTCAGCCCCGTCTGGTTGAAGGTGGTGACGGTGCTGGGGAGCTGGGCGATCACACCACCCTCGTTATTCTGCCAGGGAATGAAATAAGCATTAACCCTCCCCCACAAACTGGTGTTTTGGGGGGGAGGCTGAAGCATGGAGAGGAGGTGCCCCCCGTGTTGCGTCCTTCCACGGCCCGCTCCGCATCCCCAAATCACACTGTCACCTTGGCACGTCCCACCATGGAGGGGCAGAAACAGGGGGTGAAGTCACCCATGAAGCGTGCAGCACTGATGTTGTTGGGCTGCAAAGCCCTGCCCATCCCTCCTCCCTCCCCAGATTCTGTGTTTTGCCATTTGTGCCTCTGCTGCTCTCCAGGAGAGGACAGATGATAAAACCAAAGCCTTGGCTAGACTCGTTTTCCCTGCTCTTCAGGGGCCAGGAGCCTTCTGTTGTTGATGTATAGGTATGAAGCTGTGAAGTCTTTATTTTGCCATCCCCCGCTTTTTGACCATCTTTATTACACTCATTTATACCTTGCAGTTTTGCCCTGAAAAACTGTAAGGCTTTAAACAACTGCACGTGTCACCTTTCCTGCCAGCGTTTGGACAAAGGATCTTTTCTTGCTGCTGTCTTCACTAATAACGTGCTAAACAAATCTTTGCACGTAACTCTCAATTCACATTCACCTCCTTTCTCATTAAACAGGAAATCTTCCATTTTAGCCATCAATTGCCGTTTTACCTTTCCTAATTTTGTTTGCTAAATCCATCTTCTCTTTGTCTTTTTCCCACCCCATCCCCAGTGCAGGCAGCAGATGGGCAATCCTGCCTGACCCAGCTTTTGTGGGGGTGAGAGCATCACGGAGACCATGGAAGGAGAGTTGCTCTGCAGGAAGCTGCAAGCATCCTCGTTGGGCAGCTGAGGACCAAATTAGCATCTTCTCACCCAGTTTTTGGGAAGACAGGGAGGTCAGTTTTTCTCACAGAGGTTGTCATGCTGCAGTTGTAACTGGTTTTTTTAGCCTTTGGGAATAGGTTTTGGGTTTGTTTGAGGTGTGGCAATGTTTTGGCATGTGCCCAAGCAAGTGTTGCTTGCAGGGCAGTAAAGGACACAGCACCCTCTGCCTAATTTTAGGGGAAAAGCCGATGATGGAGACTCGAGAAAGGCCAATTTTGGCAGCTTATGGGCAGGAGCATGACTGTGACTTTGTCTTGACTCATGGATTTGAGAACTTTAAAGTCCAGTGAGCTACATCCCTTCCCTGCCCAAGACCCTGCATCCAGGAACAGCCATCCTTTTGCATCTTATCTGCCTTTAAATCCCAAAATGCTTCCATGTATTTTTAAGTTTAAGCTTAAAAATGGAAAAGAGAACCAACGGTTTGCACTTATCTGCTTCAGGGGCATGCTGTTCAGCTTAATTCCCGAGCACCACTGAAATGTTTGAAAGAGCTGTTTTTTCCTACCAAAAGCTTTCCTCTGATGTTGCTATATTTTTCAGCTTTAATCCTGATGGTGACTGAAAATTATCCCAGGGTTTATACCTGCACTGCCTGAGCTTCAACTTCTGACACAATTTGCATGTGGATGTAGCCAACATTGCATGAAGAATCTTCCAGCAACTCTTTGGAAATGAGAGAATCGAGCTATTTAAGGCAATTGGGCCCTTGCTTTGTGCCCTGCAATGATGCTCCATAGTTAAGAGCATTTAAAACTCTGGGGCCAAATTCTGCAGTTCTCTGCTGCCCAGAGCTGCCTTTGATCCCAATGAAGGTTTTGTAGAAGTGAAAACATCATAATTGAGCCCTTAATCAGCATTTCTTTTACTGCTGGGGCTTGAATGCTCTTGTCAAGAGGCTCCATATACAATTGAAGCTATACTTATGGCTAAATGGTGTAGAAATTATGAATATAGATTGAATACTTGATGTACAATTTTTGTCGCTGCGCACAGAAAATACGGGGTATTTAGGGCAACATATTCATCCTTTCATCTTTTCTGGCACAATTTCTACCTGTTCGTCACTGCGATTAAAACTCCATGGCAGGAATTAGCCGTGCGTGTGACTCGGGGATGTTGAAGGTTGCTGCCTGAGAGCCAGCAGCTGCTCAGTTTGATCCAGGCTGCTTTGGGGAGCTTAGTGCAGAGAGCAGGGCAAGGAAGAGGAGGAGGAGAAAGAGTCATTGCAAAGGAGATGGAAGGGAAAAGGAGGGTGCAACAACAAGAGGCAGTGAGGCTGGAAGCTTTTTTTCCCATCACTGGATTTTTTTGGGGAAATTTCTTTGAGGACATGTATGTCTTGCCACAAAAACTAATGGAGAAGTGCAGGCTGGCAATGTTTGGGGAGGCTGATGTGCAGCACACAAATGGCAAACACAGGCTGGGTATTTTGGGCAGGGGGTAACTGGAAACTGATTCAGGATGCGCTCCCTCGGCGCTTTCGGGGTGGCCCTGCAATGCCATGAGCGTGGCAGCAGTACCTTGGGAATGAAGCTGATCTCCCAGCCGTCGAAGGGGAAGGAGAAGGGCTCCCACTGCACCTCTGCCGTCGTCTCTGTGATGGTCTTGAACTTCAGCCCCTGCGGCGTGGCGAGGCCTGGAAGGGAGCAGGGGGTGGTGAGCAGAGCGGGGCGGGTGTGCGCACGCCGTCCGTCCCCACCCTGCTGCCCGTGGGTGTTTTGTTATCTGGGCAACGAAAACGGGGAACCTTTTGGTAACTGTTAGCAAAATTCCTTTGTCCCCCCTCCACGTGGGTTGGAGGGAAAAGAGGGAAAGGCCTGGGCCTATGGACACTGAGGTATCCCACTGCACTGTGGTGGGAACAGAGTGAATGTTGGGGTTGCGAGGGCGTGTCTGGATAGCTTCTGGTTTTCCCCTGCCCTCCATATCCCTTCTGGTTTTCCCCTGCCCTCCGAGAAACCTTCCTGGAGTTTGGCATTACAGCTCGATACTCCTGTTTTCCTCTGTGCATCAGGGTCCTGGGCAGGAGTGTGTTTCTCCTGATGCACAGCAGCATCCCCTCTTGCTGCACCTCCCCCATATCGTGGGGAGTCATCATGGGGACCATCCCTTCAGGAGTGGGAGAACCTGCATCTTCTGTGTGATATTGTAGTATTTTCTCTGAGGAAAAAATGTGATGTTTAGGGCCACGTTCTGGGGGCTTCAATCGAACTCTGAAAGCTTTTTCTTCTTTTTAGACATCCAGGTTTTCATCCAAACGGAGTCTTTCTGAAGAGGGTGGACACATTTCCTCCTTTCCTATATCCCTATATGGGTAAAATTTTTCTTTTTTTTTTTTTTGAAGGCTCAAGTTTCTACTGCTAGAAGGTTTTTATGGACGAAGTGAGCCAGCTGGAGCATCCCCCCTGGATACACGGGTAGGAAAAGTGCAGTAGGATACTTACTGGTCATCACCTTGGAGGTAACAGGGATGCTGAAGACGTCACTGATGACTGCGTAGATGCTGACATTGTAGGCAACCCCTGGCTCCAGATCCGTGATGGTGATGCTGCTCCAGTCCCCAGGCACCCGCTGCTGGAGCTGGGTGCCTCCTGGCACCGCAGGCTGGTACGAGACAACGTACTCGGTGGCTGCCCCGGGGCTGTCCCAAGCCAGCTCGATGGAGCTGTCGCTGATCCCCGTCACCCGCAGGTTTTCAGGAGGAGACACTGGTGGGAAGGGCAGAGGTAAAGAGAGCGTCAGGGTGTGCGTGGCTTATTCTTCCACTGCTGTGGGAGGGTCTGCTGGTGGGACATGGGCACGGGCTGGGGGTTATGTGCTATCTGTGGTTGCATTAACAGCTGAAGCAAGGTAAAGGCTCAGGAGAACCTGTTGCACTAAGGGTTTTAGCCCCCATGCTGGGATGAACCTCACTGGCTTTTTGCTCACCTCCCAAACTTTTGTCCACGGTGTCTTTGCGGACAGGGATAACAGGGAGGCAGCCACACCGTGGGGCCTGAGCGGGTCCTAAGTGATGTGCTCTGCCGGGTATGGATTTCTCCCAGGCTTCACGGTGCTGCTAGGGGACTCTGGGCACCTCCACACCATTGCTTATACACTCACACATCCCCCCCTCTACCTGCTGAGCAGTCCTGCCCTTCATAGCCTTGCTCGCAGACGCAGAGCCCGTCCCGGCAGAGCCCCCGGCCGCTGCAGGCGCTGGGGCAGTGCAGCCTGGCGCAGTCCTCGCCGGCGTAGCCCTCCTGGCACACGCAGGTGCCGTTCGCGCAGCGGCCCCGGCCCGAGCAGTCGCGGGGGCAGCGCAGCTGGGAGCAGTCCTCCCCGGTGAAGCCCTCCTCGCAGACGCACTCGCCGTCCACGCAGAGCCCGCGGGAGCCGCAGCCGGCCGGGCAGCGGAGCTGGGAGCAGTCCTCGCCCCCGTAGTCGCTGTCGCAGATGCACTGGCCCTCCAGGCAGACGCCGCGGCTGGAGCAGCCCCGGGGGCAGCGCGGCTCGGAGCAGTTGCTGCCTGCCCAGCCCTCCATGCACACGCAGCTGCACGACTCCAGGCTGAAATTCCCGTGGCCGCTGCACTGCGGGATGTAATCCAGCTGCCCTGCAAGGACGCAGGACCGAGGGTCAGAACCCACCGGGTGGGAGGTGGGAAAAGGTCAGTTTTGGTCTCAGTTCAGCCCTCTGATGGGCCGGAGAAGGGAGGCAGGTGTGGGGCAAGGCGGGGATAGTCCTCCCTCTGAGCACGCCCGGCTCTGAGGAACTGATGGCTTTAGGGCTGAAAGGGGAAGAATCGGTGATACCATGGTGGGGTTTGGGCGGATCTTTCCCTCGGGAGCGGGGCTCTCCGTAACCATGGGTGCCATCAGCCTTGTGGTGGGGCAGGCGCTCCCTTTGGTTTCTCTCCAGCTCAGCACTCAGTCAAGAGGAACTTCCCTAGACCTCTTACTGGGAAAAAACCTCCCCTGGCCAAACCCTCTGCACCAGCCATGACTCCTCTGGTCTCACGTCTACCCACTTCTCCTTTTTATAGAGGAGAGATCCCTCCCTGCTTTCTCTCCCTCCTGGAAGAAGCAGCTATGTACCCAAAGGTGCCATCTTCATCCCTGTCCTGGTGAACCTGATAAGGCAGAGCTGTTGGCTTTGGGCACCCTGAGGTTGTGGAAAAGCAGGGAAAGCACATGGGCTCTGTGGCCAGCACCTCCAATGCCCCCTCTTCACCTGGCAGCCTTGCACGGGATGCTCTGGGGTGAGGAGGGGTGCACGGGGATGAAGGCACCAGTCACTGACATTGCTAATGCTCCCCTGTTTTGCCCCAAAACAGAGCCATTGCTCCAGCAAAGGGTTTATCTCAGGCAGGCTAATTTTTCCTTGCCGGTTTTTACTGCTTTTCCTCTTGTGAACCAAGGATGAACAGAAACCCTTTCTGTGCTTCCTCCAAACCGTGGCAAACCTTTGCACCCCAAAGACCCCCAAGCCCCAGGACTCTGTCCCCAGCTAAATTTTCCATCCTAGCTGACCTCTCTGAGCAGCTCTTCCGATGGGAGATGTAGCAGATGCACATGGAAAAGCAGCTCGGTGACATGCTGTGCCAGACACACCCATTTGGGTTACTTGGCAGGACAATTCCCAGCCAAACTGCGAATACTGGGAATGCCAGTCGGGATCTCTTCAGATCTCAGCCTCCACTTAAGTTATCAAAAGAGGAGAGAGGATGCTTGTAAGTGTGCTGGAGGGAAGAGGCTTTCCTCGGGGAAATGCCTCGGGTGGTGGGGTAGGCACCTGATCTCCTGTGCAGTGCAGTGAATTGAAAGCAACTCTGGTAAAAATGAATGAAATTACTCCAGTTTTAGCTCGGCGCATCTGTGAGGGGAGTGGGGACTCCACCAAGTGATGAATGTTTAATGGGACTGTCTGCCTGTGTTGCAAGTAACCCAAATAGGCCCATCAGAGTTTCAAATTAATTCCTTTAAAGCAGGTTTTTCCCCCATAGCATTTCCTATGTGATTTTAACCCTCACTGTGCAGAGAGTGGTGTTTTCTGTTTTGTCTTAGTTATTAATGATGTGGGCTGAACCTGTGGCTGGGGACGCATTGACTTCCACTGGCCACATGATGGATGCCAGCCCAAGCCACCCTGCTGTGTGTCCATCCTTGTTCCTCCCTCCCTGACCAACACACCTTGGGCTGACCTCTTGACCTGAGCATTTTAATGTGTCCTACACATAGAGGTGTTGCGGTAGCACTGGAAAAAATCACACTAATAGCTGCAAAACTTTTTAAAAAAATACAGTGAGTACTGGGGGTAAAAGGGTTGCTTTTAATTTCTCTTCCTTCCTGCTGCTGTTCTTGGTGTTTTCCCCTGGAAAGATGCCCCGTGTAGTTCTCCTTGCTTAGTGTTTTCTTCCCTGCAAGGAGCCCTGGTGTGCTGAAGCCACGAGCAGGGCTGGGCTGTGTTTGGGATGGATGACCTTTGAGACAGCCCCTCTTCCTCGAGACCAGGAGAACTATCAGTGTGCTGGCTGCTGTACCATGGAAATGCAGCTGCTAGCCCCAAACCCTCCTGACCCATCTCATTTCAGCTGAATGCTGCTTTCCTGACCCTGAGGGGCTGCCTTTAATGGAGTAACCCTAATGAGACCTCTTGGAGGTCTCCCTAAAAGCACATCTTTTTATTCAGATGAAATACAATGTTGATGGTTTTGTGCCTTTTTTATAGGTTTTGTTTGCATCTTTCATGTACTTTTTGTGGTTTTTAATCCTTTTTTTTTTTTTAAACTCAGCTTTTCAGATGCGTTCACTCCCCCTACAGAGAAGGTGAAGGGGCTTATTGCCACCTCCCATGGGGCTGCCTTCAGCCCAGGGACAGCTCAGGAGAGCAGCAGCCACATCTCTGCTCCCTGTCCCACAAGCAGGGGCAGATGTCTAAGAGTGTTGGAAGGCCTGCAGAGCTGGGAGATCCCCCTGCTCACCCCCAGCCAGCTGTAATTCCATCCATAAACGGGGGTCCAGCTCTCTCCATTTTGCAGTGAGTGGGGCATGGGCACTCAAGTGACCAAAGCCCTCCCGGGGGTTTTCCTGGCTTAGAGGACTTAAAGCTAAGTTTTTTCACCAAAGCCACAGCCCCATCATGGGTGAACATTGGTTTTCCTCTGTCACCACTCTGAGTGGCATCATCAGGTTCTGATTTATTTCTCCTGCCTTTTCGCTCAAGCCCTCAGTCCCCAGCAAGAGCTAACAGGATGGCATTACTACCTGTGGCTGCATTTTCTTGGCAGCAATTGGAGGTGCATTGGTCCCGGAGGATGGAGACCTCCCTCTCCAGCATCTCAATCCTGCTCAGCAGCTCCTGCAGGGATGGGAGGGAGGTGGAGCACTTGCAGGCCTGCTTGGGCATGTTTATCCTGTGGGTGAAGGTGACCTGGCTCTCGCTGTCGGAGGTCTGCTCCGTGTACTCCGCCAGCCGGTCGTCTTCTGAACTCACCTCCTCGGCCGAAGACTTGAACATGGATGAGCAGCAGCTGTCCAGCGGGATGTTGATGTTGTAGATGTGGTGGAAGACCATGGGCTGCTCTTTGATAGGTGGGCTGCAGTTGGCGAGGCCACCTGCCTCATCCACCGCTGTCCTCTCAGCCGGCTCCGTTGTCACCTCCAGCCGGCACTCAAAAGGCTTGAGGACAGCGCCCAGCAGAAGCAAGTTGAAGCTGATGAGCAAGTTCCTCAGGACCGGGTTTTCACCGTCAGTCCCCATTTTCCCGGGAGAGGGAAGAGCCTTCCAAGCCAGTCTTGGTCAGCCGAGAGTGGGGAGGATCTGGGAACACAGAAGCAGAAGAGCATGGTTGGTGTTAGCCTCGAAACTCAGCTCAGCATAAAGAGGGAAATCCTTCTTGCCAGTTATCTAGACACAAGTGGGGACGACTTGACCCACGTGCGGTCCTGCTGGCTTTGGTGGAGCCTAAATCAACCCTGAATGGAACCCGTGGCTGGTGGGAAGTCCTTGTCATAGCCCTTGAGCAGTGACAAAGACAGATTCTTGTTGCTACTGCTTTTTTCTTTAGGAAACAGTTAAACTGGTACTATCAGAGCACCAAATACTCATCTCCGGGCCACTTACCACATCCTGCTTTGCCACCCTCTGCCAATGCCATAACCTTGAGCAATTGCCGTCTCTTGCTTCTAATGGGTCTCCTGCTCTGGAGCTCCTCTCCAGCTCCCTGGGGAGCATCCCTGCCTCCCCCATTACCCTGCTGCTGAATGAAAATATGTTTGCTGGTTTCTCTCCAACAACACCTGGGACTCCTTTGGTAGGCTCTCTCTTTTTTTCCCCTGGTTTTAGGAAAAGCGAGAAAAACGGAAATAACTCTGCAATGGGGTAGCTCTGACCACGCTCACAGGAGACAGGCTCCGTAAGTGGCAATTTGGGGCTGCATTCTCAGACCCTGACTCCCTCAAGTCCTCCTCTGCCTTCTGGGCTCTCCACTGGCTCCTGGGTGGCCCTGGCTGACCCACAGAGAGACTTCTTTTCCCTGCATAATGGGGTGGCCGTGACAGGGGAGGGCACAGGGACTAATGAACACCGGCTGCCTTTGATTGACTCGGTGGTGTTCAAATCTCAGTACCCCTTGCTTGGCCTCTTGCTTGGCTTTTTGTGTGTGCTCCGAGTGGAAGTAATTGTGGCCAAGAGCCAGCTGCTCCGAGCCGGGCCAGGGCTTCAAAGGAAGACCCTTTGCAGGATTACAGGAGCAGCTTAGACATGGGGAAATGAAATCCTTCCTCTCCCCCTCTTCGCATCCAGCCTGCCTCAAGAGACAGGTCAGAGCCTGCTTGTGAGCACAACCAGATGGGGGGAGAAGGGTTCCGTGTGGATGCAGGAATGAGGGAGTGGGAGATGGATGGTGAGTAAAGCAGGGTGAGCAGATACACACGGAGATTGCTCGCTAATGACAGCGAGCAGGGTAGTTGGGTAGTTCACGACTCTGTTACCCACAGACCGAAAGCCATTCATTTGCTGGTACAAACTGCCAGGCTTATTGATCTGAATCTCTTTATTAGTACATTCATTACAGCTGCCCAGCTCTCAGCGGCAAGCTACGGCATCCCCCTCCTGCCCCTTAGGCAGGGCGTGATGCTGTGGGAGCGTTGGCGTCCCTGGGCCACAATGCCAGGGAAATTTCCTGTAATGTCACTGGCTGGGCTCTTAGCTGTGAAATGGTGAAAAGTCACCATGGTTCAGGCCGACCCCAGCTCAAACCAGGCTGAATCCACAGGGCAGGTGGATGCTCCTTGCTGCCCTCCAACCCAGAGCAGGCCATACATCCCTGTTAATCCTCAGCTTCTTCCCAGAGGCTTGGGCAGACAGCTCTGAAGCCCTGCCAAATTTGTGAATGCATTCCTGAGCTCTGTCACCTCCATTCCCTATCTGGTCCTGCTCTGCCTCCTGCTCCTCGTGTCAACAGTTTGTTTTTCCCTAAAGGACCCATCATGGTGAGCTCAGCCGGGGCGGGGCTGGGAGAGCTCTGGGGCTGCATGAGCAGTCTGACAGCTTGAGTCGTGTCTGCCTGGGACGAGAAGTTGCATGAACATTCCTTCTTTGGATTCCTCATTTTCCTGTGCTCCTGATGCTTCCCAGTCCAGCTCACACTGCAGCGACAGAACCATTAAAAACCAATGACTGGGGGAACAGATCCAGGACTGTGTATTTTTTTCTCCCTCCTTCGCAAGGAAAAGAAGCCAATTTCTGTGGTCATTTAATGTGTAGAATTGGTTGCATTACAGCAAATTTATCTAGCTTGCTTTTAGTGTTTTTTTTTAATATAGCCTTTGTTGTCCCCAAGTTCAGATAGAACTCCCAGCTGATGGCCTTCTGGATGGCTTTGATCCCTTCATCCCTAGAGGTGGCCTTGGAAAACCTCCCATCCAAGGCAGTGAAGGCAGCTTTGAGCCCGTCACTTTCCTGGTGTCTGATGTCAATGTCCTTCTCCTTCACTTTCTGCTGGACGGGGACAATGCCTCTGTGTAACCAGGACAGGACAGCTGATCTCCAGCTGCCTCTGGCACAGCACAAGCTTCAAAGCTTGGGGCTGCTTCTATATTTTACCAGAACTGGTTACCTTTGGTTTGTTTTGCTGTTTTGTTTTTTCCCCCCCCCCTACAATCCCCCTGAAACATGGGGGTTTGAATTAAAGTTCAAATTAAAGAGTTATTACAGTTAATTATGAAGTTTGGCAGGCATTGAGCTTTTGGCTCCAAAGCATTTCAACTTTGGGGAGCTGTGAAAGACTCAATCTGCTGCAATTCCTCTGTAGTGCTCAATAAAAAAATACAGAGAATATAAAACTGAGAAAAATATTTGAGGGTTTTGCCAAACGTACACCACAGCAAAGCGCTCTCCTTCCCTCCCCATCAGCCTCTCTCCATCCAGGATTTGTGCCTTATGGGCCAGCAAAGGAAGAAATATAAAAACCCCATTAAATGCACAGTGCATCCACCCTAATTATATATTTTCAGTTATTTTTACATTTTGCTGATGGGCTGTATCTGTGCGAGCAGCTTGGTGAGAACGACTGCAGAAGGGAACCTGTGCGTGTGGCTGCTCGCAGCAGCTGCGCCGAGGAAGTCATTAATGGTGTGGCAGGGGTTTGGGGCCTGGGGGGGAACAGCATCCCCCCAAAATGTAGCACCGGGTCCCCTTTTTTATAATGATATAATTTTTTTATATAATTATATAACTTATATAAT